>JAOWBW010000956.1:356544-517243 GCA_026119855.1 Campanula takesimana | reverse complement strand
GTGAGCAAGCCCCAAGTGTTGTAGTGAGCAAGCCAAGAGGAGATCGTTGATGCCAAGCTTCGAGAGATTGCAAAGCCCCAAGTGTGGGGCTTGTAGATGCGGGATGTGAAGACCTTTCATTGTAAAGCCCAAATTATCTCGTGATTGGGCTTGGAATTGAGAACGGATGTACCGTTTGGTAGAATTCTTGATAGAGATCTCCTTCTTGCTCTTAATGGGGAGATGAATGGCCTCATTGTGGTCGATACCCAAATGGCGGAGGGCTTATGTCAAAGGATGCAGTAATGTCTTGCGGTGCCGTCGAGGTCGCGGAGGATAAGGTCTTGGCGTGATAAAGTCTCAAATGAGTATGCTTGCTTGACTCTTCTTGAGTTGAACTAATGACGGATCTTCGGATGCAACTAGTGCTGTGGCCAACTTTATCTGAGCTGCACCTTGTGCTTTCGATCTTGGAGAAGGGGTGCTGAATTGCAGAAACATTGGGATTGGCCGTGACATTTCCCGCTATAACCCTGTTTTGATTAGAGTTTAGCATATTGAATCTTTTCCTTTCTCTAAGACTTCCTTCAAAATCTCACTGTGAGTTCTAAACAAAAATCATCAACTTCATTTCATAACATCGGAGTCTTCATTTAAACCAAGAGGCCTTTGACTTGAAGTGTTGAGAGACCCTTGAAGTTTGATCCCTTTCATGGAGCCATAAGACTATTCCACATTGCACTGCTCGAGTATTGTTGCCCAAAAGACTGTCGGTCGCGAAGCCCTAATACTGCCTTTGCTTGAATTACTGTAATGCCGTACCAAAAGATTGTAGATTGCGAAGCCCGTTGAGACCTTCGGTGCCGAATTGAGGAAGCTTCCAATGTTGCACATGACTTTGCTGGGGATACCGCTGGGGAGTTAATTGCTCTTTGCCGAGGGAGCCTTTAAGACTTGACCGTAGCCCCTAGAGTGCCATCATGATTGCGAGAAAGGTCCACCCTTGATTGGGGGAACGAGCATGGGCACAGTGACAGAGGGCGTTTTTGACATCCTTTTTGAGAGACTTTGAGGATAGTCTCACACATCTTCTTTTTTTTTTTCGAGCATAGCCTCAAGGGCGTATTGATTGTCAAGTTAGCAAAAGAAGTCCTTGTTCTTGAGTCACATAGCCCCTAGGGCGTCACCATTTGTTGAGTAAAGCAAGAGTGTGAGGGAATAAACATGAGAAGATATGGCAAGAGCTACTCCATTTCTCGGGAGCCTTCGGCGTACATTAGAAGCACATACTTGAAGAAGCTTTGAAAACTGAGACACATGTTGTTGCTATTTGTTGCCCAAGCCAATTGACTAGCTAGGGATTATTTGTGCAACCTCGTGCCCTTTTATGATAGGCTCGTTTTCGGATGGGTCTTGGCTACCACGGGCCTTCTTTTCATGAACCCAAAAATGCACACTGCTGGAGAGTGATGCCGATAACCCAAGACAACCTTTGACGGTGTTATATCTTGTCGAGCCTTTTGCAATCCCAAAGTTGACTCGGTGGGGAATTGACTTGCTGAGGAGATTCAATGTAGAACTTGTCTTCTTTAGAGGCCGGGGATCTCCATTTCTCTTTCCCTTCTCTCTCTCACTCTCTCATTTTTTTTATGACGCACCCTGTTTTTTTGCCTAGACCGCCCTTTCGGGTTTTCAATCTAGCGGGCATCTCTTTTGCGTCTTCATTTTTGACTCGATTAATGAGGAAGTGTGCATTGACTCTAGCTGAGGATGAGAGACATGTGATTTTGCGGTGAGAACCTTTTGTCACTAAAGGTGAGTGACATTGATTTGACTAGGGAAGTGTCCCTAGTATTGACATGTATTTTTTATTGAATTGAATGACTCGCGAAGGCAAGTAAGTCATTAAGAGAGAAGAGAAGGAAAGCCCCAATTGATGCAAGAAATTGGGAGTATGCAGAAAGAATAGAAGTCCCTAGACTCGACAAGGAGCGCGAAATGATTCCAAAATCTAAGAAAGTTGTTCAATCTTTTTGGTGATTAATTCATTGGCAAATGAATCGTACAAAGATGTCTTGACAAGTTCGAGATGAAGGCCAATCACCATAACGCGCTAGGGCTAAACATATCTTCTTCCTTGCATGAGACCGGACCCGCAGGTTGCCTACGTTCCTCCAGTGTAGAGGCTCAGGTCACCGTAGTTCTTGTCAATTCTCCATTCTTCGGGATGGAATTGTTGCTTCGTCGTGTAGCTTCGTCCTCCTTTGGGGATGTGAATGATGTTGATCTTGATGTGAACTCTTTGATTGAGGGGTTTTTTTTTTTTTTTTTTTTTTTTTTTGTGCTCTAACTTTTGCCTAGGTTGTTTTGATGATTTCAACCTAGCGAGTTTTTTTTTTTTTTTTTTTTTTTTTTTTTAATCCTTTTCGAAAACTTTGCTTCATGATCGTTGCTCCACCTTCTTTGTCTTGATTTCGTCGTTATTGATGTCTTCGTTGTTGATGCCGTCGTCGATGTTTAGCCCCTAGGCATTCAAGCGATGGCCTTCATTCCAAAACTTGTTTAGACATTTTTTCATCATTTTGCCAAGAATTAATTGAACAACTTGGAAGAGTATATGAGGACAAGAACGACTTTTATTGATAAGAAGACTCGACACTTAACATGGGACGAGAGAAAACATTAATGCACACAAAAGAGGACTTTGACTCTTTTTTTTTTTTTTTTTTTTATTCCTACTACTAGGTAGAGAAGAGAAACGGAGATTGTTGTTGTAGTCCCCATTGTCGTTGTAGTCTCCTGTGGCATCATTCTTCTTTGATGAGTTCTTGCATGTTGGCACTCTCTAAAGGTTGCTTTTCAACACAGTAAATTCGCCGTTGTCGAACAAATCTTGGATGATGTTTCGGAGAAAGAAGCACCCTTCGGTAGTATGGCCACTATGCTTGTGGTAGCCGCACCATTCACCATGTGCATGATTCTTCGGTATCGTCTTCGGTTGTACCCCTCTAAAGGCTTGACCTTTCCACTTGCCACCAAAATTTCAAATGCCTCGGCTTGGGTTACTCCTTGGAGAAGAGTGAAAACTCGGTTGTTGGTGGTACTTTGTAGCTTTTGAGGGTCGGGCCACTTGAGCATGCTTTATCATTGAACTTTGCTTTGCTGTCGGTGAGCTCTTGCAAACGGGCTTTGAGTTCGGAAACCTCTTCCTTGTGAATTCTTCTTTCATAATCAATACGGGCCTTGAGTTCGGAAACCTCTTCTTTGTGAATCCTCTTGTCGATATCGAAACGGGCTTGCCACAAATTGTCTTTACGGCGGGCATCCTCGACAATCCTATCCATTTGTTCCCCATTGATTTCATTATGTTGAGTAACCCTTCGTTGGACACGAAATCATTTCCCCGTTGTTGTTGTTGCCGTTGGAAGCCATTGGACCTATTGGAAGAGCACGGTTGATCTTAGATTGGCCCCACAAACACCTTTTGGATAAAATGAATTAACCCACAAACAAAGAAAAAGACTAAACCACATAAGGAAAAAACGACTCTTTTTTTTTTTTATTTACAAAGTCGGAAGGACGTGTCCTTTTTGGGGTTTTAGGAAAATAGTGGAATCGTCACACTAGTATATAGACCTTCTCGCGGTCCCATATACTCATCGGATTCCACCACGCTTGTGATACCTACATGTGACGGGATTAAACTAAATTAATGTAGTAAATCATACATGCGGGGACGGATTTTATTTCGTCCAAAATAACCACTTTTGGGACGGAGTTTTATTTCGTCAATTGCAACAATTGCATGTATGATTTGAAGACATTAGTTTAGGGAAATCTCGGTACATGGAAACCGACTTGAGTCACGGAGTGTTAGACCCTAGACTAGAATTGTGTGGTTTGTGCTCGGCTTGAATATGAGGCTTAAAGGTCACCCCCGGCATGTAGTCTTGAACTACGCCACGGGCTGAGGTTTACCGCTTCGAAAGAGCCAAGGTCTGGTGGAGCTTGAAACTTTCTAGGATGGGCCTCGACGGGTTTGGGGTTGGACTTGTGCGACTCGATAGTGAGCAATTGATAAGAATATGTGCATGTAGTGTGAGGTCTAACAAGTGACAAAATATTATTTTTTATTTTATTTTTTATTTTTTTTCAAAGAAAGAAAAAAGAAACAAATAAGCACGTATTTACAACTCCCGAATCACCCGTGTGACCGGTAAAAAATAAACAGAAAGTAAAAGAAATTGTATGCAGGCCCGGTGCCCACACACTGTCATTCTGCTCTGTTCTGCTTTCTGTGCACTGTTCTGTTTCTGGAAAATTGCCCAGAAGCGCGCGCCTCAGGGAAGTGATGTGGGAAGCGCGCGCATTTCGAAATGAATATGGGAGGCGCGCGCATCTGGGTTACCTGTCAGAATGTTAGAAGAAACTGCGGACTCAGGGGATTGCCCTGGTCCCAAATTATGTAACTTTCCCCTGCAGAAACTTGTTAGCACAGAAATATGAAATTGAAGGACGAGAAGGAAGACGGGCGATTCTGGTAATTGGGGTAGGACGCGCGCGCTTTAGGCCAAGGAGGCCAGAGGCGCGCGCTTCCCACCCTTTTTACCAGAATGCCCAGAAAACAGTAATAAGAACACCAAAAGTTAAGAACGCAAGTTTAACCCTCTAAATATTCCCCAGCAGAGTCGCCACTGTAGATACCCCGGGGAACCACGGCTTGGCTAGAGCGGTGAATTATCCTAGGATGTCTAACTTGTTTTAGATTGTTTAGAGTCGCCACCTATGTTTTTAAAGGAACATAAGAAAAACCTAGAAATAGCCTAATTTATGTACAAAACCAGAGATTCGGGAGAGAAGGGTTCGGGGGTTAGGTGACGGAGTGGGAAGTACTTAAACACCCACTCCGCCCCGCTTATGCGGGTCTTGCTACTATTGGTGTTCTAATGCTAAATGTCCTTCAATTTATTAACAATGCTAACAATTATAATGAAAAGAAGAGGGGAAAAGAATGATTTTATTGATTTAATGCTAATATTACATGTAATATTATGCTAGACAATTACATGGAGAGATGAAAATGGTGAATTAAAATGTAGTTTGGAATGTTGGGATGTAACCTTGGTCAAACTTCAATAGTGAAGTGGCCTTTTGATTGTATTCCTTTTTATGGAGATTGCATACTCACTTAGAAGAGATGAGAATATGAAGAAAGGAAATAAGACTTAGAATTTAGAAGAAGAGAACAAACCTTGTACCTTATGCTTGAACGGAGAAGAACCAAATCTTTGTGTTGACCACTTCTTAAAAAATAGACTTTTGTGTGTTTTGAAGTATTTTTGTGTTAAGAAATCATCCCCCCCTTTCATGATGGAATGAAGAGGTTTATATAGGTGTTGGAGTAGTGTTTGTGGTCACAAAGATGGCCATTCCCTGGATCAAGCCAAGGCATAATGGTCTTGGGGGTTACAAATCAGAAAATGAGGGAAATTTGGCAAAATCTGAGATTCTGGAAGCGGGAAGCGCGCGCTTCCCACCCCCCCTATGGAGGAGCACGCCTCCCACAAAGGAGGGCAAAGGCGTGCGCATCCCAGCTTCAGGAAATTCATATTTCAGCCCAAAAGTTAACCCCGTTATGCAGTTAAGCCCCAAAACTAACGGAATTAGTCCAAAAACTTAACGAACATCACGAAAGTCAACGAAAATAAATGAAACAAAGACTCAAGGTTGACTTTGTCACTTAGTCAAATCCAAGACTAACGGAGTAAGTCAAGAACTCAACGGAAAGTAACAAAAGTTAACGGAAAGTAACAAAACATAACAGAAGAGAGGAAGATAGAGAACGTGTATGCAATCGGGACATGAGAGGTCCAAGGCGGGTGTCTACACCTTGCCTCAGAAATTTTCGTGAGTTAAAATTTTCCCTTAACAAACCAACCTCTCAATTTTAGAGGTTAGAGACCAAAAGTCAGACAGCCTTCAGGGACTCCATCAAGATCAAAAAACTCAACAACGAAGACGACATGGAGAGCACCGCGCATATGAGGCTAATCCACATTGAAGAAGATCTCGATCTCTTGACTTTGGACAAGCACCATCAACGACGACAACTGGTGTCTTTTATTAGAGACCAACATGCTCTGCCAAACCCTTACACTGAGGGAGCCCAGCGGCCAAAGGTCATACAGCCTCTAATCAATCTCAAAAAGTGAGACAACGACGACAAGGACCTCCCACCATGAGGTCAACAGGCGGTGATAATTATGATAGTTATTTGATGGTGTTCTCATCTCGATTTGTCACGGTCTAATCTGAGTCCAAATAAATCTTTCTAAAAATTGAATTAACTTTTGATTTTGAAGCACTTGAACATTAACGCGTGTTCTAATCTTGAGTCATTGATTTCGAATGTGAGCAATTTCCTCGAGTCTGGGGCTTCCCCTACTCTCGTCCTTCCGTCAATTTTTCTGCGCAAACACGATGTCAAAGATCTCACGGGGTCTTTATTTGCTTTTCCCAAAACACTGGCCTTGTGCCTTCCCCAGTCAATTCTTGTAATTTGTCACAGCAAGGGAGACGAAGGAATGTGATCCTTTGACTCTAAAAATTCAAAATCAGGGAGTATGCTCAAATGAATGAATGTGAACTGGGTTGCGCATCAGATTTCAGAAATGATAAATTGGTTTCTCGTTAATACAGAATGGTTCAGAAGTAGGACAAGTCTCACAGACAGTTGATCCATTGAAGTTCTAACACCAGCAATCATCAGAATTTGTGAGACAACCGTCACAGATG
This sequence comes from Campanula takesimana, assembly GCA_026119855.1. Taxonomy (NCBI): domain Eukaryota; kingdom Viridiplantae; phylum Streptophyta; class Magnoliopsida; order Asterales; family Campanulaceae; genus Campanula; species Campanula takesimana. The sequence goes on along the minus strand of JAOWBW010000956.1, from coordinate 510,469 downwards.
GTTAGGTCTCTCTCAAGAGAATCATCAGAGGGAAGTTTTTCAGATTAGAAGTTTGGGCCACAGGTCACAAAGCTCAATCACTTGCTATACTAGGAGCTGTGTATGATTGACTGATTCTCGAAGACGGTTGGCTCCCCTGATAGAGTATCGATGTAAATATGACCATCACAGTATGTGAGTTACTCCCAACAGTGGAACATGTGACAACTCTCAACGACAGTTAGGCCTCAAAGCAGTATGAATAACAAAGCATGAAGCTGCCTCAAACCGATGAAAGAATACAGGAGTCAACTTGGGATAACAATAGGGGCTTCAGAACTATTGACTGCTCTTACAAACAGCGAGGTCCTCAGAAAATGGGTCATCAAACGTGGGGCTGATCCTTGAGAAAGTGGGGCTTTCATGATTAATGATCTGGGGATGATTCTGAAAAGGCACTGGGCTTCCGCAACCGATATCTGGGTGGGCAAGGCAAAGTAATCCACCGGAAAGACACCGTCGAGTAAACTTGATCAAATGGGCGTAGGGAATTGACCTTTCGAGTACTCGCGCTAGGCCTCCAACCTCGCTTCACCAATATCTCACCATGACTCTCGTTTCTCACAAAGTTCTCAGAAAAATGCACAGTTCATTCCTTTCTCGATTCTCCCTCTTTGCACATACTCGCTTTATTTTTATGATAAACAATGGTTGAAATGCAAGCAATGCACGCATGTCAAAAATAAAAAATGTTTCCCATTTTGTAAAAGAAAAATTTGTGAATGAAAAAAAAAAATGTGTGTTTTTTAATCTTTTGGAAAAAAAAAGAAAAAATGAGGTTTGAAGTTTAAATTCAAATTTGTAAAAGAATCCCTCATTCGAAGGTCAGCAAAGCGAGCAGTTCTAAAAGTGATATGTTCTTTATCTCTCGATCTTTTAATCATGATGCTTTGGTTGCGGGTATGACACACTTTTTGCACATGAATGTCACGATATCACTTGTATATTGCATACTTGTGAAATTTTCTGCAGGATTGTTTTCAGCACCCACCACATCTCATGCACATGGGAACTCTGTTCGTTTCATTCCGCCCACCAATGAATCCATCAAGATGTTTATGCTTAGGGAATTCAGTTTCTCGATGCTCCAAACTCCAGTCAAAATGTGTTTTTCGAGTTTTTCACAAACTCGAACTACGTAAGGTCTGATTCCCGAAAGGGATACATAGGCAGCCTGTCACCTCAGGTCCGACCACACACGCATCAAAACGTTGCAATGGAGATCTTGGCACCGCAAGTCCGACAACAAACGCATCAAAATATTGAGAAGGGAAGCTTGTCCACAAACGCCTCAAAATGTCCCAAAGGAAGCTTGTTCACGCACTCATCGAAGCAGCTAGCAGAAACTCGAGATGGCCCTCACATCAAATCCAAAAGGATCCGGATATTAAACATGATAATTGGATCATTCTCCTCAAGTCAAGAATCAAAAATCTCACACACAACAACTACAAAGCCAAAGGATCTGCCAATGGCAGCAGCTTGCAGCGTATCCTTGATTTATCAAATTTGAATGTGTGTTGAATTTTAGATCATCTTATTCCTATCATGCCATTATCATGTTATATCATATCGATGTTGCACTCCCCATCCCCAGCATGTCATTTTCACAATCCATATACTTATGATGCTAACATCATAATTGTAGCCACCATTACGTCAAATCTAATCAAAATCTTGGTAAAAACGTGAGTTTGCAAAAAAAAAAAAAAAAGAAACTTGTGCACCTACATCACAATAAAAAATCAAATGCAATTGGCACTAGCATAAGTAATTTTGTGGCTTGCAAAATGTTTATGCTTGATAGGTGCGCTCTCGAGCTTATCAACTCCTTTCATGCTGGACAGTGGTTCACTGTAAGGCAAAGCTCAGAATCTTATCACGCAGCAATCTCAAAGCTAAAGGATCGGAGCAACCACAACGTGCAGCGTATCCTTGAATTTGCTTTCATAATATCTCTCTCGAATGTTTTAAATGTCTTGAATCTCAAAAAATTGGTTACTCTGGTCTGTTCGGTCACCCCCGAATTTGATCATTTCGAATAGTTTGGTTACTTTGGTCTGTTCGGTCACCCCCGAATTTGATCATTTCGAATACTTTGGTTACTTCGGTCTGTTCGGTCACCCCCGAATTCGACCTCCTCGAATTATGTTTGGTTACCTCTTGGTTCTCTCGAAGGCTCGAGTTGAATCTCCCCGTTGAACTACGTGACTGGTCTGATTCCCGAAAGGGATACGTAGGCATCCTGTCACTTCAGGTTCGACCACACCCTCCTTCTCAAAATGTTTGGTTACCACGATCTGTTCGGTCACCCCCGAATTTGATCCCCTCAAATGTTTGGTTACTTTCTGGTCCACTCGAGCGCTCGAGTTGGACCTCCCTCAGAACTACGCCCCGACTTGATTCCTGAAAGGGATACGTAGGCAGCTCGATAACAAGAGTTTCAGTCGGACGTTCTATCGAAAATGTGTTACCTCAACCCTCGGCTCAGAGATGTATGTGATCTCACCAACCCATAAGCCGTTCATCCATTCCAATCAGACTCAGAGATGTATGTGATCTCACCAACTCATAAGTCTATCATCCATCCCCATCCATCCGAACTACGATTGGTCTGATTCTCGCAAGAAATACGTAGGAATCTCGAGTTCCCGAGTTCGACCATATGATTGTGTTTGCTTGCTTGCTTGAGTAGAACTACGGAGGCTTGATTCCCGCAAGGGATACGTAGGAAGCCCTATTTTGGGCTCAGCCGTCGAACCCTAGACGAGATCGGTTGTCTATATTGGATCGTCGAATCCCCTTTACATTACAAGTGAATTCGACGAGGGGCTCTGTAGACACCCCGATCTCGCACCCCTAAAACCAACCCTTGATTCGGTCTAAACGCGATAATCGACCTAAAACCCCAGATTTGGCAGTTCGGGATTACCGCACGCCTTATCGGTGCATTTGATGCAAAAACCGAGTCCGAATTCATGATCAGGGCTCAAAACCGGGTAAACAGGCGTATTCAAAAATCGAGCGTCGGGACCCTACGGTGGGCCCCGCACCCCTAGAACGCCTTTTACCGGTCATCCATTGCATTTAAAATTATATTTCTTCCTTTCCTTACTTATTAACATATTATAGATATGCCATTATGACCAGAATAATACGAGGAGCAACTTTTGTGTTGGACCCGCGGACAACCGGGACACCGGAACGCGCACGACGGAGCAGTTGCAAGCTGTTGCGGAGCGGAAACACGGAGCCCGAGAAAATATCAATGCATCCAAGTCAAAGCACCCACATTTCCTGGACATATGGCTGCATTAGGGGGGGGGGGGGGGGGTTCACATGGGCCAAAATCAACCAAAAATGGACAAGTGGCAACAAATGAGGGGATGACTTATCAATATTGCACAAGGACAACACCATCATGTTTGGCAAGTTTTTCCACCACCTTTGCATGATTTCGGGTAAAAGGAATCCCCCCCCCCCCATACACCCTACTCTAGGGACATTTTAGTCACAAAAATATCACTTCCCTCCTCCATATACTCCCTTGGTTGATCCAAGAAAAAGGGGGGACATTCATTACACTCACACATTCACTACACACATTCCATACACTCCCTCCATACACTTTCTTTCAACCAAACAACCTCCATCATCAAACCACCACTCAACCACCACTACCACCACAACACCACAACCCCTCCACCACTAAACCACCACTCCAAACACTTCAAAACAACTACTCAAACTCAAGCAAACCACAACAACAACAACACACAACAACAACAACAACAACAACAACAACAACAACTTTAATCAAACAAAAAGAAGCCTTCCCTTGGAAGCAAAGGAAGCACACCACCCCCCTAATCTAGGTAAGTTTACTTCTTGTAAATCATAGATTTAAAACATGTAAGTTTTATATGAATTTCTGGGAACCTAGTCAACTAATGACTAGGTCTCCCTTGCTACATATGTAATCTATGTTTTAACATTGTAAATAAACATTTTTAATGTATGCTAAATGTTCATATCTCTGTCCTAATATGTACATATATGTGTTAAGTTTATTTTCGTGTTGATTTCATGGCTCAAATCTTAAATCCATGCAAGATATGGCTCTCTTACCTAGCTTGTGCATAATCTGCCCCCTTGCTCGTCTTTCATGATTATTCTCATTTTTGCTCTTGTTCGTTCATAAATAGATGCATGATAATGTTAGTAACACATAAATAAACTAGTTCCCCAAGTTTCATGGGTTTATTCCAAGTTCATGCCATGTTTTGATACCTATCTTCATGCCATGTCTAATCTGTCCAGTATGTGCTGTTTGCATCAAGCCTTTTGATGTGCTTTTTACTCTATCTTACCTTCGTTTATAGATCTAACTCAAAACATCAAAGTTGTTCCTTGCATATTGAATATTATTCTTGCCAAGTTTCGTGGTTTAAATCCATGTCTAGGTCATGTTTTGGTAGGAATTTTCGTAGTACAGAACTGCTGCCTTGCTTGCTGCACTCTGGATTAGTCTGAGTTCTTAAGTCCAAAAACCTACCAAAACTCGATTTTCAAGTCTAAGTCAAAACATGAAATTTGTTCTCAAAAGACTAATAAAGATGTTAATGTTCTTGAAATAATTTTATGACCTAAGGAAAGGCCCCTTTCCATTTTATAAATCAAGTGTCTTCTCTCAGACTAACATTTCCAGGTTCTGACATGAAAATGTCAGAGGCCTTTTAATGCACTTAAACTCGTTTTATTCACGAACTGTTTTGGTTACATCATATTAAATATGTGATCTTCAAGTTTCATTCTTTGATTTTTCTCAGACTCATAGGTTATGATAGTGTAAATTGTCCGTCAAAATCTGATATGCAATGCTTTGCTGTGCTGGCTGATTTTATGTTAATGTTTTTGGCATGAGTTAAGCATGAAATATTTATCCATAAATCCAACCAAAATTCTTACATGTTATCTAACATCTTGGGAGTGAATCCCAAGCTTTAGATCTCTTTTTGGATAGGTGTTTCACAGGTACAATCCATGGCGACCCACAGCAGCCCCGTTAACCTGGAGGATCAATCTTGCACTCGGATATTCTTTTCATGGGATTTATCCCATTTTTTGTATACATGTATTATTTGTACGATATTCCCCCTTTCCCCTTTAATTGTCTTGCTTGTCTATTTGATTCAAGACCCTTTTCGAAAACCAATTGGGAATCCACCCAAACGGATTCCCGGTTGCGATCAAGTTAATCGACCTAGACTAGGAAGACTCCTTGTACATAAAGCACATATTTTTCCAATGTTAGGGCATAAAATACATTTTTCAAAAGGCAAACTAAAATCAAGCGTAGGCGAAAGCATGCTAGAGACCAAAAGGGCGAGTGGAGTGCTTAATACCTTCTCTATTCGTAAATTAGCCCCCGAATCCACTTCTTTTCAAACAAAAGGTTTTATCTCTATTTTCCTTTAATAAAATGAGGTGGCGACTCTTCTTTTCCAAAACCAAAGTAGGGAAACCATTATGAGAAATCGAGCGGATTCAAGTCGCGTTTCGCACGGATCCTTACGCTGGTACGGGCGCGGGCTCTCACAGGGAGAAAGCGAGAGGGAGAAAGAGAGAGAGAGAGAGAGAGAGAGAGAGAGAGAGAGAGAGATGGATACGTAACTGAACGGTGCTGGCGACAAGATCTGCGGTGGCGACATGAACGGCGGTGGCTGGGAGCGGGGGCGGTGGAGGGCTGCGGTGTGGTGGGAGGTGAGAGAACATGAGAGAAAGAGTTGCAGTCTTGCAGATTGTGAATGAAAAGAGGGGAGGAGGTTTGTTTGAGGGAAAATAAAAATAATAATAAAAAAAGGTGGGTTGGCCCGCCCAGGCCCGCCCCAAAACCCGTTTGGCCCGTGACCCAAATGGGCTAGCCCAAAATGGCCCACTTGTATTTGGGTTGGTATATTTAAGGCCCAACCCACCCTTATTCCATGGCCGGCCGGGCCAGCCCAACGGGCTCAGCCCAAATTGACGGCTCTAGTCCAAATTGCTTGCAGGGGCAAAGGAGACAAATTAGAAGGACCTGCCCCCTGATTCCCCTTATTAGTCCCGGCTTCCTCTATACAATCAATTAAGCCACTGCTTTGACCCTTATTTTCAGCTCCCTGTAGGGGCATTGGGGACAAATTAGAAGTACCTGGCCCCTGATCTATGCTAGCCCCCGCTTCGTTTATGCGATCAATTAAGTCACTACTACCGACCTCATTCCCAACTACGTGTAGGGGTAAAGGGGTCAAATTAGAAGTACCTGGCCCCTGACTCCCCGTATTTATGCAATCGATTATGTCACTACTTTGCCCATCAGTCTGAAACGCCTGTGTGGGCAAAGTGGGCGAAAGGGACAAATTAGATGTACTTGGCCCCTGATACCCCATACTAGCCCTCACCTCGTTCTGTCCCTCGGTCCCAAATGTTTTCAAGAAAAAAGGGCACAAATTAGAAGTAATTGGCCCTCGATACCCCATACTAGCACCATTTACGTGGATATCATGAGGCAGATGGTAGGATTGTGGCTGGCACTATGGTGGGGAAGGGTTGGCTTGTGGCTGCCCAAATGGTGAAGGCTGCTGCCCTTGTACAGGATGAGCTGGCTGAGGGTTAGTTTGTGGTCGTGACAGTTGTGGGGGTGGTGGTGTATTTTCCTCGTAGCTCAAGTTAGCAACATCTGGCTGATCATTTTCAACCGTGTGATTAGTACTCAACGAAGTTTTGTTTTCTTGATCAGAATTCTGACAGGAATGATCTTGAGAATCTTGTCGGCTCAATTGAAGTTTTTCATCGACATCACCCATTCCCTCCCTCTCTCTCTCTCTCTCCCCCTCACGGAGGGAGAGCTCGAAGGCTAGGTTTGTGAGAGGGGGAATAAAGGGGGAGTACTATATGATGCACATTTTAGATGAATTATTACAAGTTCATATAAAAAAAATCATTAGGAAATTGCCGAGAAAATTCACAACCACCCAAGTTGAGAGGCTTTTGAGAATTATTATCGTTTACCAGCCTAATAACATGAATCTTCCCATGTGAAACAGATCGTAAAGAGCGTCCTTCAAACATAGATAAGTTTGCTATAAAAAGAAATAAGAAAAAAAATCATTAACAAGTCGTCAAATGAACATTCATTATATGGGACGACAGTATTCAGTTATTCCTACGAGTGATCACTCTGACTCTATCTATAGATTATGTGTGTCCACCCATGTAATAACCGGAATTTTCCTCTTAATATTTTTATTGTGGACTCTTTTATTTATTAATTGAGCCAAGTGAATTAAAGAAAGTATTGGCCTTAAGTGATTAAGTTAAAATAGAAAAGCCTGAGTCATTGTGTAAAAGGAAAAGGAATCCTTTTTAGTTAGGGATTTTGATGTAGGAGCAACAAGGCGATTTCCAGCACAGCAGGTTAACGAGTGCCCGCCCGCATATGCCCAAGCGCCCGCTTGAATTTAAATCCCAAACAGGCCGATCGTTCTGTTGACTAGAGCGCCCGCTTGCATGAAGGCGAGCGCCCGCTCGGTCTGCGGCAGAAAAATTACTGTTTTGCATTTTTTTTATCGTTTTTGGTACAAATTTGGGTTATTTTCGGGATTTATGTCTTATTTAGTTATGTTATTTTGTTAGGAGTATAAATACTCTTTTCCTTTCATTGTTTTAGGGTTACATTATTATTCTTATCAATTGAACTTTGTTCTTGGAGATTTATCTCTATTTCTTGGTGGATTCCAAGGTTTTGTGTTTGAGGTTTCATCGCTGGATGAGATCTTGTGATTAGTGCGCTAAATCACGAAACTTATCGCTTCCGTGTTGCGTCAGTTGGCATCAGAGTAGGCCATATCCTGTCTTTTGCATCATACTGAATCATTATGGGAGATCAGGCTACAAAGGCGGATATCAATGGAATTACCAACGCTATCGCTGCCTTAACAACACAGATTGCTGTGTTGGTGGCCGCTCAACAGGGTCAAAATGTTAATCAGGACCATAGGGTGAGAGAGACAGGGTTGATCCAGTTCGAAATCCAGTTCGACGTCCTCAACGGGCAGAGAATTGGGATGAAGAAGAGTCCAGTTCTGAAGAAGAGGTTGTTGATGATGAAGAACCAGTTGAAGGTAATAATTGAAACCGCCATGATTATAGAATTAAGGCTGATATTACGTTATTCTATGGAACCATGGGGATTGAAAATTTCTTAGATTGGCAGAATGAAGTAGATCGTTTTTTCGATGTTATGGAAGTACCTACAAATAAACGGGTAAAGATGGTGGCGATCCGATTGAAGAGTACTGCTGCAGTTTGGTGGATAAACTAGCAGTACAGAGACGACGGCAAGGAAAGGGGCCAGTTAAAACTTGGAGGCGTATGAAACAACTAATTTCTGAGAGGTTTTTACCGGCGGATTATGAGCAGATCTTGTACAAACTGTATCTCAATTGTGTGCAGGGCAAGAGAACAGTTGATGAGTATACTACGGAATTTCAGAGGTATACTGCACGGGTTGAGATTGAGGAGTCTGAGGATCAGAAAGTTGCTCGTTATATTAATGGCCTGAAAAGTTCCATACAGGAAAAGATGGGATTGCATCAGGTGTGGAATTTGACGGACGCTTCCACGCTGGCTTTGAAAGCCGAACTCATGGAAAAGTCAAGTACGAGGAATTTTAACCCTCCTTTTCGTAAATGGGCTCCACAGAGTAGTTCTGAAGCATGGACTGATAAGGAGAAAAGGACTACGAGTAAGGACTCAACCTCGCAGACTAAGGTTACTAACAATACTAGCAGTTCCACGGGAAGCAAGGCGCCAGCACAGAAAACAGCTAATCCTTATGCTAAACCAACAGGGGATAAGTGTTTTCGTTGCAATGGACAGGGTCAGAGATCCAATGTTTGCCCCTCTAGGCGAACTGCTGCAATTCTAGAAGAGGGAAGCGAGGAGGAAGGCGACGAGGATAATGATAATGAGTATGAAGGGGTTGAATTCGCTGAAGAGGAATCTGAGGAGCGAGTTGGATTGGTGCTTCAACAGATGCTACTAACTTCCAAGGATGAGGGACAACGGAAGAATCTGTTTCGAGCACACTGTTCTATAAAGAACAAGGTATGTAATTTGATTATTGATAATGGTTGCACTGAAAATCTAGTGTCGCAGAATTGGTTGATTTCCTGGGATTAAAAACTGAACCTCATGAGAAACCTTATAGCTTGGGATGGGTGAATAAGGGCTCCGAACTTAGGGTGACACGGACTTGCAGGGTCCCTATTTCTATTAGCAAGTACTATAAGGAGGAGGTTTTGTGTGATGTTTTAACTATAGATGTCTGTCATATTTTGTTCGGTCGCCCATGGCAATATGACCACGACATTACTTATCGGGGTAAGGATAATGTAGTGATGTTTAAATGTGATAATCATAAAATTGCTATAGCTCCTGTTCTGCGTTTTGAGAAGCAGGTTGAGAAAAATGAACCGGTCTTGATGCTTATACAGAACGAAAAAGATCTTTACCGCAGCTATTGAAGAGGCAGAGTATTTTTGTCCGATAATCATAAAAGGGTTGCTGGGTTCTGTCAGTGTGGAGATTGGGTTACCAAGGGATATTGAAGAACTTCTTGAGGGTTTTCAAGAATTGGTTTCTGATGAGTTACCCAATGACCTCCCTCCTATGAGGGACATTCAGCATCAAATTGACTTGATTCCGGGAGCTAGTTTGCCAAACCTCCCACATTATCGCATGAGTCCCAAGGAGAATGAAATAATCAGAGATCATATTGAGGAATTGCTACGGAAGGGGTTTATCAGGGAGAGTATGAGCCCATGTGCAGTACCGGTTCTTTTTGTGCCAAAGAAGGGTAATCAGTGGCGTATGTGTGTTGATAGCAGAGCCATCAACAAGATCACCATCAAGTATAGATTTCCTAACCCTCGTTTGGAAGATATTCTTGATGAGTTATCTGGTTCTAAGGTGTTTACAAAACTGGATTTGCGCAGTGGGTACCATCAGATTCGGATCAGACCTGGGGATGAGTGGAAGACAGCTTTCAAGAGCAAGGGTGGACTGTATGAGTGGCTTGTCATGCCATTCGGGCTATCTAATGCCCCTAGCACTATTATGATGTTGATGAACCAGGTATTCCGTCCTTTTATTGGCTCATTTGTGGTGGTCTATTTTGATGATATCCTGATTTATAGTAAAGATAGAACTGCACATTTGGAACACCTTAGACAAGTATTGCAGGTTTTAAAAGATAATCAGTTGTATATCAATCTTAAGAAGTGCACATTTTGCACCAACAAATTGCTTTTCCTGGGCTTTGTTGTTGGTGAGGATGTGATTCAGGTTGATGAAGAGAAAGTGAGGGCAATCCGGGATTGGCCAGCCCCCACATCGGTCACCGAGGTGCGTAGTTTTCATGGTCTAGCTACATTTTACAGGAGGTTTGTACGTAATTTTAGCACCATTATTGCACCTATCACCGAGTGTTTGAAGAAGGGTAAATTTCAGTGGGGTTTTGAGCAAGAGCAGAGTTTTGCTCTCATCAAGGAAAAACTTTGCACCGCACCAGTTCTCTCACTACCAGATTTTGACAAGATATTTCAGGTGGAGTGTGATGCTAGTGGTGTAGGGATTAGAGCTGTTCTCTCACAAGAAAAACGACCAGTGGCTTTCTTTAGTGAGAAGTTGAGTGAGGCTCGACAGAATGGAGTACATATGATCAGGAGTTTTATGCAGTATATCGGGCTTTGCGACAGTGGGAGCATTATCTTGTTTAGAGGGAGTTTATTCTATTTTCTGACCATCTTGCTTTAAAATTTTTGCATAGTCAGAAAATGATAAATAAGATGCATGCTCGTTGGGTTAGTTATCTGCAGAAATTTCCTTTTATTATTCAGCATAAATTAGGTGTTCAGAACAAGGTTGTCGATGCTTTAAGTAGAAGGGCTTCTTTATTGCTCACACTGTCTCAGGAAATTGTGGGCTTTGACTTGCTGAAGGATCTTTATGAAGAGGATGCAGATTTCAAGGAGTTATGGTATAAGTGTGCGGGTAAACATCCTAGTGCAGATTTTCATATTCGGGATGGTTTTCTGTTTAAGGGGGATCGTTTATGTGTTCCTATTTTGTCTCTACGAGAGAAGCTGATTCGAGACTTATACGGTGGAGGTCTTAGTGGGCATTTGGGACGAGACAAGACTATTGCTAGCTTGGAGGAGCGATATTTCTGGCCTCAACTAAGGAAGGATGATGGTTCTATTGTCAGGCGTTGTTATGTCTGTCAGGTTTCTAAAGGTCAGTCTCAAAATACTGGTCTTTATTTGCCTTTACCTATTCCTGATGATATATGGCTAGATTTATCTATGGATTTTGTGTTGGATTTCACTCGTACGCAACGAGGTGTGGATTCTGTATTTGTTGTGGTGGATCGATTTTCCAAAATGTCCCATTTTATTGCTTGCAAGAAGACTGCGGATGCAACTAATATTGCGAAGTTGTTCTTTCGAGACGTTGTCCAACTCCATGGGGTTCCTAAATCAATCACTTCGGATAGGGATAACAAGTTTTTGAGTCACTTCTGGGTTACTTTGTGGCGCATGTTTGGTACAGCGCTTAATCGGAGTTCTACAGCTCATCCGCAGACGGACGGTCAGACAGAGGTTACTAACAGGACATTGGGGAATATGATCAGAAGTGTTTGTGGGGACAAACCGAAGCAGTGGGATTTAGCTTTACCGCAGGTGGAGTTTGCTTACAACAGTGCAGTGCATTCGGCCACGGGTAAATCACCTTTTTCTCTGGTTTATACTTCTACTCCTAGGCATGTGGTGGATTTGGTACCGTTACCTAAGGTTCGGGTTGTGAGTCAAGCGGCGGAAAATATGGCTAGTGATGTGCAAGCTGTCAAGGAGGCGGTCAAGGCTAGATTGGAGGCAACGGGTTTGAAGAATAAGACTGCTGCTGATAAGAAGAAGCGGGTCAAGGTGTTCAAGGTTGGTGATGAGGTGATGGTGTTTCTTCGTAAGGAGCGTTTTCCCGTGGGTACTTACAAGAAGTTACAGCCTCGCAAGTATGGACCATTTAAAGTGACTCGCAAGATTAATGATAATGCTTACGTGGTGGCACTTCCTGATGATTTGAATATTTCCAATACTTTCAATGTTGCGGATATTTATGAGTACCATGCAGATGGAGTTCTTTAACCTGGAGTGAACTCGGGGTCGAGTTCTTTAGAGGTGGAGGAGACTGATGTAGGAGCAACAAGGCGATTTCCAGCACAGCAGGTTAACGAGCGCCCGCCCGCATATGCCCAAGCGCCTGCTTGAATTTAAATCCAAAACTGGCTGATCGTTCTGTTGACTAGAGCGCCCGCTTGCATGAAGGCGAGCGCCCGCTCGGTCTGCGGCAGAAAAATTACTGTTTCGCGTTTTTTTATCGTTTTTGGTACAAACTTGGGTTATTTTCGGGATTTATGTTTTATTTAGGTTATGTTATTTTGTTAGGAGTATAAATACTCTTTTCATTTCATTGTTTTAGGGTTACATTATTATTCTTATCAATTGAACTTTGTTCTTGGAGATTTATCTCTATTTCTTGGTGGATTCCATGGTTTTGTGTTTGAGGTTTCATCGCTGGATGAGATCTTGTGATTAGTGCGCTAAATCACGAAACTTATCGCTTCCGTGCTGCGTCAGATTTGAAAACCCAATAATATATAAACTCTCCTAAATCCCTAGCCTCTTTATTATTAATCAAAAAGAAGAGAGAACGGGAGAAAGAAATAGAGGCGGCGCAGGCGCAGAGAGAGAGAGCGCAGAGAAAGAAAGAAAAAGAACGGGAGAAAAAGAGAAGAGAGGCTGCGCAGAGAGGGAGTAGCGCAGAGAAAGAGAAACCGAGAGAGAGAAAAAGAGCTCGGAGGAGGAGAAAGGAAGAGGAAGGTTGTGTTAATCAAAGGTAAAAAACTAGAACCCTTAAACCTTCTCTTCTCCACTAATCATTGAAAATTATGGTGAGGAAACCCTAAGAATAATTATGATCAACTAGGGTTTGAGTTGATTAGGGTTTAAAGGAGAAGATGATGATGGGAGTTTGTTGTGTATGCGTGTGTGTGCAGTTTGTGTGTGTTGTGTGTGCGTGTGTATGCTGTGGCCATTGTGTGAGTGTGTGGGCAGTGTGTGTCGTGTGTTTGTGTGTGTTAGTGTGTGCTGCGATTGGTGAAGTTAGTGTGTGTAATTGAGAATTGGGAAAAAGTATTGAGAATCGAAGATGGTAAACCCTAGGGGTATTTTGGTAAACCAAAAAGGGTATTTTGGGTATAAATCTAATTGGGTTAATTGTGAAATCCTAGAATGAATATTAACCTTAAAAGGAGTTAAAGAGAATAATTTGTAGCTTAATAATAAGAGAAGTAGAGTATAATGGGGACGGAAGTAAATAGTGTTACTTTTGTCTAAGAAAGTTATTTTCGCATGATTGTAGATACGTGCGCGTGGTTTTGCAAGGAGAACTAAGCAATCCAAGGTAAGGGATTATGTTCCTTAGTTCTTGAGTTTTCAATCCTTTAAAGTAGGATTCCTTATATTTCTTTCAAGAGTAGTTACCAAGTGGCCGGTAACATTTGAAATCTTAAAAGTTGTGAACGTCTATTTGTTGACTCTTACCCTTGACATGTTTTAACTCAATACAACAACAACAAAGCCTTAGTCCCAAAATAATTTGGGGTCGGCTAACATGAATCCTCATATGTCATCGTGATAAAAGGAAGAGAGAGAGAGAGAGAGAGAGAGAGAGAGAGAGAGAGAGAGAGAGAGAGAGAGAGCGAGAGAGAGAGAGAGAGAGAAAGAGAGGAAAAAGATGGAGAAAATAAAATAAAAATAAATAAATAAATAAATAAATAATAAAAATAAAAAGAACTTAGATTTATCATGATAATCTAACCGCTTCATCAAGCAGCATAAAGGGTCTAAGTTTTTTTCATGTCAAACTAGACCATTTGTGATTAGTCCTTTTCATATCAGACAAATTCTTGCTAAGTCCTTTTCATATCAGACAAAGCTAACTATACATGTTTTAACTCAATGGGTAGCTAAATTATTTGAATTTTTATGGTGTTCTTGTACCTTGAACACTAAGTGGAACTATTTACTATATCTATTTAAACATGTATAGTTAGCTTTGTCTGATATGAAAAGGACTTAGCAAGAATTTGTCTGATATGAAAAGGACTAATCACAAATGGTCTAGTTTGACATGAAAAGAACTTAGACCCTTTATGCTGCTTGATGAAGCGATTAGATTATCATGATAAATCTAATAAGGGAATATCTTTAAAATGGTAGGATCTCTTATTTACTTAAATGCCCTGAAAAGGCATTGCACCTGAAATGGTGACGTTATCTTGGAATTGACGGATTTGGAAATAATTGCCACATTCTGTTTTTGAAAGTTTATTGTTAACTGTCTTGAAACTAAACAGTTAACTTGATATTGTATAAAAACCTATCTTTGAAAAGTCTTATTATTGTTTCGTTCTTCCGGTCATCTCTTCTTAGTACCTGGAGAGATCCCGTATGAACTTACTGAGCATTGTTCGCTCACCCCTTTCTCATATTATTTCCCCCAGGTTAAAAGTAGAGGGAATGATTGGATAGCAAGGAAGGACAGTCCGTGGTTCAATCGAAGAGTTTTAAGACATTTTTTTTTGTTTTATGTTAGAGCTAGTGGGTTGTACTAGCCGTTAAAGTTTGAATTATAGTTATGCTTCCGCACTGTTTTGAATGGTGGTTAGATATACTAGTCGTTACAAGTGAACGTTGGATTTAAATTATGTTTGATGTTTGGGATTTCCTAGTTTATGGATTGATATTATTATTGGAAAGTTTGGGTTGTTACAGTTGGTATCAAAGCTATGGGATTACAGCTTAAAAGGGATAGGAACTCTGATATTTAATAGGTTTGATTTGAGCGTTTTAGGAAGATTAAGATTGCTTGAAGTCAAACTAGTTAAATATGGAAACCAACTATTTTAGGAAATAACCTAAGATGAGATTTCCTCAAGGAATATAGAGAAATATAAGTGAACACTTTGGGAAGTAAAACTTGAAGGGTTACACTAGAATGCTATTCTTTAAGTTGCTTATGCAAATGATAATTATGGTCTTATATCTTTAAATATATGGTACTGATAATGGTTATGTCCAAATTGTAAGTTATGGACGGACTTAGAAGAAACATGAAGATGAACTTGAAGCATAGAACACTTAAGAAAAAAGTGATTCAGATGTATGCACTCAAGATTCAGAAGCTAAATGAAGAATTAGAAGTTCAAAATGCAAGAGTAAACCTTACACTAGGGAAGTGGATGCGAGATAGAAAGGCATTGCTAAACACTCGCAAGGAATCAGAAGAAGCGAAGGAGACCATGAATAAAAATGAGAAGTACTATCATGAAACTAGAGAAGAATCTTATCAATGGTTTTATGAATTGAAAGATTTGAAGGAAACTAGAACTAGAGAGTTGGAACCGACAACACTCATAGGCAATGAACCACCAAAGATGAAGTCGAGAAAATAGACATTAACCTTGGGGACAATGAAGCTACCCCGATTGTGATTGATATTGATGAAGAGCTAGAACTTGAAGTGGTACCGATTCGTAGGTCCAGAGGTAGACCAAGAGGCTCTAAGAAGACTCCAAAGGTGCTAAGTGGAAGGCCTAGTGGAAGGCCTAGGAAGGTGTTCCATGATTGAAAAGTAGAACATAGAATTTATTTCATTCATAGTATGGATAGTTAGTTCTAGCTAGAAAAAATACTAGAATTTTTTTTGTTTACTTTTATTCCAAGAAGATCCTCGTAATAAAAGTTTATGATTTATTTAAGCAAATGGCTTTGCTGATTGTTTTGTTCTTAAGTTTATGGCGTGCGAGCTATCTAGAACAAGGAAGTATTGGTCAAGTGATAAGACCTTAAGTATAATTGGCTTATTGAAACGGCAAAGTGAAATTAGTTTTGGTCTAGTGAAATGATCGAAACAAGAATAACATGACCTGTTGAAACGGTTAAGAGTAAAAGTAATTGGCTTATTCAAACGGCCAAGTGTGAATGAAAATAGGTCTAGTGAATCAATGACTTCCCTAAGTAGAATTGGTCTAATGAAACGACCAGAGATCTAGTAAACCGATCTTTTGTAAAAGTTACATCTTTTGGGGACGGCCTTTTTATATGAAAGTATTAAGCATAGTAGCAATGCTTGTATGGCGTGAGTAATAGTGTTATATGTGCGAGTTAACCTGGAACAAGTAAGAATGGCCTCTTGAAATGACCAATGGAAGTGATAATGGTCTATTGAAATGACCGATGAAAATAGTAATGGTCTAATGAAATGACCAATACGTCTAGTAAAGTTGACTAATGAAGACAGTGATGGTCTATTGAAACGACCAGTGGTCTAGTGAATGACCTATAAATTGAATGTTAGTCTGTGGAGACGATCTATAGTATGAGAGTGCGTGAAAACGTCTCGTATTCATGATACTAATAATAGTATCATATTATCCGGCAAGTGTTCGAAATGCCAGAGTGGCTGAGTTTATGATGCTAACTCAAGGAAGTTTGACTGTGGACGACTATGGTGCTAGATTCATTGAATTGCTAGAATTTGCCCTAATGTTCTTCGATAACGAAGCGCAAAAGGCTCAAAAATTTAAAGCTGGTTTGAGCGACCGAATCCGATATAGAATCACTCCATTAATGCTACCAACCTATGATCAAGTGTTGGAAAGGGCAAGGATAGTGGAAAAAGAATTAGATAGTTATCACAGTAAGCGAGAAGAGAAAAAGAGTTAACTGAGAAAGAGTCGACTGAATCTAAAGGAAGCTGGAACCGCGATGGGAACAATAATAAGAGGAAGGCTACTGATGACCGTGAGGAGGAAGGTACTGCGAGTAAGTACCAGAGTAAGGGTCATGGAAGTCGAAGGGATGATAATAAAAACAACACCAAAGGGCAAGGTTCTGATCAGAAGTGCCAAGTTTGTGAAGGAAGGCACAAGACTGAGGATTGCTAGTACAAGGAGAATAAGTGCTTTAATTGCAACAAAGTGGAACATCCGCAATGGAAATGCCCGGAACCCAAGAAAGATACTAAAGCTCAAGGAGCAAAAGATGACAATAAAGGGAACGGTGGAGGTCGTGGACGTGTGTTTACCATGACAGCCAAAGATGCTAGAGCCACCAATGACCTCGTGACAGGTACGATCAATTATATTCCCGTAATGTTCGTGTTTTGATTGATACTGGTGCTACGCATTCTGTGATAAATGCTTGCTTAGCTAAGAGAATGAAATTAGTTCCTGAGGCGTTAGAGAGTTCTTTAGTGGTAGATACCTTAACTAAAGATTCGATCCTATTACATCTATATATAGGAATTGTCCTTTGAAATTGGACGGAAAAGAGTTTGAAGTTGATCTCATCAATCTAGAGATCGAGGAATTTGATGTAATCTTGGGAATGGACTGGTTAGCTGCATACCATGCCCATGTAGACTGTTTTAAGAAGGAAGTTCACTTCAAATTGCTATCTGGAGAAGAATGTTGTTTTTAAGGGACAAAACCTAGAAGCCGATCGAACCTTATATCGGTAATGAAGGCTCGTAAGCTGTTAAGAAAAGGGTGTGAAGGATTTCTGGCATACGTGAGTACTACAGACCAGAAGGAAGAAACTATAGAATCACTTTATGTGATAAGGGATTTCAAAGATGTGTTCCCAGAAGATTTACCGGGGATACCACCTGAAAGAGAAGTTGAGTTTTCTATCGATTTGGTACCGGAAACATCACCAATATCGAAGCCGCCATATAAAATGGCTCTGGCAGAACTGAAGGAATTAAAGGATCATCTGCAAGAGTTATTGGATAAGGGTTTGATTAGACCGAGTGTGTCACCATGGGGTGCACCAGTATTATTTGTAAAGAAGAAGGATGGGTCGATGAGGTTATGTATCGACTATCGTGAATTGAACCGTGTGATGGTGAGGAACCAATATCCGTTGCCAATAATAGATGATTTGTTTGACCAACTTCATGGAGCGTGTTATTTCTCGAAGATAGATTTGAGGTCTGGTTATCATCAACTGAGAGTGAAGAAAGACGATATAGCCAACATTGCCTTTAGAACAAGGTATGGTCGTTATGAGTTTGTAGTGATGCCGTTTGGGTTGACTAACGCACCAGCAGTGTTTATGGAGCTTATGAATAGAATATTTTAGAAGTTTCTGGATAAATGCGTGATTGTGTTCATTGACGATATCTTGGTGTATTCTAGAATCAAGGAAGAACATGAAGAACACTTGAGGTTAGTATTGCAAATCTTGAGAGAGCAGAAGTTATATGCAAAATTCAAGAAGTGTGAGTTTTGGTTGGAAGAAGTGGCATTCTTAGGGCATGTGGTGTCAAAGGATGGGATTGCTGTGGATCCAACAAAAATAGAAGCTATTGTGAATTGGGAGAGACCAACTTCGGTGAGTAAGATAAGGAATTTCTTAGGTTTGGCTGGCTATTATAGGAGATTCGTAGAAATTTTCTCGAAGTTGTCAGTGCCATTAACGAAATTGACTCAGAAAGGAGCTAAGTTTGTTTGGTCAGAAGAATGTGAAAAGAGCTTTAAAGAATTGAAGCGACGATTGGTGTCCGCACCATTTCTTGCTTTACTATCGTGATCGGATGGATTTGTGATCTATAGTGATGCTTCGCTAAAAGGACTAGGTTGCTTGTTGATGCTGAATGATAAGGTTATAGCTTATGCATCTAGGCAGTTGAAGAATCACGAGAAGAATTATCCAACCCATGATTTAGAATTAGTTGCAGTGGTGTTTGCTTTGAAAATATAGAGGCACTACTTGTATGGGGTGACATGTCAGATTTATACGGATCATAAAAGTCTTAAGTATATATTCACCCAGAAGGAGCTTAATATGAGACAAAGAAGATGGTTGGAGCTGTTAAAAGATTATGATTGTTTGATTTTGTACCACCTTGGAAAAGCTAATAAGGTGGCAGATGCGTTGAGTAGGAAGAACCGCGGAACGTTAGCGACGTTAATTTTTAAGGAGGAAAGTGCGTGAAACCGCATTGAAATTTCAAACATGGAAGTACAAGTTAAGGGTTATTTGGATCAAATGAGTGTTTAGCCAACGCTTATGAATAGAATCAAAGAAGCGCAAGGAATCGGTGAAGAAGTATTGAAAGTGCACGAGGGTATTGCAAGAGGTAAATCAATGGACTTTCGTGTGGGAAAAGATGGAATCATGAGGTACCAATCAAGGATATGGGTGCCAGACAATGAGGATATTAAGAGGGAGATCCTGAAAGAAGCTTATTGTTTGAGGTTTTCCGTACATCCGGGAAGTACGAAGATGTATAGAAACTTAAGAGAGTCATTCTGGTGGAACAACATGAAAGGAGATGTAGCCGAGTTTGTATCAAAGTGTTTGGTGTGTCAACAAGTGAAAAGTGAACACCAGAGACCGACAGGACTATTACAGTCATTACCTATTCGAGAATGGAAGTGGGAGCATAGAACGATTGATTTGGTAGTAAGATTACCAAAGACGCTGAAGGCTCACAACGCAATTTGGGTTATTGTGGATAGACTTACGAAGTCGGCTCATTTTCTACCAATCAAGGTGACAGATTCGTTGGAGAAGTTGGCCAAGTTATATATTGATGAAATTGTGAGACTGCATGGAATAACCGTTTCGATAGTGTCAGATCGAGATGCGCAGTTTACAACGAAATTGTGGAAGAGTTTACAACAAGCATTGGGTACGGAGTTGACGATGAGTACCGCTTTTCACCCACAGACAGATGGACAGTCGAAAAGGACTATCTAGACTCTAGAAGACATGTTGAGAGATACGTCATTGGACTGGCAAGGAACATGGGATGAACATTTGATGCTAGTGGAATTCGCGTACAATAATAGCTTTCATGCTAGTGTCGGAATGGCACCGTACGGGGCGGTGTATGGGTAAAAGTGTAGATCACCTACTTTAGAGGATTAATTCTTGTTCTAAGATCATAAAAGTGAAGAACAAGATATCACATATATTCCATATAGTTATCATTGTGAAAGCGTGTTTCACAATTTGGTCTAGCAACCAAGATCAAGAGGCTTCTTGATATTCGTTTATGGTGTGGATACCGTTAGAGGGTGAAGCTTATCACCTCCAAGTTCGTGATCTTGTTCGTGATATTGTTCGTGATCTTGTTCGTGACCAAGTTCAAAAAACTCCACCAAAACCAAGGTTGTTGATCAAACGCATCAAAGGTTAGTATTCTAGTATTTATTGTAGATGTATTTGACCTAATCTTATGAATGGATCTATGGGTTTTGGGTTTCATAAAAATTTAAATGCTTAATTCCGCTGCGCATGTTACTTGGAAACCCAACAGTGGTATCAGAGCCCCGTTCATGATGATTATTTCAATACATAATCATGTTATGTGTATAAATTGTTTATGTGCCTAGCATGATTTGTATATTGGATTATGATATTTTATGTGATCTATGCGTTTTATGTGGTTTATTGTTTTGAAAAACTTTAATCACCCTATTCAGTCGCAATAAAAATTATGTTGGATTTAAAATTGTTTGGATTATCAATTTTTGATTGGATCAAGGTTTTTGATAATCTAGAGATTCATGAATAAATTTTTTATTCAAGGTTCTGATGTTCATGGTGATTGGATCATCAAGAACACCAAATCCTAAATTGAATCGGGGAAAAACAATTTTGAGACAAATTTTTGAAACTTGAAAAACTGGTCTGTTTTTCCAGAAGGTCCGACCGGACCCAGTATATGACCCGGCCGGACCTTCGGGTCTGGAGCGGGTGCATAGATGGGGTTTTGAGGTTGGCTTTGTGGTTTGAAACTCCTATTTGTTTTAGTCTGTTGAATACTGAGATTGGTTCAAGGTTTGGATGGCTAGCCTACGTTCTCGAGACTGTGTTTCCCAAACTTGATCGCAATCAAAGATTCAAAGATAAAACGAAGTTAGAATTATGAAGAGTTCATAATTGCTAAAATTGAGAAACAAAGTTCTTGATTCAAGTTCATTGAGACCATCTATTGCTTAGTTTCGGCCACATGGACTACTTTCTTGGTTTCTTGAATTAGTGCGTAATTGTTGATGCCTATGGCTTAGTTTTGGCCGCACTTCTTGTTGTCTTGATTTGGAGATGAAAACCAAAGTTCAACGAGTCTCATCCTCATAATAATAGAGAAACTAATGACACATAAATATCATGCTTAAATTAATGGAGATTAATTTAATGACTAAACTTGATGTGTAAGAGTGGTTCCTATGCGTCTACACGAGTAGTTTTGTGTGGGTTACGCCAAAGCGTAGGTGCATTGATTCTATCAATGTATGAACAAGATGAGTGAAAGAGTGGTTCCTATGCGTCTACCATGGTTTGACTTAATTAAGCTATTAAAAGGGTTTTGGGCTTAAGGCACGAGATGAGATTAAAACATGCTTTTTGACATATGATGTCTTGAATAATCTCATAAAAAGATCTAAGAGTCATATATGATATGATTGATAAAAGTTATCTACCTAATTAATTTGATTTTGAGCAGTATCGCCAAAGCGGACTTAAAATTAAATTAAAGTTGGATCTTAGCCCATTTAAATTATATTATACATTGAATGTATAAGAAGGTTATATTAGTTAGTGGGAGTATTTGTGAAATACAATAAATGTAAATCTCTTTATGAAAATTGGTACTAATACATATTTATACGTTTGCATAAAATGTAGATAAATGGCTCAAAACACAAACAACTTATCATTGCGATCTATCCTTGAGAAGGAAAAGCTTCAAGAGAATGGTGCTAACTTCACGGATTGGATCCGAAGCCTTAGAATTGTTCTAAAGCATGAAGATAATCTGTACATTCTCGATGAGCCTGTTCCTGAAGAGGAACCTGCTGCCATTGCCCCTAGGGCAGAGAGAGATGCCTACAAGAAACACAAAAATGATTCTCGTGAGGTTGGTTGTCTCATGCTTGCTACCATGTGTTCAGCTCTTCAGAAGACGCTGGAACACTTGGAAACCTATGACTTGAACATTGAGTTGAAATATATGTTTCAAGAGCAAGCAAGGCAAAAAGGTTCGACACCATAGCTGCACTGACCTCATGCAAGATGAGTGATGGACAGCCTATGGGCCCTCATGTTTTGAAGATGAAGGCTTACTTTGAGCATCTCGAGAGGCTTGGCCATCCCATCTCTGTTGAGTTGGCCACTGATTTTATTCTTAATTCATTACCAAAGAGCTATAATCAATTCTTCATGAACTATAATATGCATGGTATGGATAAGATACTGTCTGAGTTGCATGGAATGCTAAAGACAGCTGAAAAGAAAATCATTAAAGAAGCTTCTCTTGTGCTTGTGGTGTCTAAGGAAGGAAAAGGCTCTAAGATCAAAGGTAAGGTTAAGGAAAAAGTTGCCAAACCTAAAATCAGCAAGGAAAAAGTTGCCACTACTGCTGGAGTAGCTAAAGTAGATACTCAAAAGGATGCAATCTGTTTCCACTGCAATGAGATTGGTCATTGGAAGCGAAATTACAAGGCTTACATGGAAGAAAATAAGAAGAAGAAGGGCAGGGGGACTGCTTCTACTTCAGGTATCTATGTTATAGATATACTCCTTTCTACTTCTAGTTCTTGGGTATTAGATAGCGGATGTGGATCTCACATTTGTTTAAATGTGCAGGCACTAAAGAATAGGAGGCTACTCAAAGATGGCGAAGTAGACCTACGTGTGGGGAATGGAGCAAGAGTTGCTGCATTAGCCGTAGGAACCTATGAAGTCATTTTACCTAGCGGACTAATTCTTGTTTTAAACAATTGTTATTACGTTCCGGATTTGAGTAGAAATATTATTTCAATTTCTTGTTCGGATAATGAAGGTTATAGTTTTCTTATTAAAAATAAGAAGTTTTCTATCTATTTAAATGATATGCTTTATTGTACTGCATGTTCATTTAATGGACTTTATATCCTTGATGTTGAGAATGGAAATAATGACGATGTCTATAACATAAATAAGAAATCTATACCTAATTATGTAAATCATACTTATTTGTGGCACTGGCGCACTACCGTCTATGTCATATTAATGAGAAGCGTATCTCAAAACTCCATGGGGACGGACTTTTAGGCTCAAATTATTTTGAATCATATGATACTTGTGAGTCATGTTTACTTGGAAAAATGACTAAGACACCTTTTACTAAGAGTAGTGAAAGGGCATGTGACTTATTGGGCTTAATACATACTGATGTATGCGGACCTTTAAGCAGCAGTGCTAGGGGAGAATTTTATTACTTCATAACATTCACTGATGATCTTAGTAGATATGGATATGTCTACTTGATAAAGAACAAAAGTGAAGCTTTTGAGATATTTAGAATATTTCAAAATGAAGTACAAAATCAACTTGGCAAAACTATTAAAGCACTTCGATCCGATCGTGGTGGAGAATATTTAAGCCAAGAGTTTGATGATTATCTTAAAGATTGTGGAATTGTTTCACAACTAACTCCACCCGGAACACCACAATGGAATGGTGTGTTTGAGAGGAGAAATCAGAATTTATTGGATATGGTTCGATCTATGATGAGTCAAACTGATCTTCCACTATCCTTTTGGGGATATGCATTAGAAACCGCTGCGTTCACAATAAATAGAGTTCCAACTAAATCGGTTCAAAGTACTCCATATGAGATATGGACTGGAAGGAAGCATGGTCTTTCTTTCATGAAGATTTGGGGTTGTGAGGCTTATGTCAAGAGACTTGTCTCTGACAAACTTGCACACAAATCGGATAAATGTTTTTTCGTAGGTTATCCTAGGGAAACCAAATGATATTATTTTTACAACCACACGGACAACAAAGTGTTTGTTGCTCGGGATGGTACCTTTCTAGAGAAAGAGTTTCTCTCCAAAGGAATTAGTGGGAGTAAAATTAATCTCGAGGAGGTTCGAGAACCCGAAAGTAACATTTAACCGATGGTGGAATCTGAACAAGTTTCACAAGGAGTTGTGGAACCCGTTCAAGATACACAAGCTCCTCACAGATCTAATAGGTTACGATCTGAGCCCGAGAGATATGGATTTCTCATAACGGATAGTAATGAAGTAGAAATCATTGAGAATGATGAACATACTTCCTACCAAGAAGCGATGTCATCTATTGACTCGGATAAATGGCTTGGAGCCATAGAGTCCGAGATCCAATCCTGTATGATAATCAAGTTTGGAACTTGATAGATGCACCCGAAGGTGTAAAAACCATAGGATGCAAATGGGTTTTCAAAAAGAAAACTGACATGGATGGAAAGGTGCATACTTATAAAGCTAGACTTGCAGCGAAAGGTTATAGGCAGATTCATGGTATTGACTATGATAAAACCTTTTCACCCGTAGCAATGATCAAATCTATAAGAATTTTAATTGCCATACCCGTATATTTTGACTATGAGATATGGCAAATGGATGTCAAAACTACATTCCTTAACAGGAATCTTCTTGAGGATGTGTATATGACACAACCTGAAGGTTTTGTAAATCCAAAAAATTCTAATAAGATATGCAAGTTGCAGAAATCCATCTATGGATTGAAGCAACCTCAAGGAGTTGGAATCTTCAATTTGATGAATCGGTAAAAGAGTTTGGCTTCATCAAGAACGAAGATGAACCTTGTGTATACAAGAAAATTAGTGGGAGCGTAGTACTATTTCTTGTGCTATATGTCGATGACATATTAATCATGGGAAACAATGTTCCTGCACTTCAGTCTGTAAAGACTTGGTTAGGAAAATGCTTTTCAATGAAAGATATGGGCGAAGCCGCATGCATCCTTGGAATTAAGATCTATCGTGATAGATCTAAAAGACTGATTGGTTTAAGTCAAAGTACATACATTGACAAGGTTCTTAAAAGATTTCGTATGGAGAACTCTAAGAGAGGTAACCTGCCAGTGCTACATGGTAAAAGCCTTAGCAAGACTCAGTGTCCTAAGACAACTGATGAGCGGGAGCGCATGAATGGAATCCTATATGCTTCGGTAATTGGATCCATTATGTATGCCATGATTTGTACTAGACCGGATGTCTCGTATGCTTTGAGCATGACGAGCAGATACCAGTCAGATCCCGGTGAGAGTCACTGGATAGCAGTCAAGACGATTCTTAAGTACTTGAGAAGGACTAAAGATTCGTTCTTAATCTATGGTGGTTTGGAAGATGATCTTGTTGTAAAGGGTTACACAGATGCAAGTTTCCAAACTGACAAGGATGATTTTAGATCACAATCTTGTTTTGTGTTTATGCTAAATGGTGGTGCTGTAAGTTGGAAGAGTTCCAAGCAGAGTACAGTAGCTGATTCTACAACAGAAGCTGAGTATTTAGCTGCATCGGATGCTGCTAAGGAGGCGGTTTGGATCAAGAAATTCATAACTGAATTGGGAGTGGTTTCTAGCATTGCTAATCTAATTGACCTTTATTGAGACAATAATAGTGCTATTGCTCAAGCAAAGGAACCAAGAGCATATCAAAGATCCAAACACATACTTAGGCATTTTCATCTCATTCGAGAAATCGTAGAGATGGAGGACGTAAAGATATCCAGAGTACCAACAGATGATAATATTGATGATCCACTAACAAAGGGTCTTCCTCAAGATAAACATGATGGTCATGTTAGGTCACCTACTTGCAGTGTAGATCACCTACTTGAGAGGATTAATTCTTGTTCTAAGATCATAAAAGTGAAGAACAAGATATCACATATATTCCATATAGTTCATATCATTGTGAAAGCGTGTTTCACAATTTGATCTAGCAACCAATATCAAGAGGCTTCTTAATATTTGTTCGTGGTGTGGATACTGTTAGAGGGTGAAGCTTATCACCTCCAAGTTCTTGATCTTGTTCGTGATATTGTTTGTGATCTTTTTCATGATCAAGTTCGAAAAACTCCACCAAAATCAAGGTTGTTGATCAAACGCATTAAGGGTTAGTATTCTAGTATTCACTGTAGATGTATTTTACCTAATCATATGAATGGATCTATGGGCTTTGGGTTTCATAAAAAATTAAATGCTTAATTCCGCTGCGCATGTTACTTGGAAACCCAACAGGTAGCTTATAAGTTAGCTTTACCGCCTGTGCTAGCTGGAGTGCACAACGTGTTTCACGTATCGATGTTAAGGAAGTAAATTTCCGATCCGAGTCATGTGATCGAGTATAAATAACTCAGAGTTCGTGCTGATTTGAGCTATGATGAGGAACATGTGAAGATAGTGGATCAGAAAGATCAGATCCTGAGGAAAAGAGTGATTCCTTATGTGAAAGTGAAATGGAGCAACCATACGGAAAGAGAAGCTACGTGGGAACTTGAGAGCGAGATACGAGAGGCATATCCCACCATGTTTTTCGATTAAGGTATGTTTAGTTTGGTGGACCAAACTCTTTTAAGGAGGAAAGAATGTAATAACCGGAATTTTCCACTTAATATTTTTATTGTGGACTCTTTTATTTATTAATTGGGCCAAGTGAATTAAAAATTATTGGGCTTAAGCGATTAAGTTAAAATAGAAAAACCCGAGTCATTGTGTAAGAGGAAAAGGAATCCTTTTTAGTTAGGGATTTGAAAACCTTATAATATATAAACTCTCCTAAATCCCTAACCTCTTTATTATTAATCAAAAATAAGAGAGAACGGGAGAAAGAAAGAGAGGCGGCGCAGGCGCAGAGAGAAAGAGTGCGCAAAGAAAGAAAGAAAAAGAATGGGAGAAAGAGAAGAGAGGCTACGCAGAGAGGGAGTAGCGCAGAGAAAGAGAAACCGAGAGAGAGAAAAAGAGCTCGGAGGAGGAGAAAGGAAGAGGAAGGTTGTGTTCATCAAAGGTGAAAAACTAGAACCCTTAAACCTTCTCTTTTCCACTAATCATTGAAAATTATGGTGAGGAAACCCTAAGAATAATTATGATCAACCAGGGTTTGAGTTGATTAGGGTTTAAAGGAGAAGATGATGATGGGAGTTTGTTGTGTATGCGTGTGTGTGCAGTTTGTGTGTGTTGTGTGTGCGTGTGTATGATGTGACCAGGGTGTGCCGTGTGTGAGTGTGTGGGCAGTGTGTGTCGTGTGTTGTGTGTTTGTGTGTGTTAGTGTGTGCTGCGATTGGTGAAGTTAGTGTGTGTAATTAAGAATTGGGAAATAGTATTGAGATTCAAATATGGTAAAACCCTAGGGGTATTTTGGTAAACCAAAAAGGGTATTTTGGGTATAAATCTAATTGGGTTAATTGTGAAATCCTAGAAGGAATATTAACCTTAAAAGGAGTTAAAGAGAATAATTAGTAGGTTAATAATAAGAGAAGTAGAGTATAATGGGGACGGAAGTAAATAGTGTTACTTTTGTCTAAGAAAGTTATTTTCGCATGATTGTAGATACGTGCGCGTGGTTTTGCAAGGAGAACTAAGCAAGCCAAGGTAAGGGATTACGTTCCTTAGTTCTTGAGGTTTCAATCCTTTAAAGTAGGATTCCTTATATTTCTTTCAAGAGTAGTTACCAAGTGGCCGGTAACATTTGAAATCTTAAAAGTTGTGAACGTCTATTTGTTGACTCTTACCCTTGACATGTTTTAACTCAATGGGTACCTAAATTATTTGAATTTGTTATGGTGTTCTTTTACCTTGAACACTAAGTGGAACTATTTGCTATATCTATTTAAACATGTATAGTTAGCTTTGTCTGATATGAAAAGGACTTAGCAAGAATTGGTCTGATATGAAAAGGACTAATAAAAAATGGTCTAGTTTGACATGAAAAGAACTTAGACCCTTTATGCTGCTTGATGAAGCGGTTTGGTTATCATGATAAATCTTAATAAGGGAATATCCTTAAAAGGGTAGGATCTCTTATTTACTTAAATGCCCTGAAAAGGCATTGCACCTGAAACGGTGACGTTATCTTGGAATTGACGGATTTGGAAATAATTGCCACATTCTGTTTTGAAAGTTTATTGTTAACTGTCTTGAAACTAAACGGTTAACTTGATATTGTATAAAAACCTATCTTTGAAAAGTCTTATTATTGTTTCGTTCTTTCGGTCATCTCTTCTTAGTACCCGGAGAGATCCCGTATGAACTTACTGAGCATTGTTCGCTCACCCCTTTCTCATATTATTTCCCCCAGGTTAAAAGTAGAGGAATGATTGGATAGCAAGGAGGGACAGTCCGTGGTTCAATCGAAGAGGTTTAAGACAATTGTTTTGTTTTATGTTAGAGCTAGTGGGTTGTACTAGCCGTTAAAGTTTGAATTATAGTTATGGTTCCGCACTGTTTTGAATGGTGGTTAGATATACTAGCCGTTACAAGTGAACGTTGGATTTAAATTATGTTTGACGTTTGGGATTTCCTAGTTTATGGATTAATATTATTATTGGAAAGTTTGGGTTGTTACAACCCATGTCTACCCTTTTCTATTTTCACATAAAATATTTAATGTGCATAAATATTTGGCATTTGTTACAAAAGTTTCAACTCTATTTGATCCTTCATGTGGCAACTCCAAAATCTATCAATGGGTCTATAAGTGATTTTTTTTTAATTGGGTATTTTTATTATTTATATTTATTCACATTGCCATGAAGGCTATAATTGGGTCTATCAGATTCGAACTCGTGACTTCCGCATAGGAAGCTATCTCCCTAACGAAATTCGAACTGGTGACCTCCGCATGGGAATCTAACACCAGATACCGTTTGAAGTAGAGCTCTTTGGTATAGGTGGGAAATATATTTGTTGTCCTTCATTGTTGGCATTTGTAACTGTTAGAGTAGATGACTATGAAAGAAAGTCAAGAAATTAAGAAGACAAAGAAGAAGTGCAGCAGAAGGAAAAGGTCCGCCCAGGTGTGATGATGGATCCGATCGAACATGGCTTGATCCAGCCGGACTTGGCCCTTGACCTGGTCGGACCATCTGGTTCCGAGGTTTTGCGATATTCTGGCTTTCGTGGAAAGATTAATTAAGTCCTTTTAGGTTGTAATTAAGGACTCCTTGTGTCTTCTGTTTTAGGTCTCTAGCACTATAAATACTAGTTGTAAAATTAGTAGCCTACACGGTGATTGACATTGAAAGAGAGAGAGAGAGAGATCAATAATTCTAGATCTAGGGTTTTTCATAGCTAGGAATTTTGTGATCAAAATGCATGCAAACATAGATTAGCGTGATTAGCTTCTTGTAATTGTTTCTCTGTTCATATTAATAATATTTGTTTTCCTTTGCCCGTGGATGTATCCAATAGGTTGTTGATGAACCACGTAAAATATGTGTTCTTATTTGACTGTTTGAGTTCGTTATTATCTGCTATCTCTTGGGTTTGATTTACAAACCAGTGGCACTAGAGCCTGGTTAGTTAAGAAAGAACAGGGCATTCCGCTGCAATAGAAGAGATGGATTCCGGGATGGATCAGAAAATTTACAAATTTGATGGGAAGAACAGTTTCAGTTTATGGTAGATCAAGATGAGAGCCAAGTTGCAAAGACAAAGCTTGTGGGCTCTAGTGGCTGCTGCAATCAGAGATCAAAAGGATCCAAAAGGCAAGGCAGAATTCGTTCCTACAGCTGAAGATTCGAAGAAGGCTGTAGACATGTTAGTGTTGGATGAGAAGGCTCATTCAATGATTATCATGAGTGACATCCTAGTGGATGTAGTGGATCAGGAAATAGCAGGATGCTTGTGGCTGACGTTAGAGAAGATGTACTTGACGAAGTCTCTAACCAACAAGCTCTACATGAAGAAGAAATTATTTACTTTCCATATGTCTGAAGGTACGTCAATTAAGGATCACCTAGATCGATTTTTTGCTTTATTACTTGAATTGGGTAATATAGAGGTTAAAATCGATGATGAAGATGTTGCTCTTATTCTGTTGGTGTCTCTACCGATTTTGTATGAGTGATATGTTGATTCATGTATAAATAAGGAGACAATTACTTTGCAGCAAGTAAAGTCTGGTTTGAAGACTAGAGAACTGCGCCGAAAGGCGAGTGGTCCTAGTACAAAATCTCAGTCATCAGGTTTGGTTGCAGAAAGCAGCAGGGGGACATGATTGAAAGAACGGAGGTTCTAGAAGGGGTTCGAGACCTGGAGATATCTGTAGTTATTGCAAGGAGAAGGGGCACCGGAAATCTGAAAGTCCCAAGAAGAAGAGAGAGCAGCAGGGATAATTTGAGTCGACTGCTGCGGTTGCAAGAGAGAGATGTGGAAGCTTTCTGTATTTTCTATTTGAGTTCTTTATTATCTGCTATCTGTTGGGTCTGATTTACAAACAGTAACTATAAACATATCTAAAGATCAAATTTTCCCAAATTTTCTTGTTTTCCCAAGTTAGTGACAAACCCAAAAATGAACGAGCTGTGATAGAAAAATTGATGTAGATTACAATTAAGTTAAACAATACTGTACATTATTTTAGCCAAGAGTTTTTTTAATGGATTGAGATTTTCGAGTTCCGTACTTCCCATTAGTTAGTGAGTTCAGGCATTTACTGGAGCAAAAGAGAGAGACGTGGAAGCTTTCTGTATTTTCTATTAGAAATATTGAATACAATGTCTACCACTGACCAAAAATGAAAAGCAATTTCGGACATTCATTTTGGACGGAGGGAGTAATACTTTACATTGTTTTATACTCGTGCTAATCAGCTAACTTAACTAACTAACACTGCTAACTCTAACTAACAGCTTACTTACTGAGCTGACAAGCAAAAAAACTGAATTACAATCAGTTAACCACCAAAGCTAACTTAACATTTTGTTTCCTTCATTTCTGCCTTTGTATACTTTGCCTCCTTATTAGCTGTTTGGATCACCCCCTGTTTATATCCTTTGTCCTCTCATGAAATTTAAGATTTATAGCTATATGCAAAACTGGGTTATTATCACAATATAACTGACATATGAGTAAGTATATTTATATGGAAACCTTTAAACAAGGAAACCACCCAAGTCAATTCACAACAAGGTATGACAATAGTTTAGCTATGGTGTACGGCACATAGGAAGAGAAGAAGAGTCAATGGAGGAAAAATCTTCCTTCTTAATTTATTATTAACTATACATTGTAATATATACACAAAGTATGACAATAACCATCAGGCTTTGGCCTGGTGGCCAGAGCTCATGGCTTCCAACTTGGAGGTCATGGGTTCGATCCCCCCTTCCCCCAGAAGTTAGAGAGAAGATTTTCTCTCCTTAGGATTTGTCTCATAGGCGCTTCTGCTGATGATTATGTATTGAGTTCAATTATGAATTAAATTTGAAAAAAAAAGTATGACAATAGTGTAGGAAGGTTAGGATTCTTCCTAAAATAGGATGGACTCTCCCTATTTACAATGATTCATCCCAACTATAACTCTAAACATATATACACGAAATATATACCACGTATACTAAGATACGTCTAATACCCCCTCAAGCAAAACGTCCAGCGGGATGTTGAAGCTTGGTAGAAAGAAAGTGGAAGCGCGGATTGGAGAGGCCCTTTGTGAACAAATCAGCGAGCTAGTCATCGGAGGAGATATACTGAAGACGAAGGAAGCCCCGAGTGACTAACTCACGGATAAAATGATAATCTATCTCAATGTGGCGCGTACGAGCATGAAACACGGGATTACGAGCCATATGCATAGCGGAGATATTATCACAAAATAAAGAAGGAGGAGGAAATGGAAGCCGAAGCTCCTGGAACAAGAATGAGAACCATCGCAACTCAGCAGTTGTAGTGGCCAAGGCACGATACTCTGCCTCACTACTAGAGCGAGAAACTGTAGATTGTTTCTTGGCAGTCCAAGAGACAAGATTGGGACCAATAAATATACATGCACCAGTTGTAGATCGACGATCATCTGGGTCACCGGCCCAATCATAATCAGAGTAAGAACGAACAGCAATGTCAGGAGTCGAGTGAAAAGATAAGCCTAAGTTAACCGTGCCCTTGATGAAGTGAAGAATGCGTTTAGCAGCAATGAGATGCGAGGAGCGAGGTTGATGCATAAACTGACATACTTGATTAACAGCGAAGGCAATGTCAGGATGGGTTAGGTTGAGATACTGAAGACCGCCCACGATACTTCAAAACTCATTCGCATCACTCAGAAGATTACCATCATTACTGGCGAGAATGAGGAATGGTAGGTGTAGGCATCGACTTACACTCAGTCATATGGAATCGGTCAAGCAAGTCAAGCGCATACCGGGTCTGTCAAAAAGTCAACATGGTAGAAGAGCGGGCAACTTCAATACCAAGAAAAAAACTGAGATTACCGAGATGACGACTATCAAAGGTGTTGCATATATCGTCAATAACGTGAGAGACAGCTGAAGAAGATGACCCAGTGATGATGATGTCATCCACACAAACTAAGATGAGGACTGTGGACCCTTGTCGATGCCGAGTAAATAAACAAGATTCAGCGCGACTACAGAAAAAGCCATGATGAAGAAGAACTGAGTGAAGCCACTAAAACCAAGCCCGAGGAGACTGCTTAAGACCATAAATGGCCTTATGAAGCTTGCACACATGATCAGGGGAAGAGGAGTCAACAACCCGGGTGGTTGTTTCATATACACCTCTTCATGAATAATTCCATTAAGAAAGGCGTTATGCACATCCAACTGTTGAATATCCCAAGAGCGAGAATGAGCAATGGCAAGAACAGTACGTATAGTAGAGGGTTTGACAACTGGACTGAAAGTTTCCTCGTAGTCAAGACCAGCCTGCTGTGTGAAACCTTGAGCAACGAAGTGGGATTTATATCGCTCAATAGACCCATCAGCTTTACGTTCAACCTTAAAAAGCCAACGACAGCCAACTACGTTCATTGTGGGAAGAGCTGGAACAAGTGACCACATTTGATTTTTATGTAAAGCTGAGATTTCCTCCCGGATAGCAGCTTGCCAATGAGGAAAAGCGTATGCCTGTTTGAACATACGGGGTTTATAAGTGAGAGAGTCTTTCTGAACAGCAAGAAGACTTTCGGGCAAGGAGTATGGTGCTGTGTCTCGAAGAAGCCCCGTAAGAGACCGAAGCCGAAGGGGTGGAGTAGATGTAGTGTCCACCGAAGGACTGCTGGAGGAATCTGCAGTTGGAGAAGGCTGATTGGGAATATTAGCCAAGACTGGAGAGTTGCTGGGAATAGCAGAAGCCGAGGGACTGCTGGGGAAGATGTTCGGCTGAACTGGACTGCTGGAAGGAGGCCCATTAGGTGACGAAGTAGCCAGCCCAGTATGAGGAGCTGGCCTAGACTGAAGCTGGAATGGGATTGGGCTATGAGCAAATCTTGGCCGCCATACTGTAGTAGGACGAGAGGAGGAGGCCTGAGACGGAGATCCTAGAGAAGTCATGGGCTGAGGCGCTGGACTAGGACCTAGATTCGGGGCACTAGCAGCAGCCGGAACACCTGTAGCAGCCGAAACAGTGGTATGGAGTATGGGTGGCAGCCGTGTACCTGTAGAGTTAGGTGGTGTACTACAAGATTGCCACAGAAAGTGTGTTTCATAAAAATATAACATGGCGAGAAACATATAATTTTCCACTAGCTAAATCCATACATCGATATCCTTTGTGCATATTATCATAGCCAAGAAAAATACAATGCAATGATTTTGGCATTAGTTTGTGAGCATTGGTAGGCACAACATATGTAAAACAAGAACACCCGAAAACTTTAAGAAAACGATAGTCCGGGGTATGCAAAAGTAACCGTTTATGAGGGGATATAAACTTAAGTTGACGCATTGGTAACCGATTAATCAGATACATAGCAGTGTTAAAAGCATCTAACCAAAATTTATATGGAAGTTTAGCGTTAGAAAGAAGACACAAACCGTTTTCAATAATGTGACGGTGTTTACTCTCAACTACCCCATTCTATTGTGGAGTATAAGGACATGTAAGTTGATGTTTAATACCAAATTTTTGTAGAAAATAAGTAAAAACTCGACTAGTAAACTCTTCTCCCCATCAGTTTGAACTGCTTTAACAGTATGTATGGCAGAGACGCGACGAGATAGTTGATTTTCAATGTGAGTTTTGAAAGAAGCAAAAATTTGTGTTACATCAGATTTATGAAATAAAGGAAATAACCACACATAACGAGAATAATCATAAACTATAGATAAATGATGTCCAGACATAGAATTAACTGGGGAAGGGCCCCAAACATCTAAATGAAGCATATCTAAGGGATGTAAAGCATTAAAATTCCTAGGGGAAAAGGGGAGTTTGCTAGACTTGCCGAAAGGGCAGACATGACAACATTGTTGATCATTAATTTTCCTAGTTAACGGAATACTAGACCGTTGACATAAAACTTTGAGGATAGGAGTGGATGGATGTCCCAAGCGAGCATGCCACGTTTCCTGACTCGAGCGTTCACCAAGGAGAGCAATATGATTACTGGAGGATGCTTTATCAAAAGGGAGCTTATGACCGCCAGAATTACTGCCAGAGGTAAGGGTCGCATGAGTCTGTTTGTCCTTAACACGAAAACCACAAGCATCAAGTTCAAATGAGAAGTTATTATCTTTGCAAAATTGACGGATAGATAATAAGGGTTTGTGAAGTTTAGGAACGAAGAGAACATTACGAAGATGAAAAGAACGATTATTAAGAGATACATATGTGCTACCAATGTGAGAGATGTGCAAATGTGAGCCATTACCAAAGACAACTGTATTTTTACCTGGATACAGTTTATAGTTAGAGAAGGAAGATGGATCATTAGTCATGTGATCAGTGGCGCCAGAGTCAAGCACACAGGAGTTCTGATTTGCGAAGTAGGCAGCATTGGAAGAATCATGGCACGCACGAGCACTATGACCAGTCTGGAAGCATAGTTGACAAACCACACCTGGATCAAAAACCGAGTCACTTTGGTGCGGAGTAGGTAGTAACCCACGGCCACTTCCTCCCTATGACCCTGAAAATTCACTCACACGCTGCGAACCACCACCACGGTTCCTGTTATTATTATTACCGCCACCACGGTAATTATTTCGACCATTTGTGCGCTGCCATTGACCACCACCAGCTTGTTGATTATTATTACCACGACCCCCATTCTGTCGATTTCCACCACGATGTCCACCACGGTTACCACCATTTTGACCGCCCCTAGATGGACCAGTAGGTTGTTTAGCACCCAACAGTGCTGCAATTTGTTGAACTGGGACAAGGAATTTGTCTTGAAGCATCTATTCTTTAAGCAAGAGTTCCGTCATGTCTTCGAGGGATAGAGGATGGCGAGCATGGATTACAGAGGTAGAGGTGAGAAATTCGTTAAATTCAGGGCCAAGACCGCCGAGAATTCGCTGGATAAGTTTCACTGTCATCGACTTGAGCACCGGCGGCGATGAGAGCATCAGAAATAGTGGAAGCTTGGAGAAGGTAATCCGCAATGCTCATGTCGGAAGGCTTCTTTAGATCATGGGGATTTTCCTTGAGATTTTCAATCTGAAGGGCGGAGGTAGTACCAAAACGTTTTGCGAGAACAGCCCATGCCTTCGGAGCTGTGTTACAATAGTTGAGATAGGGTTGGGTAGTGGGTGTGACGGATCCTTTGATCCAACCGCAGAAAATATCTGTACCGTCTGCCCATAGATCATGCTGAGGATTGGTGGTTCCGTCGGCAAGCTTTGCTGGTGGTTGTACGGGATCAATAATGAAAAGGATCTTATGCGTACGTAGCACAGTTTTGAACAAGGTACTCCAATTGACATAGTTCTCCCTTGTGAGGAACGTCTGTCCCATAATAGCATTCGGATTGTAGAATACTGGGAGAGAGAGTGGAAGAGGAGGAAGAAAAGGAGCCATCAGTATGCGATCTAATGTCAGGAGTAGAACCAGACATGGCGGCACCGTAGGGTTAGAGATGAGGGATGAAAGTAGGGAGAAAGAGCGGAATCCTAAGGAATATTTGAATCGTATTTTTAGACTGATACCATGTAAACCTAGATATGGTCTGCGGCACATAGGAAGAGAAGAAGAGTCAATGGAGGAAAAATCTTCCTTGTTAATTTATTATTAACTATACATTGTAAAATATACACAAAGTATGATAATAGTTTAGGAAGGTTACGATTCTTCCTAAACTAGGATGGACTCTCCCTATTTAGAATGATTCATCCCAACTATAACTCTTAGCATATATACACGAAATATATTCTACGTATACTAAGATACGTCTAATACAAACTACTTTAATTTTCGCAATTCCATGATAAAAAAGAACCACCCAAAAGGACACAGAAACACGTACTACGTCTGTCTCTAAGGCTCCGTTTGTTTAGCATAAAACAACTTCTGGAAATTAATTTCCCGGAAAATGAAAATGTTTTCATTAAATGACATAAATATGTTTTCGCTTGTTTGGTACATCTAAGGAAAATGTTTTCCTGAAAATATTTTCATATGAGAAAAAAATAATTTAATATGGGAAAAATTATTTTGAGGAAAAAAGTAATATGAAAAAAATTTGACTGGGGGGTTGGGGTTGGGGTGAGATAGGTGGTGTGGGGGGGTGGGGGGATAGGGGCGGGGCGAGGCGGGGTAGGGGAGGTGTTGGAAAAATAATTTTAATATGAGTGAAAATAAATTATTATTATTTTTAGGGGGTGGGGGGAGGAGAGGGTGGGTGGGGTGAGTGGGGTAGTGGGGACGGGGGTAGGGAGCAGGAGTGGAGAGAGTTGTTAGAAATAATTTTAATTACAACAAATTTTTTTTATTTTTTTTGGGGGTGGGGGTGGGGGTGGGGGTGGGGGTGGGGGTGGGCGGAGGAGGTGTTTAAAGATAATTTTAGTGTGAGTATTTTTTTACCTTTTTTTTTAGGGGGTGAGTGGTAGGGGTGGTGGAGGGGATGTGAGAGGGAAGGTAAGGTTGGAGGGTGGGGGTGGTGTTGGAGGTGGATTTGGTAGCGTGCGGTTGTACGGGGAGTTGGGTGTGTGAATGAGAGAGTTAACATTTTCTGGAAAATGACTTACGGATGAAAAATCCGTAAGTCATTTTACTTAGAAAAGTGGGAAAACCATTTTCCGGTGCTTAACAAACACCGGAAAATAAGGAAAACATTTACCGAAAGTTGTTTTACGTGAAACAAACGGAGCCTAATCAGATGTCGGTTTTCAAGAATTTTTTTTGCCCAAAATGAATGTCTTTTTTGGAAAACACTTTATATAGAAAAGTAATTTTTTTGGAAAAAGGATCACAAGAATATATATGAATCTTTGCCACTAAATTGTACTCCCATCCCAGAGTATATATCCACCTTTCCTTTTTAGTCTGCCTCAGAGTATTTGTCCACTTCCTAAAATGGTAAAGAATCTTTATTATTCTTCCCACTCATTCTCTCTCCTGCTTACTTTTATACTTACAACACCAATCAACTTACTCCCACTCATTTTCTCTCCTACTTTTCTTTTATACTCACAACACTTACGTCACTTCTATCGTTTCTTAATCTCCATGGAAATGAGAGGGTGGACACATACTATGGGACGGAGGGAGTAATAAATACTCCCTCCATCCCAAAATGAATTTTACGTTTGTCTATTCAATTTCTAAAGGGCAAATGACAAATAAGGGTCTCAAGTTTGGGGGTTGTTCGTAGAAAGGGGTCCGATGTTCTGAAACTCGTAGATCAGGGTCTAAAGTTAATGAAAACTAGCAATCAAAGGCCTTTTGACGGAAAAGTTAGATTTTTCAGTTAAATCTACATGTGTCGTGCACATGTGCACCTAACTGAAATAAAAGTTAATCTGTAAGGGGTAAAATGACAATTTAAACTTTAAAAGACTAAAAATAAAATTTTCACTAGTACATATAAAAGTCACTTAATTAATTTTTTCTTTAAAATATATTCCACTAAACCATTTTTTTTAAAACATACTAATTTTACTTAATTTTATATTATTTGTGAAAAATACTTTACTAGTAGTATTTTTGGAATAATATTTAACTAATTTTTGTTTGGGGATAAATATTACACTAAATTATTCTAGCATAAAATAAAAAATCACGAAAATTATATCTTTCCTCTCTCTTTAACCAAAGTTATATATCTACCCTCAAATTTAATTATACATCTCATTTTTTTGCTCGATGCATAAGATGGTGAGTAACGTGGGTTTACATAAGAGAAAGAGGGGATATATAAATTTCAAAACAAAATAAAAATTAAGAAAAAAATTAAAAATTAAAAAAAAAACAATTATAGTGTTATTTTTCAAAACAAAAATTTCACTAATTTACATTATGTTCGAAATTTTGATTTTAGAATAGATTAAATTAGCGTAATATATTCTTAAAAATATAGTTTAGTGAATTTTTTTTCTTGGAAAAACTAATTTTCTAAAATATTGTTTTAAAAGCAAAATAAAAAAAAAAAAATTCAAATCAACAATTTTTGCAAAAAATAATTTAGTTAATTTAAAAAAATATTATTTTGCGAATCATACATATATTTGTTGAAATTTTAGTTTTAGTCCCTTAATCTTTAAAATACTCGTTTTACCCCTTACTTGTAAAACGAATTTCAGTTTAGTCCACATGTGCACGGCACATGTGGATTTAACTGAAAAATCTAACTTTTCCGTCAAAAAACCCTTAATTGCTAGTTTTCATTAACTTTAGACCCTTATCTGCGAGTTTTAGAACATCAGACCCTTTTCTACGAATGACCCCAAAACATCAGACCCTTATTTGTCATTTACCCATTTTTAAAATGATACACTTGTTTTACTAGTCATGTTGTATTGTGCAGATGTAGAAATGAGAACAATTTTTTGGAATAATGAAAAATATCAAATGAGAAAATCATTTCGAGACAAACCCAAAACTGGAATATCAAACCAAATCAAGTTGACACAAAGAAAGAATTAAGAATAAACGAACACGCAAATTTCAGAGAAATATTTAAATATACACATCAATGGTTGAAATTGTGTTGCTAAATAGTTGTTGATCACATCATGGCTTGATTCATAGGAGGAGCCATGGTAGCTTGCTGCTGCATTTGTATATTCTGCTGCTTTATCACATTTCCTTGCCATCCTATCATCATACACAAAACTCAAATTCATATGTTGGAACCTGATATCTATGAGGGTTCATTATTATCAACCTCTTGTGAAGAAAACGTGCACCTTTGTCTATCACAAATAACAAAAAAGAGGTGGTCTCTTGTGAGAACACATAGATCCGTCTCATAGAAAAGACTGGTCGTTCCATGACCTGTGTACAACATTCTCCGCGAAGCATAGGATCCCAACCCACGCTCCACTCAAAATCTGCCACGTGGCAGCGACCCATGGCCCAATTTTTTTTTTTTCTAGAAAAAAAAATCGTTTTTTTTTTTCGTTTGCCAAAAGTAATACTTAGTATAACTAAATGTAACAACTGTGTTACTTATAAAGTAACATTGTTTATAACTAAATGTAACAACTATAATACTAACTATAAATACGTGTAACACTAACAATAACTAATTGTAATTATCATTATACTGAAATGTAATAGTGTTTTTGCAGTTTTTTTTTTTTTTTTTAGTATTTTGATTTATGTTTTGAAAGAAAGTAACATTTGAACAATAACAACTTATATACATGAATGTAATTATTTGTACAAGTAAATGTAACACTTTAGTAGATGAAACTATAACAGACCTCTATAGATAATGTAATACTTTTACATGTATCATGATAAATTGAACCCATTGTAACTTATTATTTAAAAACATATGGATATACTATTATACAAGTAAACGTAACTGTTTTACAATGTTATATACAAGTAAAATGTAACATTCATTTATAAAAAAATGTTACTTTCTTATTTTTACAATGTTACTAACACTGTGTGTTTTTAGTTCTAAAGTGTAAAGGGTTGAATTATTATATATAAACACTTTTACATATAAGTAACATGTTTGTTTCGTTTTAGTTATAATAAATATTACTTTTGGTAAATGAAGAAAACATAAAAAAAATATTGTTACTTTTCTGTATATATGTATTACTTTTATGTATACATATTGTTACATATAAGTAACACGTTTGTTACATTTAGTTATAGTATCTATTACTTTTGGCAAACCGAAAAAACACCAAAAAAAAAAGGAAAGGAAACAATTTTTTGCCCACGGGTCATGGGTCAGGCCATGGGTAAAAAACATACAAATTAATAACCCGAATCCATGACCTGTCTCTACTATGAGACGGTCATTGTGTTCTCACACAAGTTTTTGTCAACAAATAATCCAACAGTTTAAATTTTTAAATACCGACATTATAAATATAACCTATCGGCTATCACATTTTTAACTCACTCTACTTCGCTTATTCCTTTTCTTTAACCATTTCTAATATATTTTTTAACGCATGTAACCAATATACTATTGATATACATTTGTTATCCCCACCTCTAACTCCATCCAAAAATAAACAGTAGTTAAAGAAAATTAATGGAAATCACACGTGAATGTTGCAAATCCATTGACCGGATGCTCAATTGACATGACTTCCCAATATTTTCATGAAATAGAGCCGAAATTGAATGGTCAATGAATTTGCAACATCAATGAAGGATTGTTAATTTTGTTTACATAAGTTATCTTTTCGGATAGTGAAAGTGCCTCTTTAATATATTCCCTCCGTTTTATGTGATTTAAGACCAAAAATTTTGGCACACAAATTAAGGAAAAGTAAGATAGAGAAATAGTGGGAGGAGGTGTTTGTGAGTATGAAAAATTAAATAGGAGAGAGAATGAGTGGGAGGAATAGTAAGTTGATTGGTGTTGTGAGTATAAAAGTAAAATAGGAGAGAGAATGAGTGTGAAGAATAGTAAATATTTTTTACCATTTTGGGTAGTCTCAAGTCACGTGGAACGGACGAAAAAGGAAATAAGTCTCAAGTGACATGAAACGGAGGGA
This sequence comes from Campanula takesimana, assembly GCA_026119855.1. NCBI lineage: Eukaryota > Viridiplantae > Streptophyta > Magnoliopsida > Asterales > Campanulaceae > Campanula > Campanula takesimana. The sequence continues at coordinate 469,323 of JAOWBW010000956.1, read as the reverse complement.
GTAGTGGTTAAGAGTACTTAAAGTATAATAGAATGATTAAAACCGAAACTTGAGCAAAGTACAATCGGTTAAAAGTACGATTGACTAACACCAATTTAAGCACATAACTTGTAATTAAAATCACATACCTATAGCAGGATCCAATCCTCGGAAACTAAGTTCACGATATTCTTGACAGAGAGCACACCACTCGCAAAAGCAGTGAGTTACCCAATCAGGTGCGGGTGACTCAGCGAGACCATAGCGAGTCCGGAGCTTGGTTCGAACCGCGCATGAAACAATGCAGGGGCATCCAAAAAAAATTGCAATCAGTCCATAGATGGATCCACTTGTTGCGCACGCTACATATGTGCAGACAAACATATATCGTACTCAATTAGTTATCGTCCAAAAAACATAGTCCTCAAATAATTGTACATGTATATCTCAAAAATGCTTACATGATTGGCCATTGTCAACTATCTCTGCGATTTGCCCATATGTAACGCATGGAAAAAATGCAGTCATAACAGCTGCAAAAATAAACATCTTGTTATTAGGTATACAAAATTACGTAATTTTGAGTGACGCAATTCAACAAATACAAATTTTTAGATCTTACATTATTGTGGTGATAACGTATACAACATTCAATCAATTACTACTATAGCCAAAACTTTAAGAGACTGTTATTTTTTACTCTAGTATCAATCAAAAGTATACTTCCTTCGTCCATAAATGATCTTCTTGCTTTTTTTCACCGTTATTATGAAGGAATTTGAGCAATAATTTTAGGTTGATTTAATTATCCTAATGAAAAATCTAAAACTTGTTCTTGATAGTATTGTTGATGGTATAGCAGACGGAGGGAGTAGGTATGTTTAGCTTATAAGGTGTTCGTCCTCGAATTTAACATGAAGAGGGGTAGAGAGAGATACCATTTTCAGGATTATCCATGCAATCAAATAAGTCAGTGCTCCAACCGTCCGTCCCAATAGGTGGAGCTGGTTTATTAAGATTATCCCCGGGCTGTTGTGAAGGGTAGGCTTGTGGCTGCTCTTGTTGAGGAGGATAGGCTTGTGGCTGCCCTTGTTGAGGTGGGAACTGAACAGGTTGAGGTGGTGGAACATTTTCATCGTAATGGTAGGTAGTTGCCTCCGGCTGGTCATCTTCTTCGGCACGACCCATTTGCAATCTCTCTGCAGTACTGCAGTTGGTGACTCTCACGAAAATGGATGGAATGAAAAGGAAATTTTTTTGTGGACAGTATGTTGAAGGTTTGAGAGAGGGTATATATAAATAACGCCAGAAGTGTAAGGCTAGTGGAGTATATATTTGGTTTTCTTTTTTTTTTTTTGGTGCGAGTTGGAAATGGTTTGTAGTCAATGAATATGAAGTTGCCTAGGAAATTAAGTATCACACAACTTGAGAGGCTTTGTTTTTTTTTCAAGTAATATGGTCGACTAGCTCCCTCATAGCATATGTACTCTCTCCCACGTTAAAAGGAGATCATATTCAATATATCCAACTAGGAATTCTTTACATACCCACACATATATATATATTTGGTACAAAATTGTTACAATTGTCTTTTCGTTGTTGTAGACTTGTAGTTGTAAATGGTCACAATATGATAAAACATTTATATATATTCTCGAGCTAAAATTAATAGGCAAAAACTTTGGTGAGACTGTCTCACCTTGTGATACGGATTTCACCCATAGATCTTACCCATTCCCGCCATGTGACTCGCCCCAGCTTGCAGCTCTTTCCTCCTCTCAAATCGCGACACGTTGGGTAAAAAAAAAACTCCAATAGCTTAAAAATGCTATATCTTGGGATTTTGAAGTCGAAAAAAAAATCTATAGTAATTAGACATCAAAGTTAGGCATTTATGAGCCTAACTTTGAGTGGATCCCATTGAATTTGACCAAAATCAATGTTTATACACATTACTCCCTCCGTTCCAGATAAATTGCAACAATTTGCACTTTTGGGCATTTCACTTAAGTTGCAACAATGCCAAATAAGGAAACTCTTTATTACTTTTATAATTCTCCACGCATTCTCTCTCTTCCTCCCAACCACTCATTATTCTCCACTCATTCTCTCTCTTCCTCCCAACCACTCATTATTCTCCTTTCTTAATTTTTGTGCTTCCCCTTCCATGTTGCAACTTACCCGGAACGGAGGGAGTATATGTTATACCATGAAGCAAATTGATGTTTTGGTGAAATCCAAATTATGGGTGGAATCCATAGTAATTAGACCTCAAAGTTAGACATTTATGAGCCTTTAATGCCAATAATGAAATAGGTTGATTGTCATCCCACATGGGATAGAAAGGCAAAGACTCCCCTTTTGTTGGTGATATAAAAGGCTTTTGTGCCATCCCATATGGGAATGAGATGGGTAGTTGAAGTGCCATAAATTACTTGGCACTTTATACACTCATGTTCAAGTTACATGTGAGGTAGGCTTGAACATTTCCCCACACGCGCGTTCGCTCGCACGCGGCCGGGCTCAGGCTCAGGGCGATTTGGGCGAATGGTTCGGTTCGGGGCCTATCTTTTTGGACAAAATTCATTTGAGGTTTAAGTATTTGCAATTTGGTCCCTAACGAAATTCAGTTAAGTCCGTCAGAATCCTAACCGGACTGTAACTGTGCAGTTTCTTTCTGTGCAAGACTGAAACTCTTTGAGTTGATCAGAATTAGGAGTCAGTCTCCTTGTAGAATTCTGAGCTCTAATCGTGTATAAATAAACGATCTCTCTCCTTAGAATAAAACACACGAAAATACTCTCTAGTATTTTTCCTCTCTATATTCTGTTCTAAGTTCCGGTTTGTGTGTTAATGGCGGAGAGATTCAAGCGACTGAGATAGGACCGAAGTTGAATCCGTACCTGCTGTGCAACCTTTCTTGGTACGTTTTTTTTGTGATCGTTTCATCCTCGGAAGAATTTTCCTGTGCCCGAAGCAGCACCAGTAGGGGGCAATAATTCTTCTTAGGACAGTCTTCTCAAAGGCGACTCGATCTGATTGATAAGTTGTTCTAACTCTATTTTATGTTTCTATTTGTTCTACTGTTACTATTGTTCTTGCTGGATCTGTTTGCTATTGGCTTAATTAATCATTACTGTTCTTGCATGATCTGCTCCTGATTAAATCGTAATTAATCTGTTGCTGCTACTGTTTAGTCTAAGAAGAATTAATAATCATGTCTGGTTCAAGTAATGATGCTGCCCCATTCAAGTCCCTTGTTGACACTTCAGACCTGCCAGAGAAGTTCGATGGTAAGAACTTCAAGCGCTGGCAGGAACGCATGAAGATCTGGTTGTCAATCAAGGGAATGACTGGTATGCTAACTGATAAGTGCCCTGCCATTGATGAGAAAGACCCTGCAACAGTGAAGGCCACTGAACAGTGGAGGGAGAGGGACGATGTTGTTCGAGGATGCATTCTTTCGGCTCAGTCGAATGTGCTCTTCGATGTGTATTGTTCCACTCCCCTCACTGCTGCATCGCTGTGGGAAACGCTTAACACAAAGTATAACACTGATGATGTTGGTGTTGAAAAATATTGTGTGTCTAAGTTCCTGAAGTATCGTATGGTTGATGGGAAATCTGTTACTGATCAAGTGCATGAGTTCCAGATCATATTAGAATCACTCAAAGATGAGGCTATGGAACTTCCTGAGAAGTTCGTAGTCATATCAATCATTGAGAAGTTTCCTCGTCTTGGGAGGAATTTGGTATGTCTCTCAAGCACCATACAGGAAGCTTGACACTCAATGACTTGATGAATGCAATATCAATCCAGGAAGTGCACCATAGTAACGGTGTTAGCTTACCTGTAGAGGCTAAAGCCAATGTGATCACTGCTAATAAGAACAAGAGGAAGTTTGAGAAATCTGGCTCTAAGGATAATAATGATAAGCTGAAACCTAATAAACAAGTCCAGAAAAAGCCAAAAGCAAACAAAACCTACTGGAATTGTGGAACAGTTTGGACACTTTTCTAGGGACTGCCCCAAGAAAGGAAAAGTGGGACAAAGCTCTACTGGTCAAGGACAGGCGAACATGGTTACTGGACCATCTAATGGTGTTGATCCTGTTGATGGTGTAACCCCGCCTGAAGTTGATGCTCCCACTAGCGATATTACCAAGTATGTAACCTCTAATCCTGAAATTTTTACTGTTTATGAACCCAATGAGTGGTTGATAGATATTGGGGCAAATGTGCACGTTTGTGCTGATAAATTGCTATTTGTGTCTTACTAGCCTGAACGTGGGAGATCAGTGACAATGTGGAATTCTAGTGCTGCAAAGGTGCTTGGAACTGGACACGTGGACCTGAAGTTTCCTAATTGGCGCATTCTGACCTTGCAACAAGTGCATCACGTTCCTGACATTTGTCGCAATATCATTAGTGATTCATGTTTAGTTAGAGAAGGATTTGAGTTTTCATTTAAATGTAATAGGGTTATTATTTTGGATTCTGGTAGTTTTATAGGAAAAGGTTATGCTTCGGATGGTTTATTTAAAATTAAAGTTAATAGTGATTTTAGTACTCAGATTAATAATAGTTTTATTGATTATCCCATTTCTTATGCAATTGAATCTTCAAATGTGTGGCATGGTCGCTTAGGACATATAAATCTTGATTCTGTGAAAAGAATAATGAACTTAGATATTATTTCTAAGCATGCTATTGATAAAATTTCTAAATGTCATGTATGTGTTGAAGCTAAATCTGTTAGAAGGCCGTTTCAATCTAGATTTAGTTCTACTGATATTTGTGAATTTAATGGCATGTTGACCAATGATAAAAAGAAATACTTTATCACTTTCATTGATGATTGTAGTAGGTACTGTTATGTTTACTTACTAAATGATAAAGATGAAGCACTGGAAAAATTCATTATATTTAAAAATGAAGCAGAAAATCAAACTGGCAAGAAACTTAAACGGTTAAGATTTGATAGAGGTGGCAAATATGAGTCTAACCCTTTCTCGCGTTATTGCCAAAAAAATGGCATAGTTCATGAAGAAACTCCTCCTTACACACCTTAATCTAATGGTATTGCAGAACGTAAAAATAGAACCTTTAAAGATATGATCAACAGTCTACTAATAAGTTTGGGATTGCCTAAGTATATGTGGGGAGAAGCTTTGAATACGGCTTGCCATATTCTGAACAGAGTTCCTCCTAAACATAAGGCAGAAAGTCCATTTGAACTTTGGAAAGGTAGAAAGACAAACTTGAAATACTTAAAAGTGTGGGGGTGCCTTGCTAAGGTACTTGTCCCTGAACACAAAAGGAAGAAGCTTGGTCCTAAAACTGTTGATGCAATCTTTATAGGATATTCTGAAACAAGCTATCCATTGAGATTTCTTATCATCAAATCTGAAATCTCTGGCATAGATATAAACTCAATTGTTGAGTAACGTGATGCAACATTTTATAAGGATGTGTTTCCAATGAAGGATGGACTTCTTAAAGAATCAACCACTAACACAATTTCAATTCCCGCTCAAGTAGAAGAGATGACAAATGTGGGGGTTGATTCTGTTGTTTCTCATTCTGATAATGAGGATGAACCGAGAAGGAGTAAGCGAGCTAGGATTACCAAGGATTATGGAAGTGATTACACCACTTACAATATCGAGGGTGATCATAATACCTTCAAAGAGGCGATGGCATCTCTAGATGCTAAGCAATGGAAGGACGCCATGAAAAGTGAAATTGATTCTATTGTCTTAAATGGGACATGGGAATTAGTTGATCTTCCTCCTGGCTGCAATGCAATCGGATGTAAGTGGGTCTTTAAGAGGAAACTCAAACTTGATGGTACCGTTGATAAGTTTAAGGCCAGATTGGTAGCTAAGGGATTCAAACAAATGGAGGGAATAGACTATTTCGATGCCTATTCGTCTGTGGCTAGGATGACTATAATTCAAATGCTTATAGCATTGGCTTCTATATATGATCTTCCAATCCATCAAATGGATGTAAAGACCGCCTTCCTGCATGGCGATCTTGAGGAGGAAATCTATATGCTACAGCCTGAAGGATTTGTAGCATCACGTAACGAGAAAAAGGTTTGTAAACTTGTTAAGTCATTTTATGGACTTAAACAAGCCCCAAAGCAGTGGCATGAGAAATTTGAAAAAGTTATCTCATCGTTTGGCTTTATTACTAATGAGTTTGATAAGTGTGTCTACATCAAGACTGAAGGTGATAGTAGTATTGTCTTATGCCTATATGTTGATGATATTCTTTTGTTTGGAACCAATATGAGGATAATTGATTCAACTAAATCATTCTTGAAAATTAAGTTTGAGATGAAGGATATGGGTGTAGCAAGTGTGATTCTTGGCCTGAAGTTAACTCGTTCAACTGAAGGCATAACCATTTCACAGTCTCATTATACTGAAAGTATATTGGAGAAATTTGGTTATAAGAACTGTAAAATTGCTAAGACTCCATATAATCCTTCTGTGGCACTTACTAAGAATGAGGGAGGAGTACCAGTTTCTCAGTTAAGATATTCTCAAATCATTGGAAGTTTGATGTATCTTGCTAACTGTACTAGACCAGATATTTCCTACTCAGTTACAAGGTTAGCTAGATACACTCAATGTCAAAATAAAGCACACTGGGAGGCTCTTGATAGAGTCCTTAGGTACTTGAAGGAACACTTTCCCTTGGGCTGCATTACACGAGATATCCTGTTGTTCTTGAAGGATATAGTGATGTTAGCTGGATAGCCTTAAACTCTGGGAGTTATGGCTGTACATGGTATATTTTTACCTTAGGCGGAGCTACAGTCGCCTGGAGGTCTAAAAAACAAACTCTGTTGTCTAGGTCTACTTTTGAGGCCGAGCTAGTTGCTCTTGACACTACTGGATTAGAAGCTGAATGGCTGCATGGATTTATGTACATTGTGACAATACTTCCACAATTGAGAAACTAAAGAGTGTTAAGTACAACTGCAAAACAATGAGACACATCCAAATTAGATTAAAATCTATAAGGGATTTAGTATCTCGGAAGGTGATAATTGTTGATTATGTTGGTACGAAGGATAACACAGCTGATCCTTTAACTAAAGGACTTGAATAAGTTCTTGTTGTTAAATCTAGGTTGGGGATGGGGCTGAACCTCGTCTGATTCAAACGTAGTAGCAACCCAACCTATCTGAGTCGAGATCCCACAAAAGAAGGTTCAATGTGGTAATAACAAGTTGTGGGGTGGATCGGACCACCTTAAATAGATTGACATGTTAAATGTCTGAGTCTATCCTCTGAATAACCTGGAGGGTGCTCATTACTGCCAGTATAGTAAAAGCTTAAGGCTTTGAATGGGATCGAGTCTTTTAGACAAGATGATAGCAGTACATCTTCAGAGATGCCCAACTAAATAAGTGTTGTTCTTTGGCCGCAATTAGAGGAAATGGGTTATTCCTTGAAAGCACTTATGATAGAGGATCGGGACGTATGGCCTATATGCGTCAACTCTACGATAGAGGGCCTATCATAGCCTTTGTCGTGTTGTTACCAACAAAGGCCTCTACACACAAAGGAATCAGATTCAAGACACCCGTTCATTTGGTCCTGTGGAGGTTTGCGTTGACTAACTAAGGTAGCGGTTCAAGCCGGAAGGTACCGTTCTACTGAAAGCACGACATAGATAATCTCTACACGTCTTATCACTATGGACTTGTGGGGGAATTGTTGGAAATTTGGCTTTGGGTAACTTTGGGTGGGTCCCATTTGTGGGTCTCATTGAGTTTGACCAAAGTCAATTTTTATACACATTATATGTTATACCATGAAGCAAATTGATGTTTTGGTGAAAGCCAAATTATGGGTGAAATCCATAGTAATTAGACCTCAAAGTTAGGCATTCATGAGCCTTTAATGCCAATAATGAAATGGGTTGATTGCCATCCCATATAGGATAGAAAGGCAAAGACTCCCCTTTTGTTGGTGATATAAAAGTCTTTTGTGCCATCCCACATCTGAATGAGATGGGTAGTTGAGGTGCCATAAATTACTTGGCACTTCATAAACTCATGTTCAAGTTACATGTGAGGTGGGCTTGAACCTTTCCCCACACGCGCTCGCGCGGCACGGGACGGTCGGGCCGGGCTCAGGGCGATTTGGCCGAACGGTTCAGGGCCTATCTTTTTATACAAAATTCATTTGAGGTTTGAGTATTTGCAATTTGGTCCCTAACAAAATTCAGTTAAGTCCGTCAGAATCCTAACCGGACTGTAACTGTGCAGTTTCTTTCTGTGCAAGACTGAAACTCTTTGAGTTGATCAGAATTAGGAGTCCGTCTCCTTGTGGAATTCTGATCTCTAATCGTGTATAAATAAACGATCCCTCTCCTCAGAATAAAACACACGAAAATACTCTCTAGTATTTTTCCTCTCTATATTCTGTTCTAAGTTCCGGTTTGTTTGTTAACGGCGGAGAGATTCAGGCGACTGAGATAGGACTGAAGTTGAATCTGTACCTGTTGTGCAACCTTTCTTGGTACGTTTTCTGTGATCGTTTCATCCTCGAAAGAATTTGCCTGTACCCGAAGCAGCACTAGTAGCGGGCAATAATTCTTCTTAGGGCAGTCTTCTCAAAGGCGACTCGATCTGATTGATAAGTTGTTCTAACTATGTTTTCAGTTTGTTCTACTATTACTATTGTTCTTGCTGGATTTGTTTGTTATTGGCTTAATTAATCATTACTGTTCTTGCATGATCTGCTCCTGATTAAATCGTAATTAATCTGTTGCTGCTACTGTTTTATATTCCAACATTCTTTACATACCCACGCACATATATATATATTTGTACAAAATTGTTACAATTGTCTTTTCGTTGTTGTAGACTTGTAGTTATAAATGGTCACAATAGGAAAAAACATTTATATATATTCTCGAGCTAAAATTAATAGGCAAAAACTTGGGTGAGACCGTCTCACCTTGTGAGACGGATTTCACCCATGGATCTTACCCATGCCCGCCATGTGACCCGCCCCAGCTTGCAGCTCTTTCCTCCTCTCAAATCGCGACACGTGTCGTGAGTAAAAAAAAAAACTCCAATAGCATAAAAATGCTATATCTTGAGATTTTGAAGTCGAAAAAAAATCTAAAAATACCGTTGTGCTCGTCTCAACGAGACGAATAAAACTAGATAAGTCATGATATGGTTTAATTTTTTTTTAACACAAAAAAAAATGAGTTGCTCGTCGTAAAAAATGTAACACATTTTTATGAAGAAAGTATCGTCAAAAATGTAACACATTTTTATGAAGAAAGTATCGTCAAAAATGTAACACATTTTTATGAAGAAAGTAACAGTTTAGTCTTAAAAAGTACTCCCTCCGTCCCACACTGAGGTTCTTAGTTTGACTTTACTTGGAGGTTAAGAAAAAGTAAATGTTGTGAGTATGAAAAAGTAAGTAAGAGAAAGTATGAAAGATAAAGTAGGTAGGGAGTTTTTGTTGTGGAATGACAAGTGGCACTAGTAGAAACAGCATTTAAGGTAACCAAAAAAAATGGTCACCTAAAACATTTATTTGTCAGCAAGAAAGTAAGGTGACCAATTTTGGTCACCTAAAAAATGGTCACACAAAACCCGAAGCCAAAAACCTTAGGTGACCAAATTTTCGTCTAGTGACCTAACCTATAACAGGGGGCAAATCTTTGGTGACCAATCTTTTTGTCGACAAAGCTGTTTAGTAACAAGTTTGATTTTGTTACCTCGACCTTAAGTGACAAATTTAAGGACGACTAGTGTTCTCTTTGGCAACAAATAATTAGGGTTTAGGTGACCAAATTATTGTTACCCAAGTCCTTTTAAGGTTACCAAATCAGTGTGTTACCCAAAACATTGTTGCATTCTTGCTACATATTTTAGGTTACCTAACATCAGATGGTCACCTAATATAAAGTTTTTTTAAAAAAATCTATATTAAAAAATTAATATGCTTATGCCAATAAAATAAATATGCAAGCATATCAATAAACAAAACTATAAGAGAAAACCATTAGAGGAGATATATTACTACTAGTAGCTAAGAGTACAAACATAAATAACTTAATGTTTAAACATAAATACTATTATCCAAACTAACATACAATAACATAATGCTACTAACTTAAGTTGGGGGTAGAAGCTGAAGGAGTGTCATTGGCCACAGATGGACGAACCATAAGCTCAGTAAGAGAGGCTATGCCCTTTGCACTCAAAAGGGCAACAAGATGATTATAGTTGGCTGCTTGAGAAACTAATTGTTCTTTTAGCCCTTTGACTTCTTCTCGTGAAATTCCCAATTCTTCTTTAAGCTCTTTAACTTCATTGACTGAGTGTAACTGTTCTTGAGATGCTAAAGGAGACAATTGGTGTCCAACATCACGTTCTATTCCACGACCCATACCTCTCACATACCTCCCAACATTCGGACCCAATTCTTGAAGGGTCTCCGTCAATATGTTCACTGCGATAGATGGATCGGGGAGAGGAATATCTTCCACCGGAGTGTCGGATGGATATTGAGACTCATTTTCGTGGTTGAACTCACTTATCTTCTCTAGCATCTTCTCCTGTATAAAAAATAACATTAATAAGAACTAACAAATTAAATTAGAAAACAAAAGCAAAACGCAATTTATATATTTGTGGCCCAAACTTACATATAAAGGGGTTGCATCTGGATTATTTGGCTTGACATAAACTTCCTTGAAATTATCAACAGCTGGGAATTTTGAATTTTTCTATAAAAAGAAGAGCAAAGTTACTAAGCATACAAAATCATAGAAAATTAAAGGAAATATCATATACCTCTCGAAGATCATCAATGTGGTACACAAACATTTTAGCTCCACCATGATGATTTAGTTTCTTTTTTTTTCGATTATCCATGTTGATAATTGATCTTTTCTGTCAATATAGATATGTATAAGTTCAAGAATATAAATATAAACATAAATTTATATGTATATTAATATTAATATGTTTGTGTGTGTGTATTTTTATACTTTATAGCAAACAAGTTTATCTCTTACTCGAAATTTTGGGTTCATGAATTTCTCACACAAGTCGGGCCAATATTTTCGTCGATCGGATGGCAGAAACTCAAGAGGAGGAGAAGCCAGTGCTTCTTCAGGAGAGTCAAATCCTTGAAAATACTTGTGACACTCATGTTTCCATCCTTTAAACCGTAGTGCAAAGATTCCGTCGATGTATTTCGATGTTGGCTTATCAGCATAGTCAATGTCATAATAGAGCTATAATGATTAAAAAACCATAAAATGATTGGTTAATTACATGATTTAAAAAAAAAATATATATGCACCTTTTCTTACCCATGTTGCACCCTACCAAACCTACTGTTTGCACCAGCCCACCCCCAAAATATTCAACTTTCACTAAATGTCTTTAAGCACAAAAGTAAAGTACCCACCACTTATGATTTCAAGCACAAAAGCACAAACAATAGAAACTAAACATAGCAGCAATTCTTGAAAAAAGACAGCAACTCCTAAGCATGGCAGCAACTCCTACCTTCCCAAACTCCTATTCTTTCTAATTTAACAACCTCATGTACAAAAATCAAGATTTGTTTAGATACTAACCGTAAGGAAATCACGTAGATCACATTTGTCTTTCTTTGGAAGTCTACGAAAACTTGGTGCATTCATTGGGCAATGAGCCCTAACAATCGAACCAATATCGTGTGAAAACAGACTCTGCACTTCACTCTTCCCAGGTCCACAAAAACGCTTGTCGTAAACTAATTTGATTTTTCCATTCTCTTGAACAATCATTGTTGTTTTGATCCTCCGGCATACACCACGCACATTCTTATGTGGACGCACTGTGAAAAAGATTAATAAGTACTAAATACAACAAACCAATATTTCAAACAAATAATAATTTCTGTAAATCTATCTCTAGTCACTTACTAGAAGCTGGTTCTTCATTAGATAAATTGTCCTCAACAGTGGGAGGATTCACTACTTAACTGTGTTTGCGTCGAGCAGATTTTGGGACAGGATGAACCGGAGGTGTAGCAGTTGAAGGTGAAGTAATAGGAGGTGAAGTAACTGGAGGTGATTGTTGGGAGGGTCAACATCAAGATGAGTTGACGAGACGGCGCCATCTCAATCTTAAAAAACAAAACAACATTTAAATATAAAGAATGCTAATACATACCAAGACCAAAAACTCAAAAATACATCAGAGATGCATCTGGGCAAAGTAAGTAATCTAGACATTTTTTTAGGTTTTGTTCTTTGGAAAGTAGATTATTTTGGGTTGAAGGGAGTACAAATACAACTCCAACTCACCATATCACACCAATACCAGGATAAAAGTGAAACTACCCATTCTCAGATTAAATAATTTTTTAAAGGAAAACCATTATTCAACAAATTAAAGAAAGGGGATTTCGTTATTTCAGTGTATAAAAATGAAAAAACTTCCCACAAGTCTGTGCATTAGACATTTTGAGGTATGATGTTCGAAAACCAAATAAACAAACAACACTACTTTCTTTTTATATATAAAACCCAGTTTAAGTGAAACTAGAGTTCTACAACAATCTGTCTCTGGATTTTATAATTTTCAAAGAAGTTCACCATTCATCATTGAACCCTTTTCAAAGGAAAACCGAGTACTACAAAATAGAAAGAGACATGATTGAAACACTTACTAGCACCACGATTATGTCGATTTTTGTCCTTTTCTTCTGTGTGGAGATAAGCGAGCAATGAACACCGATTTTGCTCCGAACAGATTTAGTTTTGCTCCTAGAAAAAGGATTTGACTTCAAAGTAAGAATTAAATACGTAATAGTGGTTTGATTTTGGGGGAATAGGTCTCCATGTGTGTGTGTGTGTGTGTGTGTGTGTGGAAGGGGGGAGGGGTTATGTGTGTGAGGGCGGATTTTGGGGGAAAGGGGGAGTTGGAAATGATATTAACTGAACTTTCTGGAGTGAAAAAGATAGAAAGATAAAAGACTGGTAAAGAAAAATCTTAGGTCAAAGAAGTCAAGGAAGTCAGCTTTATATATAAAATTACATTTCAAAACTTTTTGTTCTTTGTGGAGGGAAAAAGTGGGGGGAACTAAAAATAATGATGGTGGGAAATTTTGGTTCCCAATTTTGACTTCATCCGCTTGTTTTGAAGCACAAATTTTTTGGGTGAACTTTATTTTAATGTTTTATACACATTCCGTTTGTTTGTCAATATTTCTTCAGTAAACACTTGAAATTAGATAAAAATAAATACTCCGCCCCAAATATTTGCAGCTTTGGAGAAATTTTTTGATGAAACATAATTAGCAATTAAAATATAAATTGCATATAAAATTAATAACTTAAACATACTGATTTAGATGAAACATAATTCAAATTACAATATTAGAAGCGAGTTTAATCTATGATCCGTAATCACTATCGTTTTCGTCATCCGGTTCAGGAGATGTTGTGGTGGTGTATCCTTCTTCATCATTGTCAGTTTGATCGCTTTCAAATGAAGGTATCCCGTCATCATACGTATCAGTATCATTGAGATCATCAAGATGCACCTCAATATCAAGACTAGGATCAAGGGGTGAATAGGAAGATGGATACTAATATCGAAATTCAGTCGAACAATAGGCTGGGCTGAGGATGAACCTACTTGATCTGCTTCATTAGGATCACCATTGGCATCTTCATTCTCATCATTGGATATTATTGTAATTTCCCATATATTCCTCTGATTGATAGTTCGAACTATTTTCCAACTAGCACCTGCCTTTGGATCATCTAGATATATAACTTGTTTTGCCATAGTGGCGAAAATGATAGGATCTTCTTCAAACCAAACTTTATCTGTATTAATTGATACAAGATCATATTCTTTCTTTACACTTCCATGTCTCGTTGAGTTCGTATCAAACCATCGACATTTGAAGAAGATAACTTGCAAACGATCCCTATAAAGCATTTGGACAACTGTGGTCAACTTTCCATCCCAACCATCATCTCCCGGTACCCACACACCACTATTTTGAGTGCTCAAATGGTCATCACGATCAACAACCAAGAACTTGACGTCATTTGCATAACAACCTGGGTAAAGAGTGTAATCTAGAGGACCTCGAGCCAATGCCATTCCTCATTAACTATTCCGGTCATCATAGAAATCTGTAAATCAAAACTTCAATGTCATTCATAAACATATAAACGGAGTACATAATTAATTTTTAGTGAGATTTAAGTAAGGTTGGAAGTGAAGAATTGGCTTACACGTTCACGAAACCATTTGGTGAATTTTCTACGATGATGATCGTGATAAGTGTCAACATGGTACATGCTCTTCATCAACTCTATATGCTCAGCCATAAACGGGGAAACTGTTGGTCCCAAAGGGGCAACAAGGGTATGAAAAATGCTAGGGGGGGGGTGAATAGAGTTTTAAAATTCTTTTCAAACCCTTTTGCAAATCGATGGCTTATGCGCACAGATCTCAAATAAGCTAAGTATAGCGCGCAGTGAGAGTGTGAAATGCACAGCGGAAGTTTAAGCAGCACCTGCGCAGTAAAAAGCTGTGCAAGGATAAAAACGCACGCGCTAAGTTTTGGCTTAAAGAGTTGGATAAAATGTTATAAGGCAATAAGCAATAACAAACACAGCAGCAATAGTAGCAATCTGATAAGATCAAACAAAGCAGTAATTTAGAAATGATTAAGCAGAAAGTAAATAGCGAGATTAAAGAACAAGCTATTTGGAGAGGTTCGATCAATGAAAGATCTACGTCCTCTACCAAGATGGTTAGTCTTGGATTTTCTAATGGAGATCTTATTATATGAGAGAGTTACAAGATACAACAATGAAACACAACTATCTCAAAGATCTATAATCTATGAAGAACAAATCCTAGACTAAACCGGTGTATCTCAAGAAGAAAGATCTAAATGATCAAAGCTTCAAGAGGTGTGTGTGTGTTCAGAAATTCTGGGCTCTATGAATCTATGAGATGAAGAGCACAAAGAATTATGGTGAGTTAAGGCTTAGGATCTGGGCAGGAGTTTGAAGGTATGAAGGTTTGAAGGTTGATCTTGAATATGTGGATAGTAAGCAGCAATCTTCAGAACTTCAAGGATATTTAGAAAGCACAAACTCTAGCAACTTGGAGATGAAGATGAGCTGGCTATTTATAGCTGAGAGCTTGAATATAGCCGTTGGAGCTCTGAGCAAGGACGATGAGCTGGCACGATATGATTGGTGCGCAGGTGTCCTTGATAGCCGTTGAGGCTCTGATCAAAGTTGATGACCTGGCACAATATGATTGGTGCGCAGGTATATAGAGCCGTTGGAGACTGAGCATGAAGACCAAATTCAAAAGTTTCTTCTAGAAGGTTGACAGCTGTCTTCATTTGAAATATATCTCTTGAGCGCGTCTCCACAGTTGGATCTGCTAAGTGTGCTTGTTTTGTCGTTTCTGCACACCTTAGCATTCTTAAAAAGCGTACATCTTCAAAGCGTTTTCCAAGTTAGGTGATCTGAATGAATTGAACTGAGGAAGAATGCTGCGCAGGATATACCTGCGCAGTGGTGTCCTGCGCAGAGAAGTCCTGCGCAGTAACCACTGACACTTGGATCTTCATTTCTTTTCGCTTCAAGTCCTGTGATCTAAGCCTATACTATAAAATGGACTAAGCTAAAAATTGAAGTTATAAAACTTCTTACATAGGGTCCTAAAGTCCATAAAATATTAATAGGTGATGGTATCAATCAATTCTAACAAGAATAGGAGGGTTAAGAAGTAAGCATACCCAACAATCTCCCCCTAAATGATTGATGCCATTACCTACTATAACAAAGGCAATTCATTGTACTTGATAATAACATGTCCATAAAGATGTGAATAGCAAATCATGCCTCAAGTCAATGCACACACTAGCCAATGTCATAGATTTCTAGTCTATCCAAAATATTAGCTTACAAAAAGGGAAAGATAGAAATATCATTCAGTGCATACAAATAATATGAGTTTTAGTTTTAAGTATGCGTTTAAACTGAGTGTTTAAACATTATGCGTTAAAAATATGAACAGCTAAGATTATGCGCATGGTTGAAATAATGCAGTCATTGTTCCACAAACAAAGAGTTTGAATTGAACAAGGTTTTGGAAACACATGATGCGATTTTTCTCATTAAAACTTGAAGTGTAAATAGTTGCAGATTACAAGTTTGAATAAGAAAAACAAAATGCGCACAAAAAGAAATACTTTGCCAAAACAAAAAAAAATTACATAATGTTGATCCGGTGCAAGGCTTCACGCAGCTCATTCTGCAGACTGTTGAACTTATTCATAAGTTCAATCTTTAGTTCTTGAAATCTTTCTCTGAATGCTACAGCCTCACCGACATGAGTAGCCTTTCCTCTGCGCATATCTCTGTTGTCTTCTCGCAGCTCTTGGAAGTTGGCTCTGTACTGAATTTGATGTCCCGTCATCTGGTTGAAATATGACTGCTCAGCAGCTTCAATAGTGCTGATGACGGTGGCTTGCGTTTCTTCGAGTCTTTGGTCAGTGTGGAGGCGCTGAGTGTTCACGCTGGCTTGAATATCGAACATGGCTTGATCCATCCTAGCGTTGAACCCATCAGCGAAATCAGTCATTACTTGAGTTATGCACTCCCTGACACTTTCCATATTAAGCGTATTAGCATGCGCGGGACCGGGACCACCTTGTTCCAATCTCTCCAACATCATGGCTTCCATCCCTGCAAACCCTTCATGCAAACCATCAGCCAAGCTCTTGCGCAGACGCTTAAGCAGTCCTATAAACCCATCATTGATAGCGGTATAGGTGCATACGTTTTCAAGCATCCCAGCTATTGACTTCAATGAGTCCAGGACCATTTGGTCTAAAGCATCAGGGACGCGCTGCGCAGAGGGGCCGGCGGAGGCAGAGATACTTGCCTTTGATATATTCTCCCCCTTAATGGCAGCAATCTCTAAACGCTGCGCATCAAGTTGCTCTTGGATAGCTGTCTGCGCAGTAATGAGCTGAGTCATTTGGGACTGCGCAGCAACCTGGTTGACTTGAATAGTATTGAGAGCCTGGAGAATTTGACGTAGATCAGCGGAGGAAGATAGAGAGGAAGTAGATACTGTAGGAACGGAAGGAATAGCTTGAGCTGGAGGAGGGGAGACTTTGGGAGGAGAGTGCGTTGGAGAAGGTTGCAGAGGAGAGAAAAAGGATGAATTTGTGAAAGAGAGAGAGAGCAGGAAAGAGAGAGAAAGAAAGAGTCAAAGGGATTTATACCGAAAAGGGAAAAAGGCGCATGACGTCAGCGAGGCGGTTTGGTGAAAGACGGCGAATTTGGTGAAAAACGCAGAGGCGTACGATAGCAAAGCGACGTGGCCGAATAGGGAACGCGCGTGCGCAGACCTGACGCGCGAGTGAGTGAGTAGGTCTAGGCAGGTCACAGTCATATCAACTCCCTCATAAATGTTGATCAGGAATTCTAACAGGCGCTATCATTAATGGCCGTTTGCATTTAATGATAATGGGACATGCGCAGGGGTAAAAGCGTAATTTCCCAAGAGATTTCAAAAAATAAGGCGAGGGAAAATTTTAATTGCACAAGTATCCTTGTGAACTAAGCGTTGACTTTTCAGTCAGGGACCTAAGTGCAATTTCTAATAAATAGAAGACTTACCTGCGATCCACGAAGTGTGCGCATGTTAAAATTATGCGCAGAGCTGTAAATAGCGCAATAGAATCTTAAAATATGCGCTAATGGAGTACTGCGCAGGGGTTGCGCAGAAGCATGGATCTTGACCTATGATGAATATTTTATCAAGCAAACACAAGATTATTAGTATTAACAAATCATATGGAAAGGTTAGCTAAGTTCAAGCATACCCATTTCTCCTCTCAAGAATACAAATCTCTTTGCGTCAAGAGCTTTTGTAAGAATATCAGCAATTTGATTATTTGTGCCCACGTGCTCTAAATGAATGTTTCCTTTTTCCACGTGGTCCTTGAGAAAGTGATATTTGATGTCGATGTGCTTTGTCTTTGAATGCATGACAAGATTGTTGGAGACAGCTATGGTGGACATATTATCGCAGAATATTGGACAGTTTGCTTCATGAATTCCATAGTCCACCAATTGTTGCTTCATCCATAGGATTTGGCAGCAGCAGCTCCCAGCAGCAATGTATTCAGCTTCTGTAGTGGAGATGGACACCGCAGCTTGCTTCTTGCTTGCCCACGTAACAAGTCGATTTCTAAGGAAATGACAAGTTCCACTTGTGCTTTTCCTGTCAATAGTGCATGCTGCGTAGTCTGCGTCTGAATAACCTAGCAAATCGAAATTCGAATCTTTGGTGTACCAAAGTCCAAGGTTAACAGTTCCAGAAAGATAACGAATAATGCGTTTAACAGCAGTTAAGTGCGCTTCTCTAGGGTCCGCTTGATAGCGCGCACAGACACAAACACTAAACATAATATCTGGCCTACTTGCAGTAAGATAAAGGAGAGAGCCAATCATACCTCGATATAAAGTTTGATCAACTTTCTTACCTTTCAAGTCTTTGTCAAGTTTGTTGCCCGTGGCCATTGGAGTGTCGTATGCTTTAGCATTCTCAAGTCCAAATTTCTTGATTAGGTCTCTTGTGTACTTGGCTTGATTTATGAAGATGCCATCATTCAATTGCTTGATTTGAAGCCCGAGGAAGAATGTGAGTTCTCCCATCATGCTCATTTCAAACTTGCTTTTCATGAGCTTCTCAAAGCGCTTACAAAGTAACTCATTAGTAGAACCAAATATAATATCATCGACAAAAATTTGAACAAGCAAAGAGTGATCATTATACTTAGCAATAAAAGAGTTGTATCGATTTTACCGCGCTTGAAGCCTTTCTCTAGTAGGAATTGTGATAGCGTATCGTACCATGCTCTTGGAGCTTGCTTAAGTCCATACAAAGCTTTTTGAAGCTTGAAGACGTGATTTGGAAATCTGCTATCTTCAAATCCAGGTGGTTGTGCTACGTAGACCGTCTCTTGGAGTTCACCGTTGAGAAATGCGCTCTTCACATCCATTTGATAAAGCTTGAATTTCTTGTGAGAGGCATAAGCTAAGAAAATTCTTATAGCTTCAAGTCTTGCTACAGGTGCAAATGTTTCATCGTAGTCGATTCCTTCCTCTTGCCTATAGCCTTGCGCAACCAACCTTGCTTTGTTTCTTGTGATGCTTCCATTCTCATCCATCTTGTTTCTGAATACCCATTTTGTACCAATAACGCCTTGATCATGAGGTCTGGGTACTAAAGTCCAAACCTTGCAGCGCTCAAATTGGTTAAGCTCTTCTTGCATAGCAGTAACCCAGCTTGAATCTTGGAGCGCTTCGTCAATCTTCTTTGGTTCGATTTGAGAGATAAAGGAGTGATATTCATCATCAAAGTTTGATGCTCTCCTAGTACTAACCCCTACATTGAGATCACCAATGATGTTTGAAGTTGGATGATCTCTAACTTCACGAACCTCGGGAGGTAAGTTAGGTTGAGTGGTAGAAATACGAAGATCTTCAATGGGTACTTCATTTGTTCCAGCATCAAGATCATCAAAAGTGATTTGTTGAAGTGGAGAAACATCATGCGCAGGAGGAGGAGTTTGCGCATCAGGAGTCGTCACTTCTGGCGCAGCATCTGGTGTATGCGCATGAGATGGACTTGCATGATTCTGATTTTGATAATCATTCTGCGCAGGTGCAGTTTGAGGCTGCGTACCTGTCTCAACATTCTCAGCAGAATCATCAGAATCATTTGAAGCCAAATGTGGCTCAAGGAGAGAATGCTCATCAAAAGTAACATGTACAGATTCTACAATTACTAGAGTAGTTCTATCAAAAACACGAAAAGCTTTAGAATGTTTGGCATACCCAACGAAAATACCTTCATCTGCTTTGGCGTCGAATTTACCTCTACGATCTTTGCCATTGTAGAGGATATAGCATTTGCAGCCAAAAATCTTGAAGAAAGCAATGTTGGGCGCTCTTCCTCTCCATAGCTCATATGGAGTCTTGTTGTAGGCTTTGTTGATGAGGGATCTATTCTAAGTAAAGCAAGCGGTGTTGACAACTTCTCCCCAGAAATACTTTGGAAGCTTAGCTTCTGCTATCATTGTTTTTCCAGCCTCAATCAACGTGCGATTCGTTTTTTCCACAACGCCATTTTGTTGAGGAACTCCAGCAGCAGAGAAATTGTGATCAATTCCATGGTCATCGCAGTATTGAGCAACACCATTATTCTTGAATTCAGTTCCATTGTCTGATCTAACACTCACGATGTCGTCTTCTTTTTGAGTTTGGAGCTTTCGAAATAGCGCAGTCAAGATATCATAGCAGTCATCTTTGGATATCATCATTTCGACCCATGTGTATCTTGAGTAGTCATCCACCACGACTAAAGTATATTTGTTTCCTCCAATGCTCGCAGTGGTTACCGGTCCAAACAAGTCCATGTGAAGCAGTTGTAAACATTTGGAAGTTGAGGAGGCAATCTTGCTGGAGAAAGACTGCTTAGGTTGTTTACCGAGCTGGCATGCTGCGCATTTCCTGTCATGATGGTCAGCTACTTTGGGAAGTCCTTTGACAAGATTTTCCCTTCATAGCTTAGCCAAATGCTTGAAGTTCAAATGACTTAAGCGCTTATGCCATAGCCAGCTTCTTTCACTTACATTCTTTGCTACAAAACAGAGATTAGTGATAGAATCTATAGCAGTAAGATCAATAATGTAAACATTAGTCTTACGAGTCCCTGTGAGCAAAGTTAGTCCAGATATGCCATCTTTGATGTAGCAGTGCGTTGCAGTGAAGTGGCATTCCAAACCTTTATCGCAGAATTGTGATATGGAGAGCAGGTTGTGCTTGAGACCTTCTACGAGCGCAACTTTCTCAATGCACACTTTATCTTTTCTGATTTTTCCATATCCAACTATGTGCCCTTTGTTGTTATCTCCAAAAGTTACAGAGGGACCTCTTCCTTCATGCACATCTTCAAGAGCGGTGACATCTCCTGTCATGTGTCTAGAACATCCACTGTCGAGGTACCATATATGCGCTTTAGCTTGTGAAGAGTGCGCAGTGAAGCAGGAGACCTGAAAGATAGACATTAAGAACGCAGGTCCCCTTTATTCTTGGGTCCTAGAGTTAGCAACTTTTGACAACCCACTCCTGTCTGACCTTAGGATTTTTACGTCCCTTGGCATTAGGAACAAATCGCAAAAGGCATTCTGCAGCCTTGTGACCTAAACCATCACACACAACACAATGATGAAAGCCACTTATAGATTGGGTTTTTACAAACTCTTTACTTTTCTTTGGCGCAGCATTCTTTACTGGAGTAGATGAACTTGCTTTGACAAATATCATTTTCTGAGGTTTGGGTGCGCTTTTCTTAAGAATGCGCATCTGGCGTTGGGGCGCATGGCTTTCATGCGCATGTCCCTTTTGCGCAGATTTGACATTTGAAGTTGAGGTGCAACCATAGTCAGAATATGAGTTGTCATGCGCAGGTTCAACTTTAGCCTTACCCTTGGCTTTTCCAGTTTGCTTCTTTGGGTAGACATAATGGAAATTTTGTCTCTGGACTTTCTCCTGTCCTTTACCCATTGAAGCGGAATGCTTTGCTTTAGGAATTTCAATAGTTTGTTGTGGTGTAAATTCCTTTTCCTTTTCAGAGCAAACTGCGCATTTAAAGTTATCACTAGTTGAGAACCCCAAGCCTTCCTTGTCTCCACTAGCTTTTTGGGATTCTAGAATTTGGTCCATAGTGACACGAGATTTGGTCCACTCATCAGTGATCTTTGTGAGATCAGCTACTTGAGCAGCCAATTCTTCGTTTCTTACTTTAAAAAGCTCATTTTGATCTGTGAGAAAACGGTTCTTTTCAGTAAGAGGAGTCATGCCCTTAATCTGCTCCTTAAGGAGGGTGATCTCAGATTTTAAAAGAGTTTTCTCTGTCTTAAGCTGTGAAATTTCTCCAATTGATAAGTCCACTGCTTCTTTCATAGAATTAAATTTCTTGATTACCTTTTCAGCTTGCTGAAAAATAGACTCGCGATCAGCAGTAGAGTCATTCTTTTCTATTACAATTTCAGCAGGAATTTCAAGAGATTCTTTGCGCGGAGGCGCAGCTACAAATTTCTTTGATAGGTCTGCTCTGGAAAACAAGTACTTGCCATTCTGTCTGCTTGGAGTCAGATGTCCCATTTCCACCAGTTCTGTGATAGTGGGACCTTTCTTTTTTGTCCTTGGCGCAGCCTTTGTGTCCGCATCAGGATCATTGTCAAAATCGCTATCAGCATCAGCATTGGCCATCAAGCAGAGCAGTCCATCCTCTGAGTTATCATCATCACTGTCTTCAGTGTCAGTCTCTATCCAAGTCTTCAGTTCCTTTTCTGCGCAGTCTTCTTCAGCAATCATTCCGCGTTGCCTTGATGATCTCTGCGCATTATTCCTCTTCATGTACTCATATTTTGGAGTGGGACATTTTGAAGCAAAATGACCAGGCTTTCTGCAGTTGTAGCAGACTAACTCTTCATCATTCTTTGAGTCTCTGCTACAAGAGAATTTAGCAGGTGGTTTGCTCGAGGATCCAAGTTTAGAGAATTTCCTGAATTTTTGGAATCGCTTAACGAACATAGCGAAATCATCATCATCCATTTCAAGTACGGAGGAAGTAGAGACTTTGTCTGAGGATTGAGCAGGCGCAGGTTCCTTTTGCGCAACATAGGAAACAAGCTTTCCTTTGCCTTCAGTTTCGTCGATTCGATCAAGCTTTAGCTCATACACTTTTAAGTTAGCGTATAAGCTGCGCAGAGGCCAAGTATCTAGAAATCCAGAATCTTCCAGATGACTTGCTTTGTGCACATATCTGGAACCTAGCGCATCTAAGAATTGAGAATTGACTTCTTTATTAGTGAAAGTAGTTCCAAGAGATTTACAAGAGTTTACAACAACACAGAAGCGATCATATGTTTGTCTCAAGGTTTCATCATCTTTTCTCATGAAGCAGTTGAATTTTCTTTGCACCACAAATCTTTTGTTTTCCTTGCTTACTTTGTCTCCATTCACATATCCTTCAATAGCATCCCATAGTTCCTTTGCAGTTCCACCGCTCACAATTTGATTGTGCGTGGAGAGGTCTAGAGTGCTAAGAATGATGTTCCTTGCTCTTCCATCATAGCCAACCCATTTCTTTTCTTCATCAGTCCATTCCTCCTTGTTCTTCTTGATGGTAGGATTTTCCTTATTTGTAGCAGCATCAGGATTAGCCTTCATTGGAATGTAAGGTCTTTCAAGAACGATGTCGTGGAGGATCTCGTCGATAGAAGAAAAATGAGTGAGCATGCAGTGCTTCCAGATTTCGAAGTGATCTTCATTCAGCACTGGGACATGTGAATAGTTAGCCATTGCCAAGATTTTGAAGCCATCTTGAATCGGCACCCAAGCTGTTAAGCTTGAAAAACAAAACAAGTTTTATGAAGGTGTTAGCTCTGATACCACTTGTTGGTCCCAAAGAGGCAACAAGGGTATGAAAAATGCTAGAGGGGGGTGAATAGCGTTTTAAAATTCTTTTCAAACCCTTTTGCAAATCGATGGCTTATGCGCACAGTTCTCAAATAAGCTAAGTATAGCGCGCAGTGAGAGTGTGAAATGCACAGCGGAAGTTTAAGCAGCACCTGTGCAGTAAAAAGCTGCGCAAGGATAAAAACGCACGCGCTAAGTTTTGGCTTAAAGAGTTGGATAAAATGTTCTAAGGCAATAAGCAATAACAAACACAGCAGCAATAGTAGCAATCTGATAAGATCAAACAAAGCAGTAATTCAGAAATGATTAAGCAGAAAGTAAATAGCGAGATTAAAGAACAAGCTATTTGGAGAGGTTCGATCAATGAAAGATCTACGTCCTCTACAAAGATGGTTAGTCTTGGATTTTCTAATGGAGATCTTATTATATGAGAGAGTTACAAGATACAACAATGAAACACAACTATCTCAAAGATCTATAATCTATGAAGAACAAATCCTAGACTAAACCGGTGTATCTCAAGAAGAAAGATCTAAATGATCAAAGCTTCAAGAGGTGTGTGTGTGTGTTCAGAAATTCTGGGCTCTATGAATCTATGAGATGAAGAGCACGAAGAATTCTGGTGAGTTAAGGCTTAAGATCTGGGCAGGAGTTTGAAGGTATGAAGGTTTGAAGGTTGATCTTGAATCTGTGGATAGTAAGCAGCAATCTTCAGAACTTCAAGGATATTTAGAAAGCACAAACTCTAGCAACTTGGAGATGAAGATGAGCTGGCTATTTATAGCTGAGAGCTTGAATATAGCCGTTGGAGCTCTGAGCAAGGACGATGAGCTGGCACGATATGATTGGTGCGCAGGTGTCCTTTATAGCCGTTGAGGCTCTGATCAAAGTTGATGACCTGGCACAATATGATTGGTGCGCAGGTATATAGAGCCGTTGGAGACTGAGCATGAAGACCAAATTCAAAAGCTTCTTCTAGAAGGTTGACAGCTGTCTTCATTTGAAATATATCTCTTGAGCGCGTCTCCACAGTTGGATCTGCTAAGTGTGCTTGTTTTGTCGTTTCTGCACACCTTAGCATTCTTAAAAAGCGTACATCTTCAAAGCGTTTTCTAAGTTAGGTGATCTGAATGAATTGAACTGAGGAAGAATGCTGCGCAGGATATACCTGCGCAGTGGTGTCCTGCGCAGAGAAGTCCTGCGCAGTAACCACTGACACTTGGATCTTCATTTCTTTTCGCTTCAAGTCCTGTGATCTAAGCCTATACTATAAAATGGACTAAGCTAAAAATTGAAGTTATAAAACTTCTTACATAGGGTCCTAAAGTCCATAAAATATTAATAGGTGATGGTATCAATCAATTCTAACAAGAATAGGAGGGTTAAGAAGTAAGCATACCCAATAGTAACCTCTGCGCAATTGTTTAGACAAAACCAATGCGCAATCTGCATGTCCTCAGAGGTAAAAGTGTTGGATTTACTTGCTTTACCAAATGGTCGGGCGATTTGTGAAAAGACAGAGATAGTTGTTTTTCGTGTACCACCGTCGTCATGCCTGGGTGATTTATTGAAGGATGTACTAACATTACGAAGATACATGGAACAAAAGGTAAGTGACTCCACTGCTGTGTATGCTTCAGCTATGGATGCTTCTAGTCGATACCTATTTTTAACATATCCTTTGTATGTGCCCATAATTCTGTAAATATACCTAAGAATAGTTAAAATCATAATTATAAAAACATTGAAAATCCAAAAACTAAATGTTTTTTACCTCTCAAAATGATACATCCAGCCATAATTGATAGGCCCACGTAGTAAGGCTTCTGACGCCAAATGAACTGTAAGGTGGATCATGACTGTAAAAAAATAGGGGGAAAATATGCTCAAACTTGCACAAGACTAATACAATCTCATGTTTTAGTTTTTCAACGTCTGACTTACGTAGTGTCTTACCACTTAATTGTTGGAAGAATCGCGACAATTCTGTAATCGGTTCTACCACGTGATGAGGAAGGAAACCTCGTATAGCAACTGGGATCAAACGTTGCAGTAGAACATGACAATCATGGCTCTTCAACCCTAATAATTTCCCATCGTTTCTCCTTATACAACGTGATATGTTCGACGCGTACCCATCAGGAAAATTGACAGAAGAAAGAAATTGTGAAATTTCTTTCTTATGTGTTGGTTTAACTGTAAACATAGGATGAGGTTTTTTCCACTTGCCACCTTTATATTGCAGCCACAAGCGTTTCTTTATTCCTCTCTCCATGCAATCCTTCCTCGCATTGGGCGTGTCTTTTGACTTTCCTTCTACGCCAAGAATAGTGTTGACAAGTGTATCACACACATTCTTCTCAATATGCATGACATCAAGATTATGCCTGAGCTTCAACTTCGACCAATATGGTAGATCAAAAAATATACTTTTCTTCGTCTAATTACTATTTTCCTCAGGCCTTTGTACATTAGAACTGCAATTTTTTCCAAACGAAGGAAATTGTAGCCCATTCAACTGGTCTAAAATTTGTTGTCCAGACAATTCCTGAGGAGGTGCACGAAGCTCTCTTTCGCCATCAAAATCATCTTTTGAGGTGTTATACCGCAAATGATGATCAAGCGGTAACCATCTACGGTGCCCCATAAAGCAAACTTTTCCAGCACCCCAACTAGAGGTTACCTCATCCTTGCAAATCGGACATGCATTATAACCAGCAGTGCTCCAACCTGAAGTAACACCATAAGCAGGGAAATCATGTATAGTCCACATAATCATGGCTCACAACGTAAATTGTGTCCCTGAATACTTATCAAATGTGCGTACACCATTCACCCATAACTCTTTCAGCTCATCAATCAAAGGTCGCAAATAAACATCTATCTCTTTACCGGGATAACCCGGAATAAGCAAAGTTAGCATTATGAACTCTTTTTGCATACACCTCCAAGGCTGTAAGTTGTATGGAACCAGAACAACGGGCCAGGTGCTATGAATTACATTTATATTTCCAAATGGATTGAATTCGTCAGTAGCAAGCCCTAGCCTTACATTTTGAGGCTCTGAAGCAAAACCAGGGTAGTCATCGTCAAATGACTTCCACGCTTCTCCATCAGCAGGATACCTTAAAACATCATCATCCACCCTTTCTTCCTTGTGCCATCTCATGTCTTTTGCAGTGTGCGAAGACATATATAACCGTTGCAATCTCGGTGTAAGTGGGAAGTAAAACATTACCTTGTGTGGAACTTTCTTCTTCTTATAATCGGAACTAGGCTTGTATCTTGGGTGATCACAAATGGGGCATACATCCAGAATCTCATATTCTTTATAATATAATACACAATCATTTTCACAAGCGTGAATTTTTTTATAACCCAATCCCAACTTCTTTAATATCTTGAACTCGCTACGAGTATTATGAGGCAATGTATTTACCTCAGGAAGCATACGTCGCATCATATCTAGCAAATCATCAAACAGGAAATTGGCCGTATGAGATTTGACTTAGTAATGAAGTAACTCCACAAGAGCCGTAAGTGAAAAGAATTGCGTGCAACCCGGGTACAACTCTTGTAAGGCACGTTCCAAAAGTTCTTCATAGTCCGACACCTCTTCACTATGAGTATTATATAGCCCCTCATCATCAATATTATGATGACCTGATGAAAATGGATATGCATCGTTTAATATGCCCATCACTTGGTCATTGTCATCAAAATATTGCTCCTCTTGCGGCTGAGATTGCGATGACGTCGAAGCACCATCTGAACGTTCACCGTGAAGGGTCCACGTCATATAATTATGCATCATCCCCCACCGCAACAAGTGACATTTTACCTCTGGGATATATTGAAAGAGGATATTATTGCAGTTAGAGCACGGACACGGAATCATGCCTGAAAAATTACTATTATGTGCTACTGCAAACTCAAGAAAGTTATCAACCCCATCCAGATATTCTTTAGAAAATTTGTTGGAAAGATACATCTAACTTCTATCCATTATAAGATAGATTAAATAGTCTAGTCTAAAAACAAATGAGAAAGAATGGTGTATAGTTTGATATAGAATGAAAAGTTGTAGGAGAGAATGATAGAAGAATGGTGGAGAGACTGTCTTCCAAAAGATGATCATAAATAGATTACAATATTTTAGGTGACAAAATAAAAAATTTATGCCACCAATTTTATTTGTCACCCAAACAAAGTATTCTCACATCACCTGTAAAAGAGACGTTGATGGAACGATTAAGATCAGATTTCATTTGATATACCTACACATAGCTACTTTTCCAGAGAATATCTAAAGTGACCAACATTTTTGTCATTACATACTTTATTGATTATACATAATAAGTTATCTATAGAAAACTGAGAAATTATAAAATCAAAATTGTCTATTGGACAAAGCATGGGACATGACTAGACCAATCTGACAATATTCTTGATTGGATGACACTATTTTTGATGTAACTAAAGAGAAACTTTCTAAGAGAATATGTTGGTAAGATGAATCAAATCTTAGGTGACCATAATATTTGTCGTCTCAGATTTTGTCCCTATTACACACAATCTGATACGGGAAATATAAGCTTAGGTAACCAGAGATGTGGTTGGTCACAAGAAGTTTATCAGGTTAGGTGACCATAATATTTGTCGCCTCGGATTTTGTCGCCTAAAATGATTGCCAAGGTGACCTTGTGCTGCCTTTGTCGCCTAAGCATCTTCAGGTGACCAGATAATTTGTCGCATCAAAAATTGTCGCTAGAGATATACCCTTAGCGACCAGGTTTATTTATGTTCGCCTAAATGGTATTTAGGTGTCCCAAAAAATTTTGTTACCTAAAATTGGTCACCTAAGATGCTGTCCATTTTAGGTAATAAAGCAACTAAGAACCTTAGTCTGGGACAAACCAAAAAGGAAAGTAAGAACCTTAGTCTGGAACAGAGGGAGTAATACTTTATTGTAAGATGTAACAACAGTTTTGCACACAATAAAAGAAAGTTTTTTTTTTTTTTTTTTGGGAGAAGTTTTTGTAGTTAGAAAAAGTAATAATTGAAGTGTAACATAATGCATACATGATTGTAATTTGTTATATAGATGAATGTAACAGTTTTATAGAGTAAATGTTACTTTATTTCTTTAAAAAAGAGTAAAAAATCATGTATATAATCGGTTTTTGCATTTCAATTGAATGTAAAACCCTAGAAAGGTGTTACAATTGAGAAAATAAATGTTACATTCATTATTATAAAATGTTACATTAGTTTAGTAGTCAATCTCATGTTATCTTTAATCTATTTTAGTAAATTTGTGGTACATTTTTGAAAAAAAAAAGTGTTACATATAAGAAAAAAGTGTTACATTTCTTTATAAAAAGTGTTACTTTTGCTGGCGAGCAAAAATGGCAGAGAAAAAAAGTTGGAGGGCAAAAAAAAAATACTCAACTTGGCTCGGCGGCTCGGCTCGGCTCGGCTCGACTGTGAGCCGTCTCACGCCGTGAGACGGTCTCACAGGAGTCCAGTTAATTATACAATACTATGTGGGGTTCATTAAACATTTAACTGATTTTGTTTGTACGTTTTTAAAAAATATATATAATATTTTCATTTTTTTTAATATTACTATGAATAAATTTTGAACAATAATGAAAGTCTATAATATTTGAGAATTTTCACTCAATGTTTTTTTTAAACAACCAAAAAAAAGTGGAAGATCATTATGAGACGAAAGACTATGTATTAGTAGATGTTAGGGGTGCACAAGTCTTGTTTTTTTATATATAATTTTGTTTTTTGGAAAAGGAATAAAGAATATTGATCTGGCCTATTAAAACTAGATTGATCCAATATTAATGAATTATTTTTTACTTTATATTTCTTTAGGATCGTTATTGTTCTTCTCTCAATTATGAGAATTCTGAACACCAATTAGAGTTGCTTTGTGTTAGGAATTATGCTTTGAATCCGCATCAGGGAGAAGAATCTGTGGTAGCGTGCCGGTGCAAGGTGCGAAAGCATAGCCATTTGTGGAGACGTCGTGCGTGCACACATGGGATACACGCATGCTCCATGTGCGCGCATGTGTGTCAATCTGTTTTGGGCTGGGGCGACTTTGCATAAATTAGTATAGAGTAGAATTAGTTTTGAAACAAAAAAAGGACAAGTACGTGTACATGTTTTCTGGGACACCCTAATGGGTAAATGGGACGACCATTTTGAGAAGGAGGGAGTATAGAAGAATCTTTGGTATAAGAGGAAGTATTTCTGACCATTGCTCGAAAGAAAGAACCTCCTCTGATTAGTTATTAATGGATACCTTTGTTATAATTATATATACTACTTTCAATTTGTTTTTTTTCTTTTTAAGAGAACACCATATAAGCATATGATAAATTGATGCTGTTAAATTGTTTACTGTGTGTGCAGGAGGAGTGAAGTGTGTGAAAAATGTCACGATTCATACAATGTTGCTCTTCCACAGGCCTCAAGACTTGCTGGTTTCTCTAACACATAATATTTTCTATTACTCTCTTGATACTTGTATTTTCTCATGTAACTTTTGAGAAAATTGGTTCACCTAGGAGCTTCTGTGGTTGCAACAATATATTACTCCCTCCGTCCAGAATATGCCCACCTTTCCTTTATATTCCGTCCCAGAGTATATGTTCACTTCCAAAAATGGCAATGAATCTTTACTATTTTTCTCATTCATTCTCTCTCCTGAAGTGATGGGCGTAATGGACTGCTTAGAATGTGGGATGCCACCATTAACAATTAAGCATCTTCGGCACTATGCTTTTGTATTTATAACTGTTGTATTTGTAAGACAAACAAAGCTATAGAGTTCAAAAAGTTTACACCACAAACCATTTGAGTTTTCCTTGTAGTATTCTCATTCAAGCTTTACCAGCCATCACAAATTCTTGAGAAATTTTTTGCTTGTTTAATTTCTTTTCTTTTCTTTTCTTTTTAGTCGTTATATGATTTTGTTAGTTTGGTTGAAAAAGGGAATGAATATATATATTTTTTGTAAACATCATTTGATAGTTATTCATTCAAGAGTTTCTTTCACAAGTTCCTTATTCATTCTTGTTGTGACCGTTGTGGTAGTGGATTATATTCCTTGTAACGTAAGTTTAAGTTAGTTACAGCCGGCTGATCATTTCCAACCGTGTAGAGGGAGTTTCGTATGCTTGATCATAATTACGATAGGACTGATTTTGAGGAGCTTGAAGGCTCGATTTAATCCTGATCAATAGGTGGTGTGATGTAGCGTAATGCTACAATAAGAGTAAAGTCTATGACGACTTTAAACAATCGTCGTAGAATCGCAGCGGAAATCAACCCCTAAGAAAACCCTAAGGAATTCTTGAAACAAAACGAAGAATAAATCTTCAACAAGCCAAAGGCTTCAAGGTAAAAACCTTACAATTACAAAGCAATCAAAATTTAATAAAAATCATCAATAATTCGGAATACATGTTGAGGCCTATTTTATAGAGCTCATACAACTTGGAAATGAAGTAAAAACCTACTAAAACTAATCCTAACCTATATAGTAACTTAATATGACTCAAAAACTAGTAAATATCCCCAAAATCTATCCTAAAAACCACTATAATTATCCTACCAAAATAAATGACGAAAATAAATTAAAAATACTAATTAAAAGTATTAATTAAATCCTAATTAAAAAGAGAAAACTAATATAATTATAATGTTTAATATAATTATATTTTCGTCCCGCATCATTCACCCCCACTTGAAAAGAACTCGTCTCCGAGTTCGTACTTGAAACTTGAAAACGTCCACGCCACTTGAAGAGATATTTGGAATAGACTCGTTTTTTTCCGAGTTGTAAGAAATCTGGCACGGCGTCACATGGTAGTAAATGGGATAAATGTGCAGCAACAATCTGAAAATATCCTGGTTGAATCGAACCAGGTCCGGGCGGGTGTTTAGTCGGGAGCGGTCTGACCACATGACCTGGTTCGGGCGGGTCACAACATTCTTTAGGCCGGGCACGGTCGTGCTACACAATGAGCACGGTCGTGCTAAACTGTTCGAGTTCATCCCGCTTGTCCCCTAACATGTGCACGGCCGAGGCAGGAACTTTGCACGGCCGAGCGTGAATGGATCCGGGCGAGTCCATCCCAAGGTCCGGGCGGATCGGAGCTGGGTCTGGGGATTCCTGGGCTGCAGCCTGCCAAATTTTTGAAGAGATTGTAGGACTCGTAACCCGTGTCACCTCTTCCCTTGCGTCTACTGACTCACCTTCATCCTTAGCAATACGATCATGCAGATTGTGATCAATGGGTCCATCGATAAGAGTGTTCCCAATTGAAACAAAATCTGTGCCTCCGGTCGGCGGAACAGGTTCGATACGAACTGCCGCTCGTTCCCTTTGGACTTCACCACCAAGCCGCAAATCCTGGAAAATTTTTCTTCTCAGTGCATCGAGTTCTTTTTGTAATAATCGACACTGGATTTGCATACAATCTTTGATTTCACGCCAATATTGATGCTGAACCGAAGATCGTGCTCTGCATTCCCTGTCTCGAGCATAGTCTTCCTCGAACTGATATTTCTTCAACTCTTCCCAGATTCGTGTAGTCTGGTTGTCTGTGTTGTCCCCGTTGTTGCCAGACATCGTTGAAACGTCCAAGGATCGCCCCTTTTCTAATACCAACTGATGTAGCGTGATGCTACAATAAGAGTAAAGTCTATGACGACTTTAAACAATCGTCGTAGAATCGCAGCGGAAATCAACCCCTAAGAAAACCCTAAGGAATTCTTGAAACAAAACGAAGAATAAATCTTCAACAAGCCAAAGGCTTCAAGGTAAAAACCTTACAATTGCAAAGCAATCAAAATTTAATAAAAATCATCAATAATTCGGAATACATGTTGAGGCCTATTTTATAGAGCCCATACAACTTGGAAAAGAAGTAAAAACCTACTAAAACTACTCCTAACCTATATAGTAACTTAATATGACTCAAAAACTAGTAAATATCCCCAAAATCTATCCTAAAAACCACTATAATTATCCTACCAAAATAAATGACGAAAATAAATTAAAAATACTAATTAAAAGTATTAATTAAATCCTAATTAAAAAGAGAATACTAATATAATTATAATGTTTAATATAATTATATTTTCGTCCCGCATCATGGTGTGGCCAATTATAAATATTGGTAGGAGAAGGGGGGATTACACCTCTTGCAAGAGCAAATTATTTCCTTTGTGCAGAAAGATAATGATTCAAATTAAGTGGAGTTCATTGCTAATTTTGTTTGCTTATAGTTGTTTTTCTTTATATACTCCTTCCGTCCCACTTGAATTAGGACAAATTTCTATTTTGGTTGTCTCATTCGATTTAGGACAACCCAAAAATAAAAGTGTTTTATTTAATGGGACCCACATTCACACTCACAACAACTTTCCACTCATTATTCTCTACCCCACTTTCTCTCTCCTACTTTACTTTTCATACTTACAACACATATTCCACTAACACTTTTTCTTTAATTCTCGTGCTCAACCCAAAAATCCTAATTCGGGTGGGACATAGGAATAGGAGTATGTCATATTCAATCAAACTAATTACACCAATTTGTATAGTTATCGTCATTAATTGCTTTGCTGAAATCCCTACCCTAGTTAGGGACTGGTGTATGATCCAATCTCTAAATGAATGTTCAAATTTCATCTTGAGACATTTTGAGATTGCTTACGTTTTCTACGATTGAACAGTAAATATATATGCATAAATACTCTTGTTATTTGTTTCGCAAGTATAAAATGATTAGTGAAATAACATGGTAAAAAACATTTAAGGCAAAGTGTGTTTTTTTTTTTTTTTTGCAGAAAATTCATTCATTTGAGAAAAAACTTTTTTTTTTCTGGACATTTGTCTAGGGACGGGGAGAGTAATAAATATTTTCTCGTATTTTTAAAAATTTTAATATCTATAAGAAAGCCTAGAGCTCAAGCAACATCAACTTAAATACCATCAGTTAATTCAAAATACATTAGAACTGCAAGTTCTTTGATAAAATAACGCAATGAAATATTCAATAAAATATGTAGTTTTCGCACACGAAATGATCGCAATCCTGGAAAACCAAAGCAAATTATACAAAGAAGAAAATTAAGAGTAAAAGAACCCATAAATACCAGAGAAATGATATAATTATGCACATTTAACGACTATTGAAAATGAAATTGTGTTGAAAAATCACATCATGGTTTGGTTCATAGGAGGAGCCATGGTAGCTTGCTGCTGCATTTGTATAAAATATGTAGCTTGCTGCTGCATTTGTATATTTTGTTGTTGCTTTATCACATTTCCTTGCCATCCTATCATCATACACAAATCTCAACTCATCAATTTATTTGACTTATCAACCTCTTGGTTCAAAAAAGTTAAATATAAAAAAAAAAACCATTTTTTTTACTTTTTTTAATATATACTACGTACATAAAAAAAATTGATCACCCCCCCCCCACCCACTCTGATTAAGCTTTTGTTTTAATCACTCGGATATTTGGAACTCTTTTAATCAATATACTATAGATATGCATTTGTTATCCTCATCCCTAACACCATCAAACAAAGTTAACATAAGTTTATGAATGTTGATGAAAATCTTATGTGGATGATGCAAATTCGTGACCCAAAGCTCAATTGATCTTGATTTTCCACAATTTTCAAGAAATAGAGCCCAAATTAAGCCATGGGTTGACGAATTTGCAACATTACGTAGGATTTCTGTTAACTTTTGTCAACATCGGGTAACTTTTGGTATGAGGTTAAGTAGTAGGATAATGAATGTTTAAATATTGTACAGTGGTTAAAAGTTCAAAGAATAAAAGCGATTTAAGAAAAAACTTAAGCAAAGTAGAATGGATCAAAAGTGTGATTGACCTACAAAAATTTATCAATTTAATAGTTAGTGAAAGATGATTTATTTCACAACTCTTAAGTCACATACCTATAGCAGGATCCAACCCTCGGGAAGTAAGTTCACGATATTCTTGACAAAGAGCACACCACTCGCAAAAGCAGTGAGTTACCCAATCAGGCGCAGGTGACTCATCGAGTCCATAGCGACTCCTGAGCTTGGATCGAAGCGAGCATGAAATAATGCATGGGCATCCAAGGAAGATTGCAATCAGTCCATAGATGAATCCACTTGTCGCGCATGCTACATGTATATAAAAAAAAGTCATACATAATTAGCGTTTATCTCAAAAAGATAGTCTATAATAACTGTACATGCATATATTAAGTGTCGAAATTGAGTGAGGTATTTCAAATTGCTTACAAGATTGGCCATTGTCAACAATTTCTGCGATTTGTCCATATGTAACACATGGAAAACAGGCCGTGATAATAGCTGCAAAAATAATTTTGTTAGATATACACAATTACCAGATAAGAAGACTAAGCACTACACAGGGCCGATCCTGTGAAATTGGGGGCCCGAAGCAAACTATTCACTTGAGGCCCTTATACGTTTTTTGCCCCTTAACAATCCTAAAAAGTAATTGAGTTAGCTAATATTTTTGGGATTGAAATTATTGGAAAATAAAATTACTATCAATATTTAGCGATAATTGTAAAAAATTAAAAGACATATTGAAGTCGAATGATGAACCTGCTTTTTATTTGTTACTATGAATAAGTTAATATTTTTTTATTGTTATTTATAACAATAATTATAGGTAAATTTTATTATTCTTATGAAAATTTTAAATTATTACCCATATTTCATTCAAATATATAAAAAATTAAAATGTCATTTCGAGACGAAAGAGTATCAAATAAAAAACCCTTAAAAAATGAAAGTATAAACCCCAAACCTTAACGCCCACACTAAATTCCACAAATTGTTGAACAAAAGAAAGGCCATCACTTGATTCAAAGGGGGAAAAAAAAAGGCTGTCACTACATTTAAATTATTACCCATATTTCATTCAAATATATAAAAAATTAAAATGTCATTTCGAGACGAAAGAGTATCAAATAAAAAACCCTTAAAAAATGAAAGTATAAACCCCAAACCTTAACGCCCACACTAAATTCCACAAATTGTTGAACAAAAAAAGGCCATCACTTGATTCAAAGGGGAAAAAAAAGGCTGTCACTACATTTAAAAAAATTGTTGAACGAAAAAAAGGTAACAGGAATCGATCTGGCGCCGCTCAATTTATGAAAAGACGCTATTTCCACCGGCACACCAAGATTGTTCTAGCGTTATTCTTTTGTTTTTATATATATTAGACATAAGAAATTTGGGAGCCCTAAAATCGCTCTATTTTTCTGGGGCCCTAAGCCGTGGCTTCTTTGGCCTACCCATAGGGCCGGTCCGGGCCCGGCACTACACTCATGCTATATCATGTGGTTTAGATATTGATGAGTTCTTGGGACGTATGGCCAAAATTAATTAATTAAAAGTGGGGCACATTGAAAATCCAACTGATCTCGGCCTTCCATATTGTAATCAGGATAGTGAGGCAAAATTATGGGGCTTTGGACTCTAGGCCCCCTAGGTGAGATCAAAATGCCATAAAAACCCGTAGTCAGATCAAAATCCCATAAAAACCCACCACAGCCCAGATCAACCCGGATCCTGCAGCCCACTGTCCGGCCCGCCCGGCACCCAGATCAACCCGGATCCTAAGGCCCGGCCCGCCCATTCCGGAAAAATCAAAATAATTATGAGGGCAATGGGGTTTGAACCTGCAACCATCCCATGTGAAACTTATGCCTCAACCACCAAACCAAGTCAGCTTTTGATTAATATTTTGCAATATGTTCTATTAGTATCTTCGCATGGGCGAAACTAAATGAAAAAAAAAAAAAACGAGATTCTCAACCAATTAATAAAATTCTTGATTATACAAAAAAAAAAAAAAAAAATCAATTTTTTGTAAAATAAAAAATTAGAAAAATGAAAAACATGATTAAAAAATATAAAGTATCTAAATCTTTTATTAGAAAACAAATATGAAATACCTAAAAAATAATTAAATTATAATTGTGCAATATCGTATTTGAATATTTTTTTTTCATATATTTTTTATTATTATCCTCCAGTAAAAGCATTTATTTACATAAATAACACCATTTAACTCCTTTAATTACTGAAATACCAGCCTAGGCATTTATTTATATAATTGTCAATGCACTCATCACATACTTAAGTTATAAGACTAAAATTACACTTATACTTGGGTATAAGACTAAAATTACACTTATACCTAGGGTATAAGACTAAAATTACTCTTATACCTAAGGTATAAGACTAAAATTACTCTTATACTTTAGGTATAAGACTACAATTGCCTTATACCTAATGTATAAGACTAATATTTCTCTTATACCTAAGGTATAAAAGTAATAAAATCACATTTTTCAAATTTTCTTAAAAAATATATATATAAAAAAAAGTCTCATATTTTATTTTTGTTCCGCTCATATTTAGGTATAAGACAAGAATTAATCTTATACCTAAGGTATAAGAGTTATTTAATTATTTTTTAATAATTTATTATTTTTTAACATTTTTAAAATCATTCTCATATATTTTTAATATTAACTCTTATACCGAAAGTATAAGACTAGTTATTACTCTTATACCTAGGGTATAAGACTACAATTACACTTATACCTAAGGTATAAGACTAAAATTACACTTATACCTAAGGTATAAAACAAAAATTACTCTTATACCTAAGGTATAAGACTACAATTACCTTATACTTAAAGTATAAGACTAAAATTACTATTACACCTAAGGTAAGACTAATATTGCTCTTATACCTAAGGTATAAAAGTAATAAAATCACATTTTTTAAATTTTCTAAAAAAACATAAAAAAAAGTCTCATATTTTATTTTTATTCCGCTCATATACTTAGGTATAAGACAAGAATTAATCTTATACCTAGGGTATAAGAGTTATTTAATTATTTTTTAATAATTTAATAATTTTTCACATTTTAAAAAATCATTCTCATATATTTTTAATATTAACTCTTATACCGAAAGTATAATACTAGTTCTTCTCTTATACTTTAGATATGAGAGTAATTATTTTCACATTAAATCCCCATCTTTTAAAAAAAATATATACCTAAAATATAAGACTAGAATTACTCTTATATTTAAGGTATAAGAGTTATTTAATTTATTTTCTTCTAATTCTCATATTTTCAGTATATAATAGACTTAATTGGTGTCATTTATGTAAATAAATGCCTTAACAGAAGGGTAATAATTAAAAAATTATAAAAGTTTCTGAAATAATGTATTTTCGCAATTACAATTTAATTTATTTTTTAGGTCTTTCATTTTTTTTTAATAAAAAGCTTTAGATATTTTATATTCTTAAATCATGTTTTTAATATTCTAATATATATATATATATATATATATATATATATATATATATATATTACAAGTTTTGTTTTTTTGTGAATATTGAAGATTTTCATTAATTGATTTAAAATCTCAATTTTTGTAATTTAGTTTCGTACAGACTACTGTTACTAATTATAAATATTGCAAAATGTGAACAAAGCAATGCATTGGTTTAGTGGTTTAGACATGGTTGGTCTAGGAAAGGTCTTAGGTACGAAACCCATACTCAACATTTTGGTTTTAATTAAAACAGGGGGCTTGGAGTGGGTTTTGGATCCGGGGCAACGGGCGGGCTGATAGTTGGTTCTGGATCCGGGGCCGGTGGGCGGATCGGGCCTGGGCATTGGGCTTTGACTGCTTGGTGGTTAAGTGGGCAGCAGTGATGGGTTTTTGGGCTTTTAGGGAATTTTTATTTGGACATTGGGTGGATGTGGACTTTTGAATCTCATGTGGACTTTTATGGAAAAAAAATCTAGGAGTAGGGGCCTCATGGAATTATGCCAAAAATACTCTCACAAATCCATAATTACACTCCCTTGTCCCAAAATAAATATCATACTTTCCATTTTCGTTTGTCTCAAAACAAATATCGTGTTACTAAAAAGAGGGTATGAAGTTTGGTGATCTTCATACAGTACTCATTCTAATAGTCATAAGCATTGCAATGTCATAAGAAGTGTCACTCTACCCACGTGAATAGATTGAGGTAATCAAGAAAACATAACTAAAATGTTAAAAGTATTGACTTGTCAACTCTACACATGCGAATAGATTGAGACAATCAAGAAAACAGAGGGAGTACTAGAAGAAGAGGTGACCAAAGATTTTTTTTTTTTTTTTTTTTTTTTATCATTTTTGAGTTTTATACTCTGTCCCATTTGAAGCTTCACTTTTTACCCAAATGTGTGTCCGTTAAAAGCTTCACCCTTTTCTAAAATGATAAAAAATGTAGGCCTTGTTTGTCATACTCACTCACTTCTTCCTTTCACATACTTAAATTATGGGGCCCACTTATCATACCCACTAACTTTCTCCTCTCATATATTTAAATTGTAAGCCTCACTTAACATACCCACTAACTTCTTCCCTATTACTAGTTTTCTAACACTTATCAGTTTTCTTAATTTGTCTGCCATTATTAAAATGGTGAAGATTAGAATGCGACGAAGAGAGTATAGTGTCCAACTACTAAAAAATTGAAGGGCTGATATTGTGGCGATGTTGTGCACGAAAAAAATGGTGGATTTGATGTCATGCAACTTGAGACACTGTGGGTATAGGGTGAGCGTCAAGTCCAATAGTTCCATGACAGTGACATTATCACTACAATCAAGTTCATTAAAAGCTATCACCATGATATGTCAAGCAGCTGAATGACAGCAGTATCGAATTAAAAGTCACTAATATTATGATACTCCCCCGTCTCACTTTAAGAGTCAAAAAATGGGTGAATTCAATAATTAAGGAAAATGTGATGTGTTATGAGTGTTAATAGTTGGATAGGAGAGAGAAAATGGGGTAGAGAAGAGTTAGTGGATAATTTTTATGAGTATGACATGTAGGACCCACTTTCTATTTAAGGATTTTGACTCTTAAAATGAGAAACCTTTTTTAAAAAAAAAATTACTTTTAAAAGACAAAAACTTGTGTGAGACGGTCTCACACGTGAGACGGATCTTGATGAGAGAGTAAATGGTCTGCCCCTTATGGGCGGGGATTGGTAAACCCATTTCCTCTCTCAACAAGATCCGTCTCACCGTGTGAGACCGTCTCACACAAGTCTTCCTCCTTTTAAATTGGGACGGATGGAGTATTCAATTTTTAACCCATAACCATAATATTCATGTAAAGTGGTTGCTTTTGATCTCATGGTTGATTAGTAACTTTGTTTTAGTTCTGTACGTACTACTCTTTGTGTGTCCGTGCTGCATCGATTTCATTCAGTGAAATTCGGAAAATTTCCTCGGTGCGACTTTTAAACTTAAAAGAAGAAATTGAGTAGAAGAGTTTTAAAAGAAGAACTTGAGTAAGGGAATTAAGGAGAGTGATGTTTTTTTTATATAAAATGTAGAAAGTAAGGTAGGATGTTGTGAGTATAGAAAACGAGTAGGAATGTGAAAGTACGATAAAAATAAATAAATATTGTTAGTAGATACTCCCTCTGTCTCATACTAAGTTTCTTATTTTCTTTTATAGTTTCTTCCGGACTAAGTTTCTTACTTCATTACCTAAAATGGATAATGTGATTCACTTGTCATTCTTACAACAAAAACTTTCTACCCATTTTCTATTTCCTACTTTCTCCTATTTTACTGTTCATACTAACAAGATTTACTTTTTCTTAATCTCTACGTAAAGTCAAATTAAGAACCTTAGTCCGTGACAGAGGGAACATTTGTTATGAAAATTGTACTCCCTCCGTCCCGCCGAAAATTGCAAAAAAAAATCATGGCACAAGAATTAAGGGAAAAGTGAAAAAGGTGATGTGTTGTGAGTGTTGATAGTTGAGTGGGAGAGAGAAAGTGGGGTAGAGAATAGTTAGTGGGTTAGTGGATGTGAGTATGAGAAGTGGGACCCACTAATTAAAAAGTATTAAAAACTTTCCATTTATGGAATGTGCAATTTCTATAGGACGCCCATTTTGGTAAGTTTTGCAATTTTCGGTGGGACGGAGGGAGTATGTGAGACCTACTAACTAAAAAAGTAATCACTTTGTCTCAAATCGAATGACCATTTTTTTTTTTTCCTAAAATGAATTATCTTTTGAAAATTTTACATCAAATAACATTGTCTTGTTGGAATAGAGGACCAACCGGTACTAGACTTCGGAGGAAAAAGGAAGAAATTCGTCGGAGGGACTGATGGTCTGGGCGACCGCCCAGAACCATTGTGGGCGACCGCCCACTTAATCAGATTGTTCATCCGCCAGGAGCAGTTTCTGGGCGACCGCCCAGGGGCATTGTGGGCGACCGCCCAAGTGTCGGAGTGGTCGAAACTGGGTCGGATTTTAGGCCAAATTTCGGTTTCCTTTGTCCATCTAGGGTTAGGTTTTCATTCTTGGGTGCATATTAAAGCATAGTTTCGCCCCTAAACTCATTGTAACTTCAAGATAACATATTATAGTGCAAGATCCTGGCTTGGTAGTGCCCCCAAACGTAGTCAAACATATTGACGAACTGGGTAAACAATTTATGTGTCTTTTGCTCTGTTATTTTCTTGTGCTTTGTTTGTGTGCCATTATTTTCTTGAGGTTATTGCTTGGGTTGTGAGGGTCTAATCCACAACAACTGGTATCAGAGCTCTGGTTGGAGATCAAGGTTAATCGATCGATTGGTTTATCGGACGATTGGGGTTTGTCAAGCAATCAAAAATGGGCAAGGATAAATAAGCGTGGAGAATTCGATGGGTCTGAGTACGGTTTTTGGAGGATGCAAATAGAGGATCTCTTGTACAACAAAGATCTCTATAAGCCTCTAATGGGAGTCAAGCCGGAAGGAGAAAAGCGAGAATATTGGGATCTCATGGATCGGAAAGCCCTAGGGGTGGTTAGATCTACTTTGTCGAAGTGGATCGCTAAGACTACCAAGAAGACGAAGACCACAAAGGAGCTATTGGATTATCTTACTGAGAGATTTGAAACTCCATCTGCTGCAAACAAGGTTGATTTGATACGCAAGATGGGTAGTCTCAAGATGCAAGAGGGAGGATCCTTAGCTAAACACATCGATGAGTTTATGGATGTAATAGACTCATTGACTGCGTTGGATATTACGTTTGATGATGAGGTTCATGCGTGTTTGTTGCTAGCGTCTTTACCAGGAAGTTGGAGCGGAACGGTGACAGCGATCAATGCTTAAGCGGGTAAGAACAAATTGAAGTATGATGATATTAAAGACTTCTTGTTGGGCGAGGAAAATCGTTTGAAGAAGTTGGGGACATCGTCTACTTCGGGATCGGCCTTAGCTACTACTAGCAGGGGAAGGCCAAGTACTAGTAATAAAGGGAGAACTGAATCAAGGGAAAACGTAGTGGGTGGTAAGGGCAAGGCCGTGGAGATCAGAGATAAACCAAGGGCCGCAAAAGGATCGGTGCAGTGTTATCATTGCAAGGAGTTAGGACACTACAAGAAGGATTGTCCCAATCGTGGGGGCAATTCGGTGAATGTGACAGTCGGAGGTGATGATGTACTGGTTTTGAGTGTTAGTAGTGCACTAGAATCATGGGTGTTGGATTCGGGGGCATCATTTCACTCTTGCGGGCATGCAGAAGAGATGGAGAATTATACTTCCGGTGATTTTTGGTAAGGTCTATCTGGCGGATGGCGAGCCTTTGGAAATCAAGGGGAAGGGGGATGTCAGAATAGGAGCATCGGACGGGAAGGTCCTACATCTACACGGGGTCAGACACATTCCGGGTTTGAAAAAGAACCTGCTTTCAGTTGGGCAGTTGGATGAAGAAGGTTACAAGGTAACTTTTGGCTGCAGGAACTGGGTTATTACCAAGGAGGATTCTGAGATCGCTCGGGGTAATAAAGAGGGGATATTGTATTTGGCGAATAACACCAAGGAAAGTATCGCGGTGGCGTCAGCCAAGGGTGATACAGATTTGTGGCACTGTCGATTGGGTCACATGAGTGAGAAGGGGATGAAAGTACTTTGCTCAAAGGGAAGACTACCGGGTTTGAAGACAGTCGACGTGGGGATCTGCGAAGATTGTGTGTTCGGCAAATAGGCGAGGAGTAATTTCTCGAGGACAGGTAGGGCTTTGAGGGAAGCAAAGTTGGATTTGGTCCACACGGATTTGTGGGGGCCGGCCCCGGTAACTTCTCTAGGTGGTGCGTCATATTACATGACCTTTATTGATGATTCGACAAGGAAAGTCTGGGTTTATTTCTTGAAACACAAAGATGAGGCATTCAAGGTGTTTAAGAAATGGAAGGCTTTGGTGGAGAATCAAACAGGTCTTAAGCTTAAATGCTTGAGATCAGATAATGGTGGGGAGTATGAGCTCGAGGAGTTCAAGGAATATTGTGCAGCGAATGGCATTCGCATGGAGAAGAGTCCAAAGGGCACACCACAACATAATGGGGTTGCAGAGAGAATGAATAGGACATTGAACGAGCGGGCTAGAAGTATGAGGTTGAAGTGTGGACTTCCGAAGACGTTCTGGGCATATGCAGTTGACACGGCAGATTTCTTGATCAATCGGGGACCATCGGTACCATTGGGGAATGAAATTCCAGAGGAAGCATGGAGTGGCAAGCAGGTAAATCTGTCATTTCTTCGCATATTTGGCTGCGTTTCATATGTTCATATTGATTCTGCTGATAGAACTAAATTAGATG
This sequence comes from Campanula takesimana, assembly GCA_026119855.1. NCBI lineage: Eukaryota > Viridiplantae > Streptophyta > Magnoliopsida > Asterales > Campanulaceae > Campanula > Campanula takesimana. Next base: position 425,961 of record JAOWBW010000956.1, on the reverse strand, counting down.
CAAAATCTGTAAAATGTACGTTTGTTAGGTATGGCGGGGATGACTTCGGGTATAAGTTTTGGATGACCAAAACCACAAAATTATTCGTAGTCGAGATGTGGTATTCAATGAACAGGTATTGTACAAGGACAAAAAGGGGGGCATCTGATGATATTAGTTCGGAACCGGAGGTTGTAGAGGTGGATATTCCAGACTCGGGTGGGAGCAGGACGGTTCATGATGACCATGGTCAAGGGGTCACTGAAGATGAACCACATACTCCAGAAACGGATATTCTGCTGCGTAGATCCAGCATATTGCGTGGATCACCTGACAGGTATACTCCTTCAAATTACTATTTATTGCTGACAGATAGTGGTGAGCCGGAATGTTATGCGGAGGTTGTTCGTAGTGCACTTTGTCATAAGTGGAAAGCTGCGATGGATGATGAGATGGACTCATTGAAGGCCAATAAAACTTGGGAGTTGATTAAACTGCCTAAGGGGAAGAAGGCATTGCATAACAAGTGGGTTTACAGGATCAATGAGGAAGCAAACGGCAGTAAGCGCTACAAAGCAAAGTTGGTTGTAAAAGGGTTTCAGCAAAAGTACGGTATTGACTACACTGAGGTATTCACTCCTGTTGTGAAAATGACCACTATCAGAATGGTTCTGGGGATAGTAGTGGCGGATAACTTGTTGCTGGAACAGATGGATGTAAAGACGGCCTTTCTTCATGGGGATTTGGAGGAAGAAATTTACATGGTATAACCAGAGGGTTACTTGTCTAAGGGTAGCGAGGAACTGGTTTGCTGGTTGACTAAGAGCTTGTATGGCCTTAAACAAGCTCCTAGGCAGTGGTACAGGAAGTTCGATGGATTCATGCACGATATTGATTTTATCAGATGTGAGGCGGATCATTGTTGCTACTTCAAGAACACGGACAATGGGTATATAATCTTGCTGTTATACGTGGATGACATGTTAATAGCGGGCTCTAGCAGTAGAGAGGTAAACAGATTGAAGGCTCAGTTGTCAGAACGGTTCGAGATGAAGGATTTCGGGGAGGCCAGAAAAATCTTGGGCATGCGGATTGACCGGGATAGGGAGTCGGGTAAGTTGGTTCTTTCACAAGCAGAATACGTTGAGAAAGTCTTGGCAAGGTTTTGCATGGAAGAGGCGAAGCCAACAGGGACACCATTGGGTATGCACTTCAAGCTATCTGAGAAAGACTCACCTAAGGGTAAGGAGGAGCGTGACAAGATGGAGAGAACTCCATACGCTTCGGCAGTGGGGAGTCTAATGTATGCAATGGTGTGTACAAGGCCGGACATTGCACATGCGGTGGGAGTAGTCAACCGGTACATGGGCAATCCAGGGAAGCAACATTGGGAAGCGGTTAAATGGATCCTGTGCTACTTAAAGGGTACTGCTGGTAAGGCTCTATGTTTCTCAAGCAAGGAGGTCGTGTTAGCGGGTTATGTGGATGCGGATTTGGCATCAAGTGATCTTGATAAGAGAAGAAGTACTACGGGTTATGTTTTCACATTGGGTGGTACGGCTCTCTCATGGGCTTCTAAATTGCAGAAGATCGTGGCTCAGTCGACTGCGGAAGCAGAATATGTGGCAGTGACAGAGGCAAGCAAAGAGATGGTATGGTTGCAGAACTTCTTGGGTGAATTTGGGAAGACGCAAAGTGGTAATGCTCTCTACAGTGACAGTCAGAGTGCAATTCATTTGGCTAGGAATCCGGCGTTTCATTCTAGGACGAAGCACATTGAGCTGAGGTTTCACTACATCAGACATCTCTTGGAGAGGAAGATCTTAAGGCTGGAGAAGATTTTGGGATCGGAGAACCCGGCTGACATGTTGACCAAGGTGGTAAACCTTGAGAAGTTGAAGCTATGCATAGCTTCAATTGGGCTTGGATAATAGGAGAGGAGGAAGGCACTACCATGATCGAGGTGAGCACTATGGCACCAAGGATGAGTTGAAGAACGGATACGGGGCTTATATATGCGGTTGATCTCTAGGTGGGAGATTGTTGGAATAGAGGACCAACCGGTACTAGACTTCGGAGGAAAAAGGAAGAAATTCGTCGGAGGGACTGATGGTCTGGGCGACCGCCCAGAACCATTGTGGGCGACCGCCCACTTAATCAGATTATTCATCCGCCACGAGCAGTTTCTGGGCGACCGCCCAGGGGCATTGTGGGCGACCGCCCAAGTGTCGGGAGTGGTCGAAACTGGGTCGGATTTTAGGCCAAATTTCGGGTTCCTTTGTCCATCTAGGGTTAGGTTTTCATTCTTGTGTGCATATTAAAGCATAGTTCCGCCCCTAAACTCATTGTAACTTCAAGATAACATGTTATAGTGCAAGATCCTGGCTTGGTAGTGCCCCAAACGTAGTCAAACATATTGACGAACTGGGTAAACAATTTCTGTGTCTTTTGCTCTGTTATTTTCTTGTGCTTTGTTTATGTGCCATTATTTTATTGGAGTTATTGCTTGGGTTGTGAGGGTCTAATCCACAACATGTCTCTACATGTTTTTGTTTTTCAGAGTTTCATTATTTTTTTAAGACTAAAATTTTAAAGGTGAATAGAAAGAAATTTTATGATTTTTTCTGTTAATCAACATTTTAAAACTAACCCTTGATTTCAAAATGGTCCATTATTTTGAACGGATTGGGTGGAGTATAAATTTTCCTTTTTGAGCTATCGAAATATTAAGTGGGGAAAAATTTGAAGTATAAAATGGGACATCAGATTATATTTTAATTAGCTATTTTGCTGACCACTTTAGGACATGCATAACATGATTTTTGTATGCGCTGTGTGTTGCTATTTCTACACTTCTCCACGTTCAAATATTTAAATCTCACATTAGCCAATTCTATTGCTCCATGGAGTATATTTTATACCCCTCACGCCAAAAATAATATTCCTCTCGCTCTCATTTATATTGGTTGTGTTTGATTGTTTTGATCAACACAAGTGAATTTTGACTAATCAATAATGTTTATCTACTCATCTTAATAAAATTTTAAAAATTATTATTGATAAATTTAGTGATATTTATAAATAAAATTTTATAAAATTTAATTCTAATAAGTGGATTGACTTTAATTTTTGGTCAAAGTTTACTTGTATTGACTAAAAAAGTCAAATGTCGGCAATATAAATAAAATGGAGGGAGTAATAAGAAAAAGTAATATCCGGATAATTATTTTCCTTCCCTTGTTATTACTCCCTCCGTCCCTCTTTTTAAGGTTCTTACTTTCCTATTTAATCTGTCTCAATTTAAAGTTCTTACTTTGCTTTATTACATAAAATGAAAAGTGGGACCCACTTGTTATTCTCACAACAAAAACTCTCTACCCACTATCTCTCTCTCAATTTACTTTTCATACTCACAACATTTACTTTTTCCTAATTTCCGTGCAAAGTCAAACTAAGAATTTAAATTGAGACGGATGGAGTAATATGTACTTCTACTTAACAGTACTACTTACGCAGAAGAATGAAAAGGGTACCTAACAAATCATTCATTTCCATATACTCTCCGTCCCACTCGAATTATAACAAATTTCCATTTTGGGTGTCTCACTCGAATTAGGACAACCCAAAAATAGAAATGTTCTATTTAATGGGTCCCACATTCACACTCACAACAACTTTCCACTCATTATTCTCTACCCTATTTTCTCGCTCCTACTTCACTTTTCATACTCACAACACCTACTCCACTAACATTTTTTCCTTAATCCCCGTGCCCAACCCAAAAAATCCTAATTCGGGTGGGACGGAGGGAGTATCTAGTAAAGGCCAGAAATTTGTTTATCTAAAAAATAATAATAATCTAGAATGATAAACTTTTTGACGACCATCCGATGCTGCACCGAGTGAGATTTCCTCAAGAAATAATAAGGATGAGCCAAATCCTGATTACATATGCATATGAAAAAATAATACTCCAGTATTATTGTGTATACATTTAAAAAAATTGTACGTGCTCGAATTCAGTAAAATGTAGAGAGATACTTCATACCATTTTCAGGATTGTCCATGCAATCAAATAAGTCACTGCTCCAACCATCTGCCCCTGACACAGCTGCCTGAGGTACGGGCCCTGTAGGCAATGGTGGAGGTGATGCCCTCAGATGATACCCCATACTAGCCATAGAAGCCGGAGGCGCATAGGCTTGTTGAGGATGATAAGCTTGTGGTGGCTTCACGTCTGCAGGGGGAGGATAGGCTTGTGGCTCCGGATTTGGTGGTGGGAACTGAACAGGCTGAAATGGTGGTGGTTGTGGTTGTGGTTGTGGTTGTGGTTGTGGTGGTGGAGGCGTATTTTCATCGTAATGGAAGTTAGTTACTTCCGGCTGGTCATCTTCTCCTGTACGACCCATTGACACTCTCTGCAGTTGATGACTTTCTCACGAAATAAGATGAAAATAAAGATTTGTAATGGAATATGGTATGTTGAAGGTTTGTGAGAGGAGGGTATAAATAAGGCCCAGGATATAAGAGTATAACACTATATAATTTGGTATTCATTTTTCTTTTTACAAGTTGGAAATATGTTTATATGAGTCAATGAATATGAAGTTGGCAAGGAAATTAAAAAGCATACAAGTTGAGAGGCGTTTTTTTTTCCCGCAAAATCTTTTGGGAAAAAACGCGTGTTTTAAAAAAAACGCGGTGGCATTTTTGTAAATAATTCGGAACTTCTCAACGGTTCTGGATATAATTATAAAACCTTCTGTATATGAGATTGATAGCAGAACCTTTGAAAGTGATAGCCAGAAATGTCATTTTTGTAAATAATCGGAACTTCTCAACGGTTCTGGATATCAATATAAAGCCTTCTAGATATGAGATTGATAGTCAGAACCTTTGAAAGTGATAGCCAGAATGGTCCTGGATATCAATATAGAGGAGGTCTTGTTGGTCCCAAAGGGGCAACAAGGGTATGAAAAATGCTAGAGGGGGGGGGGTGAATAGCGTTTTTAAATTCTTTTCAAACCCTTTTGCAAATTAATGGCTTATGCGCACAGCTCTTATTTTGGCTAAGTATAGCGCGCAGCAAGAGTGTGAAATGCACAGCGGAAGATTTAAAGCAGCTCTGCGCAGGGTATACTACGCAGAGATAAACAGCTACTACGCAGGGAAAGCTGCGCAGAAATGAAAAACGCACGCGCTAAATTTTGGCTAAAGAGTTGGATAAAATTGTGCTAGGGCAAATGAGCAATAACAATTACAGCAGTAAAGTGTAGCAATCTGAAAGATCAAACAAATCAGTAATTCATAAATAGTTAAGCATGAAATAAGCAGTAAGAATGATGGACAAGCTATTTGGAGAGGTTCGATCAAGGAAAGATCTACGTCCTCTACCAAGATGGTTAGTCTTGGATTTCTAATGGAGATCTTATAATATGAGAGAGTATTACAAATTACAACTTTTGAGCTCAATACTAACTCAAGATCTATTATCTATGAAGAACAAATCCTAGACTGAACCAGTGTTTCTCAAGAAGTTAGATCAGAATGATCAAAGCTTCAAGAGGTGTGTGTGTGTGTGACAGAAATTCTGGGCTCTATGAATATAAGAGATGAAGAGCACCAAGAATTCTGGTGATATAGGGCTTTTGGGATTTGAGCAGGAGTTTGAAGGTTTGAAGAACTTGAAGGCTGTTCTAATGAATCTGGAAATATTGAGCATCAGTCTTCAGATCTTCAAGGTTTCTCTAATGAAGCATGAAACTCTAGCTCTGGCTGAACAAGCACTCTCCCTCACTAACAAGACACTTGGAAAATGAGGATGAGCATGCTATTGATAGCTGAGCTCCAAAACTATCCGTTGATGCTCTGAGCAAGGACGATGAGCTAGCACTATATGATTTGTGCACAGATGTCCTTTTATAGCCGTTGGAGCTCTGATCAAGGTTGATGACCTGGCACAATATGATTGGTGCGCAGATATCTCTGAACCGTTGGAGACTGAGCATGAGGACCAAATTCAAAAGCTTTTTCTAGAAGGTTGACACCTGTCTTTGAAAGAGTATGAAATACTCTTATATTTATTTTATGTATCTTTGTGATTCTGATAATAATTATTATATATAATTAGTTTAGTTATTTTAGAAATTAGTTGTAACTATTTAGGAATAGATTAATTTGAGTTATTTATTAGTTTTATGATTTATTTGACTAACATATTGATATTTATCTTTGGTAAGTCTTTGTTTATTTTAGAAGTGTATTTGTAAGAGGACTCTCACAAGGAATGGATCATTAGTTGACTAAAGATTGCGTGTGATCAAGAAGCGGCCAAGAGGGTTTATGTTAGGATTCATTGTTAGTTCACCCACCTTAATTTGATTGATCCATGCCACGTGTCTTTTTATGGACTTTAGGACCGCATGTAATGAAGTTCTACTTCAATTTTCAGATAAGTCTATTTCTAGATTTTTGATTGTCTAGGCTGAGTATAGTTCGGTTTTATACCTTAGCGGTTTAGTGCTTCAAGCCGTCATCTTGAGACCGCCAGCATGGAGTCCTTCTGTTTTCATCAAACTGCAGTCTGCATGTTTGATGAAACCGCCCATCAAGATCATCCTTCAAACCGCTCCTATGCTTCGTGAAACCGCAGAGCAGTTATTGAAGAATTAAAGATATGTCATTTATTCCTTAGACAAACATTCCCTTTTAACCGTAAAAGAATGTTGTCATGTCATGTCAAAATAACTCTAAGTTAACTTGGAGTTTCTGCAAGGAATGTCGGTTTGTCTATCAGTTTAAAATTGTTTACCGTTAGTCGTTTCTGCAACAAAGGACAGATGTCAGGTAGTGGTGCAACAACTACTTAGGACTACAAGACAAAACCAAGGACGAAAATGACAGCTCAACCAATGGGATTTCAACAGCACTGTACCCTTCAGATTTGATTCAAATCTTTACCCAACGGTCACAAGGGTGTTCTGCCTATAAATAGCCTCCATTATTCAACAATGAAGGTTGCTGAGCTTCAAGAGATTCATTCCCAAGCGTTCAAGTTTGCTTTGAAGATTCAAACCCAGATATTCATATCTTCAAACCATCTCCTTAGCAAACCCAGTTTTCTTCATCAAAGCTTCAAGCCTAACAACCTTTCATATTCAGCCTTTACACCAAAAGACTTCCATTTGCTCAACCATCATTTAGATACTTAGAGCATTTGATTTCTTTTCACACACACACCCGATTTATATGATCACATAGATTATATACTTCGAAAACACCGGTTGTTATTATAGCTTAGGTTAGACTTATTGTTTAGAGTTTAGATTCATCTTGTAAAACCTCCTCTAAATTAATACAAGTCTCATAGCTATTAGAAAATCCTAGACTAACCATCTAGGTAGAGGACATAGTTCATTTAAGAACGAACCTCTTCAATTTGTGTGTTTGATCTTTATTTTATAACTTGATATTTATCTTTCTTGTTTGTGGTTTTTAACTTGTCTCCATATACGAAATGACTTGAAAGATGAATTGTGTTTTCCTTTGAACTTTAAGTTTAACTATTCAGTTGCATTATAGTGTTTTCTCAACCTGAGTCAAACCGCCCAACTCTTTAACTAACCTATTTGGCCAAACCGCAAACTCCGCTGTGCATTTTATCAGTTTGGTTCTTGTGCTTTGAACCGCAGTTGGCCAAACTGATAAGTACTCGGTTGATTTTAAGGGTATTTTTGAAAAAGTTTTGGACCGCTATTCACCCCCCCCCCTCTAGTGATTCTACCCTTGTTGCCCTCTGGGACCAATAAGTGGTATCAGAGCATACCCACCAAACTTGTTTTTACAAGATTAACCGCTTGGGTGCTGATCCAATGGCAAACACAAACACCCATATGATGCAAACATCCAATTCGAATCACTTACCGATTCTGGATGAAGATAGTTTTATCTTTTGGAAATATAGGATGATGAAACACATGATTTCATGTGATCGTAGACTATCGACCGCGGTTACTGATGGACCATATGTTCCTATGAAAGCTAATCCACGTGCAGGAACCGCAGGAGAAGAAGCTAAAGTTAAGAAGTTAGAAAGTGAATGGACTGATGCAGACCGCATCAATGTGGATTTTGATGGAAGAGCTATGTCCATGCTAGTGTCAGCTATTGACTTGAGGACTCATTCTAAGGTGCTTCACTGCACAACCGCAAAGGCTACCTGGGATGCTATAGTTGACTTTCTGGAAGGAGATTCAGATACCAAGAAGAACCGCCTCTATCAACAGAGAAGACTCTTTGACTATTTTGTTAAAGATCCTAAGGAATCTCTTAGACAATGCTATGAGAGGTTTATTGATATTGTTAATGTGTGTTTTTCTCTTGGACATGTCTATTCTAATACTGATTTGAACATGAGATTCATGCAAGCACTTGGTAGCAAATGGCTGATCAAAACTACTAACATTGAAGACAATAAGGACTTGGAAGCTCTTGATCTTCGACACTTGTATGCCATGCTGAAGGTTTTTGAATTCAAGCTTGAAGAGGTCCATGAAACCGAAAGCAGATTTAAGACACTCTCTCTAGCTGCATTCAACAATACCTCATCTCCTGTCTACAATCCAGACCATCATTAAACCGCTCCTCACCTCCACTTGCAAACCGCTCCTCCTGACCAAAATGTTCCTAGATACAATCCTCAAACCGCACCTCCTGAGTATTTCCAGCAGTCTCACCAATCCTATCCTCAATCACATCAACCATATCCTCAACCTTATCAATCTTATCAGCAGTCTCATCAACCCTACACTTCTCCTCAAAGTTCTTATGCTCAGAGTGTAGTATCACAATCCTCAAGTTCTACTCAAGTTGATTTTGATGAAATGGATGATGAAGAATTTGCTTTGTATGTGAAGAAATACACCAAGTTCAGGAAAAACAATAGATCTCAATTTCCATCCAAAGGCCCAGCAAAGTTTGTCCCTCCAACCAGATTCAACAAAACTGCAGATCCCAAGATTAGGGATGACTTGGTCTGTTATAACTGCAGACAGCCAAGTCACTTTGCTTCAAGTTGTCCCAAACCGCGTTATGAAGCCGCACCAGCAAAGAAACCATTCAACAAGAAGTTCGTGAAAAGAAGAGGAATGGTAGCTGACCAAGGAGATCAACCGCTGACATGGATGGGTTCAGACTCAGATGAAAGTGATGATGAAGAAACTGCAAATCTCTGCCTCATGGGATTTGAAGAAAGAATTGAAATTGACGAAAGCCTTCCACTGACAAATCAACAAATGAAGTCAGTTTCACCTAAGACTCCTGAGGCTAGATTAAGCAAAGCTCCTACAACACCAAACTACACTCCTGAGGTTCAACCAGATCAAAGCCATGATGACCAGGTACTAGAACGTGCTAATATTATATGTCAACAACACACTGTGCTTAAAAAGGCATATAAACTAATGGCTGCGGAACTTGAAGAATCCCAACGTGAATGTAAATCCCACAAGGAGGAAATTGAAAACCTCAAGCTCCAAATTGCTGGGATATCTACTATTGTGAATGAAAACCGCTATCTGAAGGACAGAACCGAGGTACTTCTCACCCAAATCCATGAGCTTACTGTACAAAGGGATGATCTTCAAAAAGTGACTGATGTATGGACTAAGTCTGGTGTCACCGTGGAACAAATCCTAAATTCACAAATTCCTACTTCGGATAAAAGTGGATTGGGGTTTAAAACCGATGATGGGTGTAAGTGTCCTTGTCTCTATGCCAAAAGTGGTGTGAAACCTACTGAACAAACCAAAGAAATTCCTAATGTTAATCATGCCGGTAAAAAGGGCTCAAAACAAGAAATTAAAAGGCAAAATTATTTCTTTGAGTATCCTAAAAACCAGACTGGGAGAGATTCAAAGTGGAAAGAGAAATCCATAGCGGCTGAGGCAACCAAGGAAGTATTGAGTGATGAAGCCGCTCCTAGTCGGTTTAAGAAAATTCCTATCATTTTCCCTAAAGCCACACCTAAGAGGAAGGTTGAGCTCAAGAAGGTAATATTTGTTAAAGCCAAAACCGCTGACCCAGTAAAACATGAGAAACCGAAGGTCAGTAAAGGGTTTATAAAACCGCAACCAAAACCTAGATTTATTCATTGTGCTATTTGTGCTGATTATGGTCATGGTGCTGGTCATTGTCTTTTGAGGTTCACACCCAATGCCAAGGGACGTAAAAATCCTAAGGTCAAACAGGTGTGGGTCCCAAAAAGCTGCTAACCCTAGGACCCAAAAGAATAAGGGGGACCAAAATCTTTAATGTTTATTTTTCAGATCTTATGCTTTATGGCTGAAACCGCAAAGAAGAATAAGGATCTTTGGTACTTGGATAGTGATTGCTCACGACACATGACCGGAGATAATGAACTTCTTTGTGATTTCATCAGTATGAGAGGCCCCCCAGTAGTGTTTGGAAATTACAAGAAAGGAGAAACAATAGGATATGGAGCAATCAAACGTGGAAAGGTGACCATTGAAAATATGTCACTAGTAGAAGGACTCAAGCACAACCTTCTCTCCATATCTCAGTTTTGTGACAAAGGAATGAACTGCAACTTTACTTCAACTAATTGTTTCATCAAAGATGCAACTTCCGGAGTTACTCTGCTGACAGGCAACAGAACATGTGATGTATATATGATAGATTTGAGTAATATTGTTTCTATTGCTGACCTCTGTTTTGTAGCCAAAAATATAAGTGAAAACAGCTGGTTATGGCATAAGCGGCTCAGCCACTTAAACTTCAAGTATCTAGCAAAACTGCTGAATGATACGAAGCTGCTCCCTCTATTTCTCATGGACGAACCTCAGTTCGTGACTATCATATGTGCTGAATTTTTTGAAAATAGGATTGCTACTGATGCAGCTTTGTTGGACGTAAGGGGAGAACAAATCAGAGACCTAGAAACAGGTCAGGTGAAGTATGATGATGCTATCAAGTCCACCGTCTGTGGTAAAGAAGTGATCTTAACCGCTTCCAAAATTGCAGTCCTAGCAGGACTTGAAAATTCTGGTGTTTTGGGGATTAAACCGGAGGTTTTGAGCAATACAACTATGGAGTTAATTGGAGTTAATTCTTTCTCCACCAAGAATTCCTCCAAAAAGGACTTTAGAGAAGTAATGGCTCATCTATGTGAATTAGTTGATTCTGGAGTAATGTGAAAAAATGGGAACCACAATAACTTTACAAGTGAACATTATGCTTACTGTGTGGCAATTCTTAAAGGGAAGAAACTGCACTGGCCCAAAGTTGTGATGAAGAAGATCATCAATGCCCTAAACCGCCTCCATGCCGCTAAAGTCGTTGGGAAGTCTAAGATCAGGACCCACTGCAGGCTTCTGACCAAGTTCTTGCATCAAGATGTGGATATCTTCAAATTCAGTTCAGACAACAAAGACTATTGGTTGGATCCAATCGAGAAGTCAGTGTTTGGGTTGTCAAAGCTCGATGCATTCAGAACCCCGTTTGGATGGCGGTATGCACAGGCAGTTTGGAATGAGGATTCATTACCTGAAGCTGAACGTGGTCCTTTTCCTGAGGCTTGGCTCAACAAGTCTGGGAAACCGGCTGGTGCCATTGCTGATCAGGCCCATGCTACGATGTTAAGGAATGAAGGTCAGACTGCTACTTTGAACAGATTAGGTTTAAGCCATCTTGCCCAGACCGTGGTACAGGCTGAGAGAGAGCCTGCGGTTGAGGGGGAGCCTGCAGTTCAGTCTAGACCTGCGGTTCGTCCCAAGGAAACCGCTGCTCCAAGGAAAAGGAAGGGAACCGTCCAAATTCCCTCAGTTATTACAAAGGCAGATCTAGCCAAACCTCCAATTCCCAAACCTCAAATTAAACCTCTCTCTCCATTACATCAAAATGTGGAGAAATCCCTTAACTTTTCTATGGATGCCTCCTCTCTCAAAGCTGCCAAAGCCAAATCTATTCTAGAACTCATTCCTTCACCTCATCTTTTCCTCCCTACCTCCTCTCCTCCTAAACCTTCAACTTCTAAACCGTCATCTGTTCAGTTCTCTGAAGAACAGTTGGCTGAGATTTATAAAGTCTTTCCTAACCTTAAACCTTCTACTCAAACCGAGCCTGAGCAGACCGAAGAGTCTGAGGCTGCGGTTCAGCCTGAGCAGACCACAGTGTCTGAGGCTGCAGATATGCCTAAGCAGACTGACATGTCTGAGGCAAATGAACCTGAGCAAGATATTGAAATTCTTGAGGCTCAACCGCCAAAGAAGATAAGAAAGTTGATAAAGAAATATGAGTTTGTGGAACACTGGCAGATAAGGCCACCGGGTGCAGTAGACTTCAGTGAGGCTCATGACAAAAAGGATCACTCACCTCTTGAAGGCGCATTTATAAAAGAATTAAGAGAAAGAGCTGAGATGAGAAAGGCAGGTATTGACCCAATGATGGTTGAAGTCTCCCCTCCTTCACATAAAATAAAACTGAACTTTGATTCACCAGAGCATACTCCATCTTCATCTCCTGATTTACCATATTCTCCTACAACGGCTTTGCCAACTCCGGTTTTGCCATCTACTTCTTTGTCGGTTCAATCACTGCCTCTTCCTTCAGTTCAACCACTGGTTATGACTTCGGTTAAGACTTCAGTTTCCTTCATAAAACCGACTCCAAAGAAAAGGAAGAGTGCCACAGAACTAGTATCTTATCTGAAGAGGTTCAAGGCTGAAACTTCTAGGGAACGAAGGACTGGAGCTCGTGCCCGTGCCGTCGCCAAAGCCGAAGATAGATTTTTGAAGGCTGGCCGCCCTAATACTTATGCCATCTTTCCAAAAAAATAAATGGAGGCTGTTGTTGATCAAACCATTCTTTCAGCTGCAGATCAGATAATGGTTGAGATTGCTTATCAGGTTCTCTTGGATCCTTCTCTTGCCTCTCAATTCTTTCTATACTTTAATTGTCATTGTATTCCAAACCTATACCGCATATTCATTGTTCCTTCCCCTTCCATTTTTCTTTATAATGATTTCATGAGGTATCCTGTTCCTTCACCTCCCTCTCAAACTGCCATTATTCCTATTCATTCTACTGCTCAGTTTGATCCCATTGAATTTGAGATTTCCCTTAGAGTTTCAATAGGTGAATCTTTTGAGGAGGCTCGTACTACGGTCAAAGGCAAAGCCAAAATGCCTTTATCTGATGATGCCATCTTCATCTCTGAAGATGATGATGATGATGAGCCAATACATGACTACACTCCTTCTGATGAACCTCCTCCTTAAGTTTCTTCCTATCCTGTTTTACCACTTCGTGCCTCAACCGCCAATTTGATAGATGCGGTTAGGAACATTCAGTTTCATCAACAAGCCGCCACTTCTCGGTTTGACACTCATCTCCTCACTATTCAGTCTGATCTTGATGCCATTAAGGAGGAGAGAGTGAATGATATTTTTGAGATCAAAAATATGCTGAAAGGAGTTTTGGAGAATCAACTTGCTCTTCAAGACATGGTCAAAACCAACCATGAGATTTATTCCTTAAAGCAGCAGGCAGTTGATACCAGGATGGACTCTATTGAAGGAAAGCTTGACATCTTGGCTCAACATTCATTTGACAGCTCTGAGCACTTATTGCTTAGAACCGGTAGTCTAGTCAGACAAATTGCTGCTATTGAAACTAGAATCAACGAACCTACTGTGGTTCGGCTTCGTGTAGCAGATTTGGTCGTTGAAACCGCCCATGCCTCCGGTTCTAGAAATGCTGCCCAATCCAACAATGCTAATGTTGATCAACCCGCCCAAGATCAAGCTGCAGTTGATGATCAAGCCGCGCAGGCCAATATTGCTGAAAATGCTAAAGAAGTTATAGCTCCTGCTGCCGGTAATGAGATAGACTAGATTGTAATTTCTAAGTCTTTTGTGTTTTCTCTTATAATTCTTGTACTTTGTAAGTTTCAAACCTTTATAATTGAATTATAATGAGAATGACTGCATAGCATTCTGTTTCCAAAACTTTGTTTATTCAAACTGCTTGTTTGTGAAACAATTCTTGCATTCCTTAAAACCTCATGCACTACATTCATCATGAAAATACTTTTAAGTGCATTGTGTTTTAAACATTCAGTTTAAACATGCATTTCTGATTCTCAAAATCATATCATTCTATATGCATCTGAATGCATTTCTTTTCTATCTTTTCTTTATTCCCTTTGTTTTTGAGAGATTAGAAATCTATGATCTAGCATAGTGTGTGCATTGACTTGGGACATGCAATTTCATGAAATTTATTTCGGATATGTTCTTACCAAGTACAATGTTTTGCTATTATCATAGTGTGGTAATGGCATCAATCAAATAGGGGAGATTGTTAGGATTCATTGTGAGTTCACCCACCTTAATTTGATTGATCCATGCCACGTGTCTTTTTATGGACTTTAGGACCGCATGTAATGAAGTTCTACTTCAATTTTTAGATAAGTCTATTTCTAGATTTTTGATTGTCTAGGATGAGTATAGTTCGGTTTTATACCTTAGCGGTTTAGTGCTTCAAGCCGTCATCTTGAGACCGCCAGCATGGAGTCCTTCTGTTTTCATCAAACTGCAGTCTGCATGTTTGATGAAACCGCCCATCAAGATCATCCTTCAAACCGCTCCTATGCTTGGTGAAACCGCAGAGCAGTTATTGAAGAATTAAAGATATGTCATTTATTCCTTAGACAAACATTCCCTTTTAACCGTAAAAGAATGTTGTCATGTCATGTCAAAATAACTCTAAGTTAACTTGGAGTTTCTGCAAGGAATGTCGGTTTGTCTATCAGTTTAAAATTGTTTACCGTTAATCGTTTCTGCAACAAAGGACAGATTTCAGGTAGTGGTGCAACAACTACTTAAGACTATAAGACAAAACCAAGGACGAAAATGACAGCTCAACCAATGGGATTTCGACAGCACTGTACCCTTCAGATTTGATTCAAATCTTTACCCAACGGTCACAAGGGTGCTTTGCCTATAAATAGCCTCCATTATTCAACAATGAAGGTTGCTGAGCTTCAAGAGATTCATTCCCAAGCGTTCAAGTTTGCTTTGAAGATTCAAACGCAGATATTAATATCTTCAAACCATCTCCTTAGCAAACCCAGTTTTCTTCATCAAAGCTTCAAGCCTAACAACCTTTCATATTCAGCCTTTACACCAAAAGACTTCCATTTGCTCAACCATCATTTAGATACTTAGAGCATTTGATTTCTTTTCACACACACACCCGATTTATATGATCACATAGATTATATACTTCGAAAACACCGGTTGTTATTATAGCTTAGGTGAGACTTATTGTTTAGAGTTTAGATTCATCTTGTAAAACCTCCTCTAAATTAATACAAGTCTCATAGCTATTAGAAAATCCTAGACTAACCATCTAGGTAGAGGACGTAGTTCATTTAAGAACGAATCTCTTCAATTTGTGTGTTTGATCTTTATTTTCTGTCTTGATATTATCTTTCTTGTTTGTGGTCTTTAACTTGTCTCCATATACGAAATGACTTGAAAGATGAATTGTGTTTTCCTTTGAACTTTAAGTTTAACTATTCAGTTGCATCATAGTGTTTTCTCAACCTGAGTCAAACCGCCCAACTCTTTAACTAACCTCTTTGGCCAAACCGCAAACTCCGCTGTGCATTTTATCAATTCGGTTCTTGTGTTTTGAACCGCAGTTGGCCAAACTGATAAGTAATCAGTTGATTTTAAAGGTATTTTTGAAAAAGTTTTGGACCGCTATTCACCCCCCCCTAGCGGTTCTATACCCTTGTTGCCCTCTGGGACCAACAGTTTATAAATACAAAACAACGTCTTCCTATGAGGGTTAGGGATTCTGAGTTTTTATTCACCAAAGTCGGAAGCTTAGAGAGTCCTTGTGTCCTTAGATGTTCTTCTCAAAAGAACTCTAAGTGTTTTGAGTGTTTTTGTGAGATCTAGAAGTCTAGATTAGTTTGATCTTTTAATATTTTGTTTTCTTTCATTCACTTGTACTCTGCAAGATCGATTTTTATTAATGAAAGTTTTCCAGAAAGTTATTTCTTGCTGAAGTGTTTATTCTGAGTTTTAATTCTGCTGCGTTTGTTTCTGTGTTTCTGAGTTTCTGGTCGTCGCCAATTGACAGGACAAATGTCTTGACAACTGTGAGCACAGTTGTACTCACAGTTGGTTGGTTCTCAGAACAGTCCTAGCCGCTTAATTTCTTTCAATTGGCACCAGAGCCTGATCTCGACATACTGAGATCGATCTTTGAAAGTGGCCATTATGGACTGTGAACAAAACAAGTTTTTGGTTTTAATGATTGTGTTTGAAATCTTAAATGAAAGAAAATGAAACCATCAAAGATTTTTATTCTAAATTGGTAAATATTGCAAATGAGTTATATGTGTTAGGGGAATCAATCTCTAATGCTAGACTCGTACGCAAAATATTAAGATCCCTGCCAGAAAGATTCAAAATGATAATCTCTTTGGTAGAGGAATTTTATGATATCAAGATTCTAAGTTTTGACCAACTTATTGGAGTCTTAACCATTTATGAATTAACCCCTGGTGTGAAAAATCATTTTTCTGAAAACAAAAGATCTATTGAGTCCGTTCAATGTAGAGCGTGTTTAGAATTCGGTCACTATGCCAATGAGTGTGCTAACACACTCAAAAAGAGAGGGATGAGTTTTTCTGCAACCTTAAGTGATTCAGATGATGACGATCAGACAGCAAACTTGTCATTTTTACGATCATCACAATCCTCCCTTTCTGACAGTGAATCTGACAGTGAATCTGACAGTAAGATGAATAGTCAACTGTCAGCACAACTGTCAGCTCAAATGGTACTAATGTGTATACCTGTTTTAACTCTACTTCTACAGGTGAATCTGAAGAATCCAATCAGGAGGATGAAGATAGTGCAACCTATGAAGATCTGTATAATACATATGTTGAGCTTCATGCAGATTGGTCCAAGCGAATGGAACAACTCAAGGCATTCAAGAAGGTAAATGAAAAACTCACATCTGACAATCTGAAATTAAAGGCTGAGAATGAGAGGTTGTCGAGTGAAAGTGATACTCAAAAGGACTCCATAGCTAGGTTAGAAGTCATGCTTACCAAAAAGGACAATGAGTGTGAAAAGTATAAAAGCGATCTTGAAAAAGAAACTATCACACTCACTAAACTTAACAATGGCAAGGCTAAACTAGAAGAAGTCATGAATATGGGAAATCAAGGAAAATCAGGAATAGGCTATGGAGATCCAAGTTTTGTTAAGGAAGGTGAGGGAACTTCGAAAAACAATGAGAGATTTAATGCTAATCACGTGTCTCCTCACAAAAACAAAAGAAATAGAAAAAGGAGATACGTGTGTCACCATTGTTTTGCCCCTGGACATATACGTCCATTTTGTTACAAGTTGAAACAGGAACTTGGCTTGGAAAACAACAGCAGCCACTTGACAAGATAACTGTGGGCACAATCTGACAATCAGTTGCCCTGTCAACCGCCCAGGCAGCAGCAGGTCAAAAAAAAGACTTGGGTACGAAAGGACACTTTACAGTGTCAAGTGGTGTTTACCTCCTTCAAAAATAGTGTGGAAGGATCTTGGTACTTTGATAGCGGCTGTTCTCGTTATATGACCGGTTCTCTTGAGCATCTCATATATTATGAAATCTTCAAAGGAGGAAATGTCAATTTTGGTGGAGGTGCTAAGGCAAAGGTCATTGGTAAAGGTACGTTGTGTGTTGACGGCTTGCCAAATTTACACAATGTCTTACATGTAGACGGGTTGAAAGCAAAGTTGATAAGTATCAGTCAACTGTGTGATGATGACTTATTTGTTAAGTTTGACAAGTACAAATGTGAAGTTTTTGATAACAAAAGTGTGTGTGTTCTTTCTAGCATTCGATCCTCTGATCATTGTTACAAGTTGGTTGAAAATCATTCATGTTTTAACCCAAATTTTGATAATACTCCTGATCTTAGTGTCAATAGTATTGAGAATTGCATTACAGGGTGCACTTGGGAGCATGAAAATATTAATGATGAATCTGATCCAAAGTCTACTACAGAATCTGTACTTACACCAACTGTGAGGACAATTGATAGTCCAGATGAACAGTCAACTGCCACGACAGTTGGTCAGACAGCAGCAGATTCTGGTTCAGATTCTGAAATCTTGGAAGATCAGGAAACCAGAGGTAATGATGCTACAGCAAGGTTATAGGGAGATCATCCCACTTCCCAGGTCATTGGGGGAGTGGATGAAGGAAGAAAAACAAGAGGAAAAAGGATAGATTACCGAGAATTAGCCAGTTTGGTATGCATGCAATCCGCGTACCATCAGGTAAGCTCTTGTTGTTTCGTTGCTACTTCTAAGCATGATGATGAGGCAGAAACCATAAAATTTAATAATTGGATCAATGTCATGCAAGAGGAAGTGGTAAAAATTGAAAGGAAAAATGTTAGGTTCTTGGTTCGTAGGCCATCTAATACTGAATATGTGGGGGGTTGTTACTTGTTGTACTCAATTGTTGAGGATGAACCAAATAATCAAGGATTATGGTCTTAGGAGTGAAACCTTGACTGTATTTTGTGATAGCTTAAGCTCCCAAAATATTGCCAAGAATCCGGTACAACATTTCCTAACGAAGCACAAAGATATTAGGCATCATTTTATTAGAGATCTCGTTGAACAAAAAATCATTATTCTTGAACATGTAAGCACAACGGATCAACTTGCTAATATCTTTACCAAGGCTTTGGATTTCGAGAGATTTTCTCTCGGATTGTGTGATACCAGTTGACTGCACAAGTGTGCAGACAACTGACTGCATAACTGTATAATTGTATATTACAGTAATCACAAAAAAAAAAAAAATCTGCATTCATTCTTTGCACGATTGTCTCTTGTGATCACTTGGTTAACTATTTTCTTTGACTCCGAGTTTTGACCCTTGAATGTGAGATCCTTCTTAACTTGATAATAAAATTATCCTGTTAATTCCTCCGTGCTATTTATCATGAAGTGGGAACTTAATCTAAGGTTACGGGGAAAACAAGCTGCCTCCAGTCTTTGAAGTTACTACTCATTTAGGCAATGTGCTGACATGTATTCATACATAACTTGAGAATCAGTGTAACACTGTATTGTGAGAGTGAAAAGCTCCTCCCGTAACTGATTCATAAGTCATAAGCCTTCTATGGGAGTGTTCTAGAGGCTATATGATGAAGGAAAATCTCATTGACTTCCTGTGAGTTAAAACCGAGTCATGGACTGAGTTAATCATACTATGTCACACCAAAATTGAGACAATCTTCACTTGTGTGTTTAGGCATAAGTTTTTTAAGTTTTT
This sequence comes from Campanula takesimana, assembly GCA_026119855.1. Lineage (NCBI taxonomy): Eukaryota > Viridiplantae > Streptophyta > Magnoliopsida > Asterales > Campanulaceae > Campanula > Campanula takesimana. Next base: position 406,590 of record JAOWBW010000956.1, on the reverse strand, counting down.
TCTCCCTTGGTATCATCATCAGCAAATTGAATTGTTGTTCTTATATGTTAAAGATTGATGCTTTTCATGTGTTTAACGATAATCTAATGGCGTGATGTTCAAGTTTCATTGTGCAGTTGGTGGAAATTATGATACATTGTGGATAAATGGATTCAGTTGAATTTGGCAAGTTCTAATTCTGGGACGGACAATTTATCACAAAACATGAAAAAGTTTGAATTTTAAAATCAAAATCCTCGTTTGTTTTGGAATTCAAATGGGTACTTCAGTGTTTCTTGGTTCTCCCTACTCCTTGGCATACCCGAGTTCTTAGGAAGAATCAATGTCATCCCTTGATATTCCCTCCATGTCAAATCTGGTTGTGAATTATGGTTTAGTATATCTTCTTCCTCATGTCTTTCTAGCTTCATTTCTCTCATCTCATCTTGTTCCTATTCTGGAAATGCTCTCTCTCTAACATTTTTTTGCAGATATATCCGAGACTTCAGGAGAAACTCTGAGTGATTGTGACACAAAATGATTGTTTGCCGATGCTCTGATCAAGCTTAGGCATTTTTTGTTGTTGTTAAGGATCCAGCTGGTGCTAAGCAACTTGTTCGTGCAACTGTGTGGACAACTAGACAGTCAACTGTACAGTCAATTGTACAGTCAACTGGTAAGTCATCTGGTAAGTCTGCAGAACTCGCTGGTCTATAAAGGTTTGTTGCGATGTGAGTTGAGATTGATGATGCTCTTAGAGGTATTTTTGTTGGGGAGATTCAAATTTAGGGAGAGTGGAAGATATTCAAAATTTTCTTTCTTTGAGTTTGATGGTTCTTCTCAAAAAGGGGGAGAAAGATGTGGTCTTCATATTCAGGGGGAGAAAGATGTGTTCTAAAGTGGTATTTAGGTGGAGTAGAATCCATTGTACAAATTCAGGGGGAGAGATTAGTGTTTTGGATGTTTTGATCAGAACCACAAAGATAGGGGGAGATTGAAAGAGTATGAAATACTCTTATATTTATTTTATGTATCTTTGTGATTCTGATAATAATTATTATATATAATTAGTTTAGTTATTTTAGGAATTAGTTGTAACTATTTAGGAATAGATTAATTTGAGTTATTTATTAGTTTTATGATTTATTTGACTAACATATTGATATTTATCTTTGGTAAGTCTTTGTTTATTTTAGAAGTGTATTTGTAGGAGGACTCTCACAAGGAAGGGATCATTGGTTGACTAAAGATTGCGTGTGATCAAGAAGCGGCCAAGAGGGTTTATAAATACAAAACAACGTCTTCCTATGAGGGTTATGGATTCTGAGTTTTTATTCACCAAAGTCAGAAGCTTAGAGAGTCCTTGTGTCCTTAGATGTTCTTCTCAAAAGAACTCTAAGTGTTTTGAGTGTTTTTGTGAGATCTAGAAGTCTAGATTAGTTTGATCTTTTAATATTTTGTTTTCTTTCATTCGACTTGTACTCTGCAAGATCGCTTTTTACTAATGAAAGTTTTCCAGCAAGTTATTTCTTGCTGAAGTGTTTATTCTGAGTTTTAATTCCGCTGCGTTTGTTTCTGTGTTTCTGAGTTTCTGGTCGTCGCCAATTGACAGGACAACTGTCTTGACAACTGTGAGCACAGTTGTACTCACAGTTGGTTGGTTCCCAGAACAGTCCTAGCCGCTTAATTTCTTTCAGTCTTCAATTGAAATATGACCGTTGAAGCGTGTCTTCACTAATGGTGTTGCTGAGTGTGCTTATTTTGTCGTTTGTGCACACCTCATCATTTTGGCTCAATCCAAAAAGCGTAGCTTGTCTTGACGCTTTCCAAGCTTCTAGAATGAGATCAGGAGATAAGAAATTTGACCAAGGTTGAGCGTGCGCGTACAAAGGCATGCGCATTGCCGGTGCGCACGGATGCTGCGCATGGGGAGCATGCGCATCATGCTTGGTCATACCAAAGGAAGATAACTTCTGAGTTGGGAAATAAGACCTTAAAAAACTGAGCAGGGTTAAAAAGCCGCACAAGAGATCTATGCGCAGTGGCGACCTGCGCAGAGAACATCCTGCGTAGTGAAATGAATCCTGCTTAGAAATTCTTCGATCCTTCAAAGATTCAAGTCCTATATTCTAAGCCTATATTATAAAATGGACAGCTAAAAATTGAAGTTTATAAAAACTTCTTACATAGGGTCCTAAAGTCCATAAAATATCAATAGGTGATGGTATCAATCAATTCTAACATAATTGGGAGGGTTAAGAGATAAGCATACCCAACAATCTCCCCCTAAATGATTGATGCCATTACCTACTATAGCAAAGGCAATTCATTGTACTTGATAATAACATGTCTATAAAAATGTGAATGGTAACTCATGCCTCAAGTCAATGCACACACTAGCCAGTGCTATATATTTCTAATCTATCCAAAAGATTTAACTTACAATATGGGAAAGATAGAAATATCATCCAGCACATACAAAGGATGTGAATTTTAGTTTAGTATGCGTTTAAACTGAATGTTTAAACATCATGCGTTGGAAATATGAGCAGCTAAGATTATGCGTATGAAGTTTGAAATAATGCATTCATTGTTCTACAAATAAGAAATTTGATTTGAACAAGGTTTTGAAACTAATGATGCAATTTTTCTCATTAAACTTGAACTGATAATGATTGCAGAATTACAAGATATGAACAAGTTTAAACTAGGCACAAAACAAAGTTCTTTGCGCAACAAAAACAAAAGCGCACAAAGAGTGCTTGCGCAACAACAACAAAATACCTGAAAAACTAATCTATATTGATGCGGGATAGGGCTTCACGCAGCTCGTTCTGTAAGTTGTTGAATTTGTTCATGAGTTCAACTTTTAAATCTTGAAACTTGTCCTGGAACTCAACAGCTTTGCCCACATAAGTCTTCATGCCTCTGCGCATATCGGCATTGTCATCAAACAGCTCTCTAAAATTTGCTCTGCAGCCCGTCTGGATGGCAGTCTACGTAGCTTCCAGTCTTGTGTCGGTATGAAGGCGCTGTGTGTTGATGCTGGCTTGAATGTCGAGCATTGCATAGTCCATCCTGGCGTTGAACGCATGGGAAAAATCCGTCATGGATTTAGTTATGCATTCTCTCACATCTTCAATTTTGAACTCATTTCTTTGCGCAGGAGCTCCTTGTCCAATCTTTAAATCTGAGCTTCTAGGTTAGCAAATCCTTCATGTAACCCATCTGTAAGGGTTTTCTTTAGCTTTCTCAAAGTTTCCCTGAAGCCACCATCAATCGCTTCAAAGGTGCACACATTGTTGAGTAGTGCCCTAACGTTTTCGAGCAGAGCGCTAATGGATTTGAGGGAGTTCAGGATAAATTGATCAAGTACATTAGGTGCCTTTTCCTGCGCAGGCTCAGAGAGATTTGCGGATGAACTTGCCTTTGCACCCTCCTTACTCACCTTTGCACTTTCCTTCGCATTCTCCCCCTTAATGGCAGCAATCTCCAAACGCTGCGCATCAAGTTGGTACTGAAAATTGGTTTGTGCAGTAAAGAGTTGAGTCAGCTGTAACTGCGTAGCGATTTGATTCGCTTGAATAGAATGCAAGGCTTGTAAGATCTGGCGCAGCTCAACCGACGAGGAGGTTGAAGTAGGGAATTCGGGAACTGCGGATGGAGAAGGCTTAACAAGTGGAGAATGTTTACTGCTGTCAGATGCATTGACATTGTCCTTAATATTTTCAGGTGCATCGGATGGAGTGCGGATCTTCTTCAATCTTTTAGCGCTGTTGCGCACCTTCTGCTTTCGGCGGGGAGAAACATGTGCGATGTCAGCACTATGGAAAGCGTCCTGCGTACTCGAAGCTTTGAGCCTTGGCTTCCCCTGAACGGCAGCATCTTCTGAAACGCCACATAGATTGTCTTTACTCTTCTTTGAGGATGGTCTTTGAGTAGGAGCATGTGTGGGAGCCGGACCTGATTCTCTGATTGAGATTCCCTTGGTAGATTGAACAAAGGGAATATATTTTATTTTCTTGGTACTGGGCTCAGCGATACCCTTCCCCTTACGTTTATACGCCTCTTCTGGTTCTTCCTGCGCAGGCGCAGTAGGGTCTGCTGCGCTCCTTTTCTTCCCATCAGAGGGTTCTTCTCCTATCCATAGTTCTTTGTTGGGATCTTTGTCAGCTCTCCAGATGTGGTAGTAGTCTTCATTACCAATCTCATTTCGCAAAGTCCAGAGATGAGGTCTGGAGTAGTACTTGGAATCACAGGACTGCTTCTTGATTGACTTCTTCTCAACAGAGGTGGTAAGTTCCTCATATGTCAACAAGAGTTTAGTGAGCAGCATGCAGTGAGTTCTGTACTTGGTCTTCCCTGCGTTGAGCTTTTTATCATAGCTGTTCATGCCCTTCACAATCTCATTCCAAATAAGTTGCGGCCAGTCGAGTTTAACATTGTTGTAGATGGCTGCGCAGTATTCCCACTGCTTAGAGATGAACTTCCCGTTATTTCCATTTTTGTAGTTGAGGGAATCTCCAATGATGGTGCACAGGTGGTACATCACCTCACCGAATTCCTTTCTATTATGGACTGACCATCTCTTGTTTAGAGAAGGTATGCCAATTAACTTCTGCGCAAGATTGTTCTGATGAACCTCATCATAATCGACTGGAGCATTATCAACTGTGAAGTTACAGAGCTTGCGAATATGGTTGGGATGAATAGTTACATCGCATTTTTGTACAGTGGCCATGATCATCTCCGTTGGTTTTCCTTCGAGTATTGCCGGGACAACTTTTGCATATTTAAAGAACTCATCGACGATAGTTGGCATAAAGAATGATTGGTTTAGAATGAACAACGGATGAATGCCGAAGGAGTTGAGATGGTGCAGCAGGCGTCGTCCAGTTGCGTCTTGAGAAAGATCTGCTTCAATCACTTCCCATCCAGGGATGAAGTATAGGGGACCCTGCGTAAGACAGTTGCTTAGTGTTAGACAATTCGTTACGCATGGAGCAGTGCGCATACGCAAATAGCACAAACATACCTATGCGCACAAATCCATACAAAAAGGATGCGCAAATAATTGTATAATGATACGCAAGGAACGTGAAATTATGCACAGAAAGTTAAAAAAAATAAAGATAAGCGCAGAATAAAAATATGCGCATGAAGAAAATGCTTGGAGAAATTTCATGAATATATAAAAAATATATAAATAATGGGGCAAGAAGAGCACAATGAATGTTCAAAAATACTAAGAATATCAGAAAATCAAAAGTTGACCAAATTTGACAAAAAGTATATCAAAATAACCGCGTTGACCAGACGATCAAAACCATGTAAATTATAAAGTCAACAAACAAATAATGAACCCAGAAAGTCAGAAAAACAGTCCGACTGGCAAAAAGTTTTCGGACCTAAAAAATCCATAGAGAGCAACTCAAATGCTAATTGATCGTAAAATAAATGACATATAAATGTAGATCATATGCATACAAACGCATATCAAAATCGATTTCAAAAAAATATTGAGAAATGAGGGAGAAATCGAAAAAGGGAGTTATGAAACCTTCAAGAACAACAATGGCAAAAATAATGAGTAATGAAGAAACATACCATGTCATCGACAGTGGGTTGCTCTATTAGTTGTTCTACTTCTAGAGAATTCTCAGGACCAGAAAGAGAGGGGGAATCGGAGAGAACGATTTCAGGTTCTTGAGTTCTGCTTTTCTTCGGAGCCATTGAAATGGTCGAGAGACGAAGAAGAAGAAGGGTTGAGATGAAGATGGAGGTTTGAGTGCAGAAGTTAGAGAGAGAAAATAAGATGTTTAAAGTAGAGAGAAGTAGAGAGAGAATTGGTTTAAGTAGGGAAGAAAGATAAAGAAGTTCAGGTGCACGATAGCGAAGAAGAATTTGGAGGAAAGGTGCAGTGGCGCAAGATAGCAATGCCATGTGTCATCTTAGGGAACGAACGTGTGTCAGAGCCTAAGGGCCAGTCACAATCGTTTCATTTCCCACATAAATGATTTGGTAGGATAGGACGTGCGCTGTCAATCAATGGCCTTTTGCATTGATGACATATGGGATATGCGCAGGGGTATAAATGGTAATTCCCAAGAAAATTTAAAAAATAAAGGCGCGGGAAAATTTTAATTACACAAGTACCCTTGTGAATTAGAGTTGACTTTTCAGTCAGGGACCTATGTACAAATACTAATGAATAGAGTACTTACCTGTGATCTTCGATGATTGCGCATGGATAGTCATCCGCAGAGCATAGATAGCGCAGAGATTCTATAAATCTCAGAAATGTTGTTCCATGCGCATTAACTTATTTTGCAGTAGCTGAGCAGATTGCATGAAATCTTGACCTTTAAGAACTTATCAAGCAAACACAAACATTACTATTAACAAATTGTATGGACAGTTTATCTAAGTTCAAGCATACCCATTTCTCCTCTCAAGAATACAAATCTTTTTGCGTCAAAAGCCTTTGTAAGGATATCAGCAATTTGATTGTCTGTGCCCACATGCTCTAAATGAATATTTTCTTTTTCCACGTGGTCCTTGAGAAAGTGATATTTGATGTCGATGTGCTTTGTCTTTGAGTGCATGACAGGATTGTTGGAGACTGCGATGGTGGACATGTTATCGCAGAAGATTGGGCAGTTTGCTTCATGAATTCTATAGTCCACTAATTGTTGCTTCATCCAAAGGATTTGGCAGCAGCAGCTTCCAGCAGCAATGTATTCGGCTTCTGTAGTGGAGATGGACACAGCAGCTTGCTTCTTGCTTGCCCATGCAACAAGTCGATTTCCAAGGAAATGACAAGTTCCACTTGTGCTCTTTCTGTCAATTGTTCATACTGCGTAATCTGCATTTGAATAACCTAGCAAATCGAAATTCGAATCTTTGGTGTACCAAAGTCCAATGTTAACAGTTCTAGAAAGATAACGAATAATGCTTTTAATAGCAGTTAAGTGCGCTTCTCTAGGGTCTGCTTGATAGCGCGCACAGACACAAACACTAAACATAATATCTGGCCTACTAGCAGTAAGATAAAGGAGAGAGCCAATCATACCTCGATATAAAGTTTGATCAACTTTCTTACCTTTTAAGACTGTGTCAAGCTTATTGCCCGTGGCCATTGGAGTGTCGTATGCTTTAGCATTCTCAAGTCCAAATTTCTTGATTAAGTCTCTTGTGTACTTGGATTGATTTATGAAGATGCCATCATTCAATTGCTTGATTTGAAGTTCGAGGAAGAATGTGAGTTCTCCCATCATGCTCATTTCAAACTTGCTTTTCATGAGATTTTCAAAGCGCTTACAAAGTAACTCATTAGTAGAACAAAATATAATATCATCGACATAAATTTGAACAAGTAAAGAATGATCATTATACTTAGCAATAAAAAGAGTTGTATCGATTTTACCGCGCTTGAAGCCTTTCTCTAGTATGAATTTTGATAGAGTATCGTACCATGCTCTTGGAGCTTGCTTAAGTCCATACAAAGCTTTCTTGCTTTGTTTCTGGTGATGCTTCCATTCTCATCCATCTTGTTTCTGAATACCCATTTTGTACCAATAACTCCTTGGTCATGAGGTCTGGGTACTAAGGTCCAAACCTTGCAGCGCTCAAATTGGTTAAGCTCTTCTTGCATAGCAGTAACCCAGCTTGAATCTTGGAGCGCTTCATCAATCTTCTTTGGTTTGATTTGAGAGATAAAGGAGTTATATGCATCAAAGTTTGATGCTCTCCTAGTGCGAACCCCTACATTAAGATCACCAATGATATTTGTTGTTGGATGATCTCTTACTTCACAAACCTCGGGAGGTAAGTTTTGTTGAGTAGTAGGAATACGAAGATCTTCAAAAGGTACTTCATTAGCTCTAGCATCAAGATCATCAAAGGTGATTTGCTGAAGCGGAGAAACATCATGCGCAGGAGGGGGCGTCTGTGCATCAGGAGTCGTCACTTCTGGCGCAGCATCCGGAGTTTGCGCATGAGATGGACTTGCTTGATTCTGACTTTGATTATCTTGATTATCATTTTGCACAGGTGCAGTTTGTGGCTGCGTACCTGTCTGAACATTCTCAGCAGAATCATCAGAATCTTTTGGAGCCTAATGTGGCTCAAGGAGAGAATGCTCATCAAAAGTAACATGTACAGATTCTACAATTACTAGAGTAGTTCTATTAAAAACACGAAAATCTTTAGAATGTTTGGCATACCCAACAAAAATACCTTCATCTGCTTTGGCGTCGAATTTACCTCTATGATTTTTTCCGTTGTAGAGGATATAGCATTTGCAGCGAAAAATCTTAAAGAACGCAATGTTGGGCGCTCTTCCTCTCCATAGCTCATATGGAGTCTTGTTGTAGGCTTTGTTGATGAGGGATCTGTTCTAAGTAAAGCAAGCAGTGTTGACAGCTTCTCCCCAGAAATACTTTGGAAGCTTTTCTTCTGCTATCATTGTTTTTCCAACCTCAATCAACGTGCGATTCTTTCTTTCCACAACGCCATTTTTTTGAGGAACTCCAGCAGCCGAGAAATTGTGATCAATTCCGTGATCATCACAATATTGAGCAACATCGTTATTCTTTGAACTTAGTTCCATTGTCTGATCTAACGCTTACGATGTTGTCTTCTTTTTGAGTTTGGAGTCTTCGAAAGAGAGCAGTCTAGATATCATAGCAGTCGTCATTGGATATCATCATTTCGACCCATATATATCTTGAGTAGTCATCCACCACAACTAAAGTATATTTGTTTCCTCCAATGCTCGCGGTGGTGACCGGTCCAAACAAGTCCATGTGAAGCAGTTGTAAACATTTGGAAGTTGAGTATGCAATCTTGCTGGAGAAAGACTGCTTAGGTTGCTTTCACTTTCTTTGCTACAAAACAGAGATTAGAGATACAATTTATAGCAGTAAGATAAATAATGAAAACATTGGTCTTACGAGTCCCTGTGAGCAGAGTTAGTCCAGAAGTGTCATCCTTGATATAGTAATGCGTTGAAGTGGATTGGCATTCTAGGCTTTTATCGCAGAATTGTGATAAGGAGAGCAGGTTGTGCTTGAGACTATCTATTCTGATTAGTCTATATCCAATTATGTGCCCTTTGTCGTTGTCATCATATGTTACTGAGGGACTTCTTCCTTCACGCATATCTTCAAGAGCGTTGACATCTCCAGTCGTGTCTAGAATCCACTGTTGATACCAAATTTGCGCTTGAGAGTGCGCAGTGAAGCAGGAGACCCTTTTTGCTTGTTGGAACATTGACTTGCGCTTCTACAGCAGAGATCATTTTCATTTAAGATCAGCAGTCACTTTAAGAGATTCCTTGCACGGCTGCGAAGTTAGTGATGACGCAGCTTTGTCAGGTTTGCTCTGGAAAATAGGTACTTGCCATTCTGTCTGCTTGGTGAAGGTGTCCCATTTCCACTATTTGAGTGAAGTTGGGACTGTTGGTCCCAAAGGGGCAACAAGGGCATGAAAATCGCTAGAGGGGGGGGGGGGGTGAATAGTGTTTTAAAAATTCTTTTCAAACTCTTTTGCAAAGCAATAGCTTATGCGCACATATCTCAAATAAGCTAAGTATAGCGCGCAGAGAGTGTGAAATACACAGCGGAAATTTAAGCAGCAACTGCGCAGGGTATACTGCGCAGAAGGTAAAAATGCACGCGCTAAGTTTTGGCTTAATATGTTGGATAAAAAAGATTCTAAGGCAATAAGCAATAACAAACACAGTAGCAATAATAGCAATCTGATAAGATCAAACAAAGCAGTAATTCAGAAATGATTAAGCAGGAAATAAATAGCGAGAATAAAGAACAAGCTACTTGGAGAGGTTCGATCGATGAAAGATCTACGTCCTCTACCAAGATGGTTAGTCTTGTATTTTCTAATGGAGAGATTTATTGATGTGAGGAGCTTTTACAAGATTACAATGAATCAAAACTCAAATCAAAATCTATTCTATGAAGAACAAATCTTAGACTAAACCGGTGTATCTCAAGAAGTTAGATCGATATGATCAAAGCTTCAAGAGGTGAGTGTGTGTTAGAAATTCTGGGCTCTAAGAATCTATGAGATGAAGAGCACGAAGAATTCTGGGTGATACAAGTCTTTAGGATCTGGGCAGGAGTTTGAAGGTATGAAGGTTTGAAGGTTGATCTTGAATCTGGGAATATAAGCAGCAATCTTCAAGGATATTAGTAAGCACAAAACTCTAGAAACTTGGAAATGAAGATGAGCAGGCTATTTATAGCAGAGAGCTTAAAACTAGCCGTTGGAGCTCTGAGCAAAGACGATGAGCTGGCATAATATGATTGATGAGCAGATGTCCTTTATAGCCGTTGGGGCTCTGATCAAGGTTGATGACTTGGCACAATATGATTGGTGTGCAGGTGATATAGAGCCGTTGGAGACTGAGCATGAAGACCAATTTCAAAAGCTTTTTCTAGAAGGTTGACAGCTGTCTTTGTTTGAAATATTTCTCTTGAGCGCATCTCCACCGTTGGATCTGCTGAGTGTGCTTGCTTTGTCGTGTCTGCACACCTCAACACTTTAATAAGCGTACATCTTCAAAGAGTTTTCCAAGTTAGGTGATCTGAATGCATCAAAAACTGAGCAAGGTAGAATGCTGCGCAGGAGATACTTGCGCAGTGGTGTCCTGCGCAGAGTAGTCCTGTGCATTGACCACAGACTTGCTTAGATCTTCATTCCTTTTCACTCCAAGTCCTATATTCTAAGCCTATACTATAAAATGGACTAAGCTAAAAATTGAAGTTATAAAACTTCTTACATAGGGTCCTAAAGTCCATAAAATATTAATAGGTGATGGTATCAATCAATTCTAACATAAGTAGGAGGGTTAAGAAATAAGCATACCCAACAATCTCCCCCTAAATGATTGATGCCATTACCTACTATAACAAAGGCAATTCATTGTACTTGATAATAACATGTCCATAAAAATGAAATGGTAAAACATGTCTCAAGTCAATGCACACACTAGCCAATGCAATAGATTTCTAGTCTATCCAAAGGATTAACTTACAAAGAGGGAAAAACAGAAATATCATTAAGCGCATACAAATAATATGAGTTTTAGTTTAAGTATGCGTTTAAACTAAATGTTTAAACTTCATGCGTAGAAAATATGAGCACTTAAGATTATGAGCATGAGGTGAAATAATGCAATCATTGTTCCACAAACGAAGAGTTTGAATTGAACAAGGTTTTGGAAACTAATGATGCGATTTTTCTCATTAAAACTTGAAATGTAAAGATTTGTAGATTACAAGTTTGAATAAGAAAACCAAAATGCGCACAAAAAGGAATACCTTGTGCAAAAACAAAAAAAATTACATAGAACCTAGTCTATGTTGATCCGGTGCAGGGCTTCGCGCAGCTCATTCTGCAGACTGTTGAACTTATTCATAAGTTCAATCTTCAGTTCTTGAAACCTCTCTCTGAACGCCACAGCCTTACCGACATAGGTAGACATTCCTCTGCGCATATCTCTGTTGTCCTCTCGCAGCTCTTGGAAGTTGGCTCTGTACTGCACTTGATGTCCAGTCATCTGGTTGAAATATGACTGCTCCGGAGCTTCAATAGTGTTGATGACGGTGACCTGCATTGCTTCGAGTCTTTGGTCAGTGTGGAGGCGCTGAGTGTTCACGCTAGCTTGAATATCGAACATAGCTTGATCCATCCTAGCGTTGAACCCATCGGCGAAATCAGTCATCGCTTGAGTTATGCACTCCCTGACACTTTCCATATTAAGCGCATTGGCATGCGCAGGACCACCTTGTTCTAATTCTCCAACATCATGGCTTCCAACCCGACAATCCCTTCACGTAACCCATCGTCCAAGCTCTTGCGCAGACGCTTAAGCTGACGCGACCCCGACCCCGCGGGCTCGGAGTGCGCGAGATGGACGTCGACTTAAACATTAAACTCGAAAATAATGAAGATAAAAATTTCCTTTTATACCAAAATATGATAACACAAAGTTTTGAAATCCAACTTGAACAACAAAATATAAACTAGTGTAAGCTCCATAAGCTTACACCCAAAATAATAAAATACACAAATTCTAATGACGTCAAGTTTGGTACAACTATTCCCAAAAAGGTTACACATTTATGTAATGTAAACCCACCAATAACAACTTGCCCAAAAAGCTCAACCCTCGCGACGTCCTCCTCGTGATCAGGGAGTCTAATCCTTTCCTCCTTGGGGGGGGGGGGTTAAGGAAAAACAAAGATAAAAGAAAGGGGGTGAGATAAATCTCAATAAGTTACTAATGCAACTACATGACATGCTATGATGCAACAAGCAATAAACAATAATAAATACCACTTGGCACATAGCATTTATCAATTAACAGATAGCAGCGGAAATAAATAAGTAACAAAGGATATTAGCCAAGGTTTCCCAACTGATAGAACCAAATAAAGGTCGCTGCGCAGCTTCAATAATCAACAATCAACATCTTCATAGTAGCATAAAAGCTGAAGAGAAAACCCCCGGTACCGGAACCAATAACAAAGTAACGTGCCACAAAGGGCGGGATCCATGCCACAAAGTCATGCTCCAAAACGTCTAGCTAGAATACTCACAAAAGGAGCTAGCTCATCCCATCCAAGGCCAATCTGGATGGGGAAAGAAGGACCAATGGGCGATGCTATACTGGACTTGGCTTGTGCCATTATAGTATTATCCATTGCCTGACTCGATACACAATTAACCAGCTGGACTTTCAAATGAAAGCTAAGTAATAAATACTAGCTTAAATAAACAACTCATGATTCCGAAGTAGGGAACCATTCCACGTAAGTCATCAAAAGGTGCATCAACTAACAATCCATCAAAAAGATGTTCAAACGTTCCCAAATAAAGGTCAAGTAAGTCCCACAATTAAATTGCTCACAAAGGAACCAAATTCAACATTTAAGTACCCCACGAGGGTCATTAAGATAAACTAGAATGGTGCTCAAAGCCTAGCTTAAGGATACACCCAAGCCTAAACCAAACAAAGGGGATTGCCAGGAAACAAGGGCGGGCGGACGCCTAAACAGGGGCGGGCGGGCGCATAACCAAGGGCGGACGGGCGCCCAGGAAGGTTCGGGTGGGCGCTCACTTGCAACAGAGGGTTAGTCGAACAAATTGGCCATGTAGGCGGCGCTTGGGACATCACGGGCGGTCGCCCAGAACACCACAGGCGGGCGCCCGGGAAGGAAATCTGGGTCGGAACTGCTGGGTTCAAGAAGAATTCCTTACCCATTTCAAACATCAACGAAATCAACACTTCCAAAGAGTGTAGTAATGTACCAAAACACCATACAAGCTTATAAGGGAACTAAACAACACCATCTATTAACCCCAAACAAGATTTCAATCCCCACAGTTGATTTATCACAAAAATCACCCAAAGTAACAATAAATTCCAAATAAATTCTAAACCTTCACAATCATCAAATAACCACTTCAAGCTTCATATATCATCATACAAAATGGAGATGAACAATTTTAGCATATAAATGGGGGGAAAGCAACTTACCCAGATTTTCTCAAAGTTGACAGAATTCGAATATTCTTAGATCCCTACGATCCTATCGAAGATCTAAACATGTTTCATATAATGAGAAATGAGAGATAATGAGGGGAAGATAGCTAGATTGAAGAGAGAAGGGAGAGAAGAAAAACTTACCCAAACCAAGGAGAGAGAGAGAGAGAGTATGCTGGGAAAGGAAGTGAGGATGAGGGAGAAGAGAGGGAGTAGTTGAATAATAAATTGAAATGTTACACTTAAGACCCCTCCCCTACTCTACCCAATACAAATAACTCCCCACTAACAATTAAGACCCAACTCTCTACACTAGCACAATTAACCAATTAAATGCTAGGCATAAATTATTATAACACATAAAATGCACACATAAATTATTAATTAAATAATTTAAACAATTAAATAAGAAATAAATAAGTAATTAAATATTTATTATCTAGAAAATAGAGGCGGGTTTTCGGGTCGTGACATTCACTCCCCCTTAAAGAAAATTCGACCCGAATTTTAACGAGACTTACCCGAATTAAAAAGCCATGGATATTTACGCTCCATCTCATCACGAAGCTCCCACGTCGATTCCTCAACATTATGATTCTTCCAAAGAACTCTAACCAACGCAATGCTCTTGTTCCTCAACTTTTGGACTTTGGAATCAAGAATCCGAACCGGTCGTTCCTCGTAGGTCATATCAGGTTCTATATCCTCCAGTACCCTCGGTAACACGTGAGATGGATCATGAACATACTTCCGAAGCATAGAAACGTGAAAAACGTTATGTAACCGGTCCAAAGAAGATGGTAACGCAAGACGATATGCGAGAAGTCCCACTTTCCCCAAGATCTCAAACGGTCCAACAAACCTCGGAGCCAATTTACCCTTCTTCCCGAACCTTCGGATACCCTGCTTCGGAGATACCTTCAAGAACACGAAGTCTCCGGTCTGAAAACTAAGATCTCGTCTTCGATGATCGGCATAGCTTTTCTGTCGACTCTGGGCCGTCTTCAATCGATCCCGAATAATTTTAACCTTTTCCACCGAGTCCTGAACCATGTCAACACCCTAAAGTTTTGCTTCCCCAACCTCGTCCCAATAAATAAGTGACCGACATTTCCTCCCATACAAAGCCTCATACGGTACCATCTGTATACTCGACTGATAACTATTATTGTAGGCGAACTCTGCAAGCGGTAGATGTGTATCCCACGAATCTGGAAAGTCAACTATGCAAGCCCGTAACATATCCTCGAGAACCTGAATGGTTCTTTCAGACTGACCGTCAGTCTGAGGATGAAATGCGGTGCTAAACCTCAAATCGGTACCCAAAGCCTTCTGTAACGCTTGCCAAAATCGGGATGTAAACCTGGGATCTCTGTCTGACACAATACTAACTGGAACACCATGTAATCTGACAATCTCATGAATATACAAATTCGCAAGTTTCTCCATCGAATAGGAAATGTCAATGGGTAAGAAATGAGAAGATTTAGTCAACCTGTCCACAATTACCCAAACTGCATTGAATCTCCTTCGAGTCCTGGGTAGTCCGGTTACAAAATCCATCGTAATGTGTTCCCACTTCCACTCGGGTATCTCAAGAGGCTGAAGTAGACCTGCGGGTCTCTGATGCTCTACTTTAACTTGTTGACAGGTTAAACACTTCGATACATAATCTGCAATCTCCCTCTTCATGTTAATCCACCAAAATTGTTGTTTTAAATCCTGATACATCTTGGTACTCCCGGGATGAATGGTATATCGGGATTTGTGACCCTCATCAAGAACTCGCTGTTTAATCCCACCGATATCCGGCACACACAATCTGCTACGGTTAGTCAACACTCCCTCGGAGTCAAGCTGGAAGTCCACATACTGTCTATCCCGAGCATTATCCATAATCGTCTTCAACTCTAGGTCATCCTTCTGAGTATCCTTTATTTGTTGAATTAAGGTGGGAAATACATTAAGGTTCGCAAAAATAGCTCCACGTTTCGACTCTTGGGGACGCCAATCTCGAGCATCCTCTAGCAATTTCCATTCACGAATCATCATCGATGCACATAAGACTTTCGACTGATCGCATCAGCTACCACATTTGCTTTGCCCGGGTGGTACGAAATGGTGCAATCGTAATCTTTAAAAAGCTCCATCCACCTACGCTGACGGTTATTCAATTCCTTTTGAGAGAAGAGGTATTTCAAACTCTTGTGATCGGTAAAAATCTCAAACTTCGCTCCATATAGGTAATGCTTCCATTTATGCAACGCAAAGACTATCGCAGCCAACTCTATATCATGAGTAGGGTAATTCTGTTCACTAGGGGTCAACTTCCTCGAAGCATAAGCAATTACTTTCCCATTCTGCATCAAAACACAACCCAAACCCTCTTTCGAAGCATCACTGTAAATTACTAAATCATCATTTCCATTTGGTAACGCAAGAATAGGAGCCGTAGTTAATCTCTTTTTTAATTCATCAAAGCTATTTTGACATTTTTCACTCCACACAAACGGTACATTCTTCCGGGTCAACTGAGTCATCGGAGTAGCAATCCTCGAAAACCCTTCTATAAACCTTCTGTAATACCCGGCTAAGCCCAGAAAACTTCTGATCTCAGTCACTGTCTCGGGTCTCTTCCAATCCACTATGGCTTCTATCTTTGAAGGATCCACATAAATCCCATCTTTATAAATAACATGACCCAGAAATGAAACCTTCTCGAGCCAAAATTCGCATTTACTAAACTTCGCAAACAACTGCTCCCTCGCAAGAATGGATAAAACTGTCCTCAAGTGTTGCTCGTGCCCCTCTCGAGATTTAGAGTAGACAAGAATGTCGTCGATGAAGACCACCACGAACGAATCAAGATAAGGATGGAAAACCCGGTTCATCAGATCCATAAATACGGCAGGCGCGTTAGTCAACCCAAACGGCATAACCAAGAACTCGTAATGACCATAACGAGTGCGAAAGGCAGTCTTCGGAATATCCTCCGATCGAATCTTCAACTGATGGTACCCACTCCTCAAATCAAGTTTAGAAAACACCACGAACCCTTGAAGCTGATCAAATAAATCATCAATGTGAGGTAGAGGATACTTGTTCTTCACTGTAACCTGATTCAACTTTCGGTAATCAATACACAATCTCAAAGAACCGTCTTTCTTCCGCACAAACAAAACCGGTGCTCCCCACGGGGAAACACTAGGGCGGATAAACCCTCGATCAACTAACTCTTGCAACTGGACCTTCAGTTCTTTCAACTCTGCTGGAGCCATTCTATACGGTGCTTTCGAAATCGGAGCCGTACCCGGCAAAAGGTCTATACAAAACTCTATCTCACGATCGGGAGGCATATTATATTCAGAAGAGAAAACATCGGGAAATTCTCTAACTACCCGAACACTCTCCAAACTAGGGGATTCTTTCCTAGTATCAAGCACACTAGCCAAGTACCCCTCACAACCACGATGCAACAATCTCCTAGCTTTCACATAAGAAATGATACGAATTTTTCTACCCAAAGGCATAGTCTCGAAAACAAATTTAGGCATATCAGGGATAGAAAACTTAACGACCTTCCTACGACAATCGACTGAAGCATGATATTTGCTCAGCCAATCCATACCCAAAATAACATCAAAGTCTTGAATCGGAAGGACTACCAAGTCCGCACACAAGACACGACCACATATAAGCCCATCACAAGCATGAAAGACTTTATCAGTCACCAAACACTCTCCCATAGGAGTTGACACTTCTAACACATAGGGCAAAGACTCAGATGCAGCATTTAGCAAAGAAGCAAATTGCACAGAAATGTAAGAATGAGATGATCCTGGATCTACTAACGCACGTGCGCTCACACTAGATATAGAAACAATACCTCCAATCACTGAGGGATCATCTGCCTGATGCTGATTCATTGCAAATACCCTTCCTTGGACCTTGGGCTTTCCCGTAGCATCCCTTTTCTGACCCTGTGGAGCCCCAGCTCCTACCCCAGTCGGTTGACCTCTGAATCTCAGGCAATCCTTCACAAAATGCCCCAACTGCCCACAGTTAATACATTTCCCTTGTTTCTTCTAACACCGGTCCTCTGAATGACCTTCCCTTTGGCAATAGGAACAAAGTCTCCTATGTTGGTCCCCTTGGTTCCCAGAAGTAGTGCCCGGGTTCCTTGGGATTGGTTGCCCTCGGGACTGAGATTGTCCCCCAAAATTACCTCGGTTATCTGAACGGGTTTGTGGCTTGCTCTGTCCTCCCTGCTTGCTAGTGTTAGTCACCTCGACCTTCTTCTTGTGCTCCCCTATATCTTGCTCGATCAAGTAGGCTCGATCCACCGCATCCTGATAAGTTTGAATCCTTTGTGCTATAAGTTGATTCCGGATGGATGTCTTCAAACCCCAGATGAATCTCATAGCCTTCTGTTCTTCGGTCCTCACAAGATAGTCACAATACCGGGCCAATTCTGTGAACTTAGCCGAGTACTGCGCTACCGTCGACAAGCCTTGCTCCAAGCTTAGAAACTCGATCTCCTTACGGTTCTGGTCAACTAGAGGGATGAAACGCTCCTTGAACTTCTGCACGAACAACTCCCAAGAATAAGGGACAAGAGTGGCATCCCAACTAGCTTTGAGTGTCTTCCACCAGTGTTCCGCGGCCCCAATCAATTTATAAACCGCAAACCGGACCCTATCCTCATCCGTGCACCCAAACACATCATAAATTTTCTCCATAGACTCAATCCATAGTTCGGCCTTCTTCACATCGGGCTCACCATCGAACTCCCTTGGTTTTAATTTCCGAAATTGCTCCAACCCGTAACGCGGAGGTGCCACATGCTCCTCTCTTGGCCCTTGGTCATGAATTGCCTTCATGGCCGCCTCAAACATGCCTTGGAACATAGCACGGTTCTCTTCCCGAAGATCATTCTGATTCTGAGCCCCACTAGAACCTTCACCCGTTCTTCTTCTAGCCATTGTGAATAATTACCTGCATAAAACATCAACCGTTACTAACTCCGAACACAACTACCCTCCTAGGTCATACTAGTCCACCTAGACTTATACTTAGAGCTAAACCATAGCTCTGATACCAACTGACGCGACCCCGACCCCGCGGGCCCGGAGTGCGCGAGCTGGACGTCGACTTAAACATTAAACTCTAAAATAATAAAGATAAAAATTTCCTTTTATACCAAAAGATGATAACACAAAGTTTTGAAATCCAACTTGAACAACAAAATATAAACTAGTGTAAGCTCCATAAGCTTACACCCAAAATAATAAAATTCACAAATTCTAATGACGTCAAGTTTGGTACAACTATTCCCAAAAAGGTTACACATTTATGTAATGTAAACCCACCAATAACAACTTGCCCAAAAAGCTCAACCCTCGCGACGTCCTCCTCGTGATCAGCGAGTCTAATCCTTTCCTCCTGGGGGGGGGGTTAAGGAAAAACAAAGATAAAAGAAAGGGGGTGAGATAAATCTCAATAAGTTACTAATGCAACTACATGACATGCTATGATGCAACAAGCAATAAACAATAATAAATACCACTTAGCACATAGCATTTATCAATTAACAGATAGCAGCGGAAATAAACAAGTAACAAAGGATAGTAGCATAAAAGATGAAGAGAAAACCCCCGGTACCGGAACCAATAACAAAGTAACGTGCCACAAAGGGCGGGAGCCATGCCACAAAGTCATGCTCCAAAACGTCTAGCTAGAATACTCACAAAAGGAGCTAGCTCATCCCATCCAAGGCCAATCTGGTGGGGAAAGAAGGACCAATGGACGATGCTATACTGGACTTGGCTTGTGCCATTATAGTATTATCCATTGCCTGACTCGATACACAATTAACCAGATGGACTTTCAAATGAAAGCTAAGTAATAAATACTAGCATAAATAAACAACTCATGATTCCGAAGTAGGGAACCATTCCACGTAAGTCATCAAAAGGTGCATCAACCAACAATCCATCAAAAAGATGTTCAAACGTTCCCAAATAAAGGTCAAGTAAGTCCCACAATTAAATTGCTCACAAAAGAACCAAATTCAACATTTAAGTACCCCACGAGGGTCATTAAGATAAACTAGAATGGTGCTCAAAGCCTAGCTTAAGGATACACCCAAGCCTAAACCAAACAAAGGGGATTGCCAGGAAACAAGGGCGGGCGGACGCCTAAACAGGGGCGGGCGGGCGCCTAACCAAGGGCGGGCGGGCGCCCAGGAAGGTTCGGGCGGGCGCTCACTTGCAACAGAGGGTTAGTCGAACAAATTGGCCATGTAGGCGGGCGCTTGGGACATCACGGGCGGTCGCCCGGAACACCATAGGCGGGCGCCCGGGAAGGAAATCTGGGTCGGAACTGCTGGGTTCAAGAAGAATTCCTTACCAATTTCAAGCATCAACGAAATCAGCACTTCCAAAGAGTGTAGTAATGTACCAAAACGCCATACAAGCTTATAAGGGAACTAAATAACACCATCTATTAACCCCAAACAAGATTTTAATCCTCACATTTGATTTATCACAAAAATCACCCAAAGTAACAATAAATTCCAAATAAATTCTAAACCTTCACAATCATCAAATAACCACTTCAAGCTTCATATATCATCATACAAAATGGAGATGAACAATTTTAGCATATAAATGGGGGGAAAGCAACTTACCCGGATTTTCTCAAAGTTGACGGAATTCGAATATTCTTAGCTCCCTACGATCCTATCGACGATCTAAACATGTTTCATATAATGAGAAATGAGAGATAATGAGTGGAAGATAGCTAGATTGAAGAGAGAAGGGAGAGAAGAAAAACTTACCCAAACCAAGGAGAGAGAGAGAGAGTATGCTGGGAAAGGAAGTGAGGATGAGGGAGAAGAGAGGGAGTAGTTGAATAATAATTTGAAATGTTACACTTAAGGCCCCTCCCCTACTCTACCCAATACAAATAACTCCCCACTAACAATTAAGACCCAACTCTCTACACTAGCACAATTAACCAATTAAATGCTAAGCATAAATTATTATAACACATAAAATGCACACATAAATTATTAATTAAATAATAATTTAAACAATTAAATAAGAAATAAATAAGTAATTAAATATTTATTATCTAGAAAATAGAGGCGAGTTTTCGGGTCATGACATAAGCAGTCCTATAAACCCATCATTGATAGCGGTATAGGTGCAAACATTTTCAAGCATCCCAGCTATTGACTTCAGAGAGTCCAAAACCATTTGATCTAAAGCATCAGGGACGCGCTGTGCAGAGGGGCCGGAAGGACCTGCGGAGGTACTTGCCTTTGATACATTCTCCCCCTTAATGGCAGCAATCTCTAATAGCTGCACATCAAGTTGCTCTTGAATAGCAGACTGCGCAGTAATGAGCTGATTCATTTGGGACTGCGCAGCAACCTGGTTGACTTGAATAGTATTGAGAGCCTGGAGAATTTGGCACAGATCAGCAGATGAAGAGAGAGAGGAGGTAGATACGGTGGGAAAAGTAGGAAAAACGGAAGGAGCAGCCTGTTCTGAGGCGGGAGGAGGAGTCTCTTTGGGAGGAGAGTGTTTAGGTGAGGGTAGATTGGGATAGAGATGAATAGGATCAGCAGTAGGAGACCTATGTATAGATGAGTGCGTGCTGCTGCTATCTGTATCAGTTGTGCGCACATCCCCTTCCTTTTCACCTTCAGGAGGATCTACAGCAGTTCACTGCGCAGCATCATCGGCCTGCGTATTTTGGTAATTTCCTTATCCTCATCTTCCAAGTCCAATCCATCATGGAGGACAGAGGTGCCAGGTTGAGTATTTCCAACCGGAATATTGAGGCGTTGGAAGGCACTTGTTGATGGTTCAGGAGAAGGTGGATCCGCAGCTTTTGGCTGTCCCTTCATAGTGCTGCGCACAACTTGTTTCTTGCGCGGAGTTCGAAGAGGAACATCCTTAGCAGGTGCAGCAGCAGGGGTCTTGGCAGGTGTACCGGAGTCGGGAAAAGCTTCATCCATCCAGTCATCACTATCCCCTTTACCCTGAATAGGAGGTCCTTCAGCAGCCTTTAGATCTCGCTCCCCCTGCGCGGTATCACCCGCAGTATCAGCATCAGCAGCAGTCTCATCCATTCGAGACTCGCTGTCTTCTTCAACCATAGCCGCCGCAGGAGGAAGTCTAGTAAATGCAGACTTTTTCTTGGTTTTTACAGGAGAGGGAGCAGGCGCAGGAGGATCTTTGCACTTCTTTGAAGGCTTGGGAGCTGGAGGTGGTAAGTCAGATCCTATTTTAATTCCAGCAGTTGACATGACATTAGGAATTTCCTTCACCTTTTCTGGCGCAGGATCTGCTATACCTTTGCCTTTGCGTTTTGCCTGCGCAGCCGCCGTTTCAGGTTCAGCAGGCGCAGTAGCCTTTAAAGGCTGCGCGGCAGTTTTCTTTGCCTTGGGTTGAGGGGCGTCATCATCATCATTATCACTATCAACCCAATCTTCCTTGTTTGGGCTGGTGTCCTTGTTCCAGATCTTGCGATAGTCACCGCGACCAATTTCATTGCGCAGTGAGTAGAGGTGAGAGATGGAATAGGTCTTGGTGCACGGAACTTTGAGTTCAGGACACTTCTGCATGAAGGTGCGCAACTCAGAGACGTTAATTAGGTACTTAGATAGTAGCCTACAGTGAGTTCTGTACTTGGCTACTTTCTTGTCCATGCGCTTTTCATAACTCTCCGACGCATCCCATAGCTCATCAAATAGAACAGAGGACCAGTCTAGAGCATTGCCATTATAATCCGCAGCGCAATAAGCCCACTGCCTGGAAATGAACTTGCCCTTATTTCCCTTTTTTCAGTTTACCGAGTCACCAATAATGGTGCACAGGTGATACATCACCTCACCAAATTCTTTGCGATCATGAACGCTCCACTTCTTTACAAGAGTGGGTTCCCCAACTAGTTTCTGCGCAAGCTTGTTTTGTTTAGCTTCAGAATAGACTTCTGGCGCATCATCAACATTAAACCCGCAAAGCTTCTTAAGTGACGCAGGAACAATGCGCACTGAATAATTCTGAACAACTGAGCGGATAACATTAATCTTTGCTCGGGTTTGCTTGTGCGTCATGGTGACTCTCTCTACTTTTTCAAAGAACTCGTCTACAAGAGAGGGGACATAGAAGTCCTGATCCAGTGTAAAGAGAGGTAAGATGCCGGAGGAATCCATAAGATGAACAATCCTGCGTCCGACAGCGTCTTTGTGTAGCGCAGCAAGATCTAATTCCCAGCCTTGTAGGAAATAAAAAGAGTTCTGCGCAAAACAAGAAATAGTTTAGACAAGAATCACGCATGGAGCGAAGCGCATGCGCAGATACACGTATGCGCAGCATCTCCATACAAGAAACAAATGTTAAAGTAATGCGCAAAAACAAGTAACTATGCGCAAAAGCACAAACACTAAGAAATTCTTATGCGACCCTAATCATAAGAGAAAAATAAGAACTTGATGAACACGGAATAATAGAACATGAACACGAAGAACACCAAAAATCAAGGATTTACCAAAATGGACAAAAAGCATATCGAAATAACCGCATTTCCGAGATGAAAACGACTTAAGAAAACAAGATTTCCAAAAATATAACATTAAGCCCAGAAATTGAGAATAACTGTTCGACTGCCTTGGTGGTTTTCGAACGAAAATTTTTGCAGAAATCATATAAAAATAGCATTGATCGTGAAATAAAGTAAATATAAATGTAGATCAGAGAGAGAAGAACCCAAAACAACAAACGATTTTGAAAATGATTAAAAGATGAGAGAAAAATCAAAAAAGGGAGTTTTAAGAACTCGAGACTCAACAATGGCGGATCGACAGAAAATGAGTTCAAGGGTCAGAAATTGTTACCATGCCGTCGACGGTCTTAGTTTCTGGGGGAGGAACCTCTTCAACCGGTTCATGGACCTCAACAACTACCTTTGCTTTTGATTTTCGGGGAGCCATTTAAATGGTACTAGGGTTTTTTTTTGAAATGAGGAAGAAAGAGAAGATATTTGCAGAGATTGAAAGGAAAGTCAAAGAGAAAGAAAGAGGAAATGATTGGGAGTTGGTGAGTAGGTTGCAGAGGAGAGAAAATGATGAATTTGTGAAAGAGGAGAGTGAGCAGGAGAGAGAGAAAAAGAAGAGTCAAATGGTTTTATACCAAAAAGAGAAAAAGGCGTATGACGTCAGCAGCTGGTTTGGTGAAAGACGGCGATTTGTTGAGAAACAACAGAGGCGCACGATAGCGAAGCGACGTGGCCGAATGGGGAACGTGCGTGCGCAGACCTGACGCGCGTGTGTGTGAGTAGGTCTAAGCAGTCACTCATATCAACTCCTTCATAAATTTTGCTCAGGAATTCTAACAGGCGCTATCATCAATGGCCGTATGCATTAATGATAATGGGACATGCGCAGGGGCAAAAGCGTAATTTCCCAAAAAAATTCAAAAATTAAGGCGAGGAAAAATTTAATTGCACAAGTACCCTTATGAACTAAGCGTTGACTTTTCAGTCAGGGACCTATGTGTAATTTATAATAAATATAAGACTTACCTGCGATCCACGAAGTGTCCACATGTTAAAATCATGCGCAGAGCTTAAATAGCGCAATAGATTCCTTTTAAAAATTAACATTAGTGTCATGCGCAAATGAATTATTGCGCAGGGGTTGCGCAGAAGCATGGATCTTGACCTATGATGAACACTTTATCAAGCAAACACAAGATTATTAGTATTAACATATCATATTAGCTAAGTTCAAGCATACCCATTTCTCCTCTCAAGAATACAAATCTCTTTGCGTCAAGAGCCTTTGTAAGGATATCAGCAATTTGATTATCTGTTCCCACGTGCTCTAAATGAATGTTTCTTTTTTCCACGTGATCCTTGAGAAAATGATATTTGATGTCGATGTGCTTTGTCTTTGAATACATGACAGGATTGTTGAAGACTGCGATGGTGGACATATTGTCGTAGAAAATTGGGCAATTTCCTTTATGAATTCCATAGTCCACCAATTATTGCTTCATCCATAGGATTTGGCAGCAGCAGCTTCCAGCAGCAATGTATTCAGCTTCTGTAGTGGAGATGGACACAACAGCTTGCTTCTTGCTTGCCCACGCAACAAGTCGATTTCCAAGGAAATGACAAGTTCCACTTGTGCTCTTTCTGTCAATTGTGCATGCTGCGTAGTCTGCATCTGAATAACCTAGCAAATCGAAATTCGAATCTTTGGTGTACCAAAGTCCAAGTTTAACAGTTCCAGAAAGATAACGAATAATGCATTTAACAGCAGTTAAGTGCGCTTCTCTAGGGTCCGCTTGATAGCGCGCACAGACACAAACACTAAACATGATATCTGGCCTACTAGTAGTAAGATAAAGGAGAGAGCCAATCATACCTCGATATAAAGTTTGATCAACTTTCTTACCTTTTAAGTCTTTGTCAAGCTTATTGCCTGTGGCCATTGGAGTGTCGTATGCTTTAGCATTATCAAGTCCAAATTTCTTGATTAGGTCTCTTGTGTACTTGGCTTGATTTATGAAGATGCCATCATTCAATTGCTTGATTTGAAGACTGAGGAAGAATGTGAGTTCTCCCATCATGCTCATCTCAAACTTGCTTTCATGAGCTTTTCAAACCGCTTACAAAGTAACTCATTAGTATAACCAAATATAATATCATCGACATAAATTTGAACAAGTAAAGAATGATCATTATACTTAGCAATAAAAAGAGTTGTATCGATTTTATCGCGCTTGAAGCCTTTCTCTAGTATGAATTTTGATAGAGTATCGTACCATGCTCTTGGAGCTTGCTTAAGTC
This sequence comes from Campanula takesimana, assembly GCA_026119855.1. Lineage (NCBI taxonomy): Eukaryota > Viridiplantae > Streptophyta > Magnoliopsida > Asterales > Campanulaceae > Campanula > Campanula takesimana. The sequence goes on along the minus strand of JAOWBW010000956.1, from coordinate 381,176 downwards.
CATACAAAGCTTTCTGAATCTTGAAAGACGTGATTTGGAAATCTACTATCTTCAAATCCAGGAGGTTGAGCTACGTAGACCGTCTCTTGGAGTTCTCCGTTGAGAAATGCGCTCTTCACATCCATTTGATAAAGCTTGAATTTCTTGTGAGAGGCATAAGCTAAGAAAATTCTGATAGCTTCTAGTCTTGCTACAGGCGCAAAAGTTTCATCATAGTCGATTCCTTCCTCTTGCCTATAGCCTTGCGCAACCAACCTTGCTTTGTTCCTGGTGATGCTTCCATTCTCATCCATCTTGTTTCTGAATACCCATTTTGTACCAATAACTCCTTGGTCATGAGGTCTGGGTACTAAGGTCCAAACCTTGTAGCGCTCAAATTGGTTAAGCTCTTCTTGCATAGCAGTAACCCAGCTTGAATCTTGGAGCGCTTCATCAACCTTCTTTGGTTCGATTTGATAGATAAAAGAGTGATATTCATCATCAAAGTTTGATGCTCTCCTAGTACGAACCCCTATATTGAGATCACCAATGATGTTTGAAGTTGGGTGATCTCTAACTTCACGAACCTCAGGGGATAAGTTGGGTTGAGTAGTAAGAATACGAAGATCTTCAATGGGTACTTCATTTGCTCCAGCATCAGGGTCATCAAAGGTGATTTGCTGAAGCGGAGAAACATCATGCGCAGGTGGAGGTGTTTGCGCATCAGGAGTTACAACTTCTGGTGCAGTATCGGGTGTATGTGCATGCGATGGACTTGCTTGATTCTGATTTTGATTTTCATTATCATTCTGCGCAGGTGCAGTTTGTGGCTGCGTACCTGTCTCAACATTCTCAGCAGAATCGTCAGAATCATTTGGAGCCAAATGTGGCTCAAGGAGAGAATGTTCATCAAAAGTAACATGTACAGATTCAACAATTACTAGAGTAGTTCTATTAAAAACATGAAAAGCTGTAGAATGTTTGGCATACCCAACAAAAATACCTTCATCTACTTTGGCGTCGAATTTACCTCTATGATCTTTTCCATTGTAGAGGATATAGCATTTGCAGCCAAAAATCTTGAAGAAAGCAACGTTGGGCGCTCTTCCTCTCCATAACTCATATGGAGTTTTGTTGTAGGCTTTGTTGATGAGGGATCTATTCTGAGTAAAGCAAGCAGTGTTGACAGCTTCTCCACAACGCCATTTTGTTGAGGAACTCCAGCAGTAGAGAAATTGTGATCAATTCCATGGTCATCGCAGTATTGAGCAACACCGTTATTCTTGAATTCAGTTCCATTGTCTGATCTCACGCTTACGATGTCGTCTTCCTTTTGAGTTTGGAGCTTTCGAAAGAGAGCAGTCAAGATATCATAGCAGTCTTCTTTGGATATCATCATTTCGACCCATGTATATCTTGAGTAGTCATCCACCACAACTAAAGTATATTTGTTTCCTCCAATGCTTGCGGTGGTGACCGGTCCAAACAAGTCCATGTGAAGCAGTTGTAAACATTTGGAAGTTGAAGAGGCAATCTTGCTGGAGAAAGACTGCTTAGGTTATTTACCGAGCTGGCATGCTGCGCATTTTCTGTCATGATGGTCAGCTACTTTGGGAAGTCCTTTGACAAGATTTTCCCTTCCTAGCTTAGCCAAATACTTGAAGTTCAAATGACTTAAGCGCTTATGCCATAGCCAGCTGCTTTCACTTACATTCTTTGCTACAAAACAGAGATTAGTGATAGAATTTATAGCGGTAAGATCAATAATGTAAACATTAGTCTTACGAGTCCCTGTGAGCAAAGTTAGTCCGGATGTGCCATCTTTAATATAGCAGTACGTTGCAGTGAAGTGACATTCTAAACCTTTATCGCAAAATTATGATATGGAGAGCAGGTTGTGCTTGAGTCCTTCTACGAGCGCAACTTTCTCAATGCACACTTTATCTTTTCTGATTCTTCCATATCCAACTATGTGCCCTTTGTTGTTATCTCCAAAAGTTACAGAGGTACCTCTTCCTTCATGCACATCTTCAAGAGCGGTGACATCTCCAGTCATGTGTCTAGAACATCCACTGTCGAGGTAACATATATGCGCTTTAGCTTGTGAAGAGTGCGCAGTGAAGCAGGAGACCTGAAAGATAGACATTAAAAACGCAGGTCCCCTTTATACTTGGGTCCTAGAGTTAGCAACTTTTGACAACCCACTCCTGTCTGACCTTAGGATTTTTACGTCCCTTGGCATTAGGAGCAAATCGCAAAATGCATTCTGCAGCCTTGTGACCAAAACCATCACACACAACACAATGATGTAAGCCACTTATAGATTGGGTTTTTACAAACTCTTTACTTTTCTTTGGCTTAGCATTCTGAACTGGAGCAGTTGAACTAGCTTTGACAAATATCATTTTCTGAGGTTTGGGTGCGCTTTTCTTAAGAATGCGCATCTGGCGTTGGGGCGCATGGCTTTCATGCGCATGACCCTTTTGCGCAGATTTGACATTCGAAGTTGAAGCGCAACCATAGTCAGAATATGAGAAATCATGCGCATATTCAACTTTAGCCTTACCCTTGGCTTTCCCAGTTTGCTTCTTTGGGTAGACATAATGGAAATTTTGTCTCTGGACTTTCTCCTGTCCTTTACCCATTGAAGCAGAATGCTTTGCTTTAGGAATTTCAATATTTTGCTGTGGTGTAAACTCCTTTTCCTTTTCAGTGCAAACTGTGCATTTAAAGTTATCACTAGTTGAGAACCCCAAGCCTTCCTTATATCCACTGGCTTTTTGGGATTCTAGAATTTGATCCATAGTGACACGAGATTTGGTCCACTCATCACTGATCTTTGTGAGATCAGCTACTTGAGCAGCCAATTCTTCATTTCTTACTTTAAATAGCACATTTTGATCTGTAAGAAAACGGTTCTTTTCAGTAAGAGGAGTCATGCTCTTAATCTGCTCCTTAAGGAGGGTGATCTCAGATTTTAATAGAGTTTTCTCCGTCTTAATCTGTGAAATTTCTCCAATTGATAAGTCCACTGCTTTTTTCATAGAATTGAATTTCTTGATTACCTTTTCGGCTTGCTGAAAAATAGACTCGCGCTCAGCAGCAGAGTCATTCTTTTCTATTACAATTTCAGCAGGAATTTCAAGAGATTCTTTGCGCGGAGGTCCAGCTACAAATTTCTTTGATAGGTCTGATCTGGCAAATAAGTACTTGCCATTCTGTCTGCTTGGAGTCAGATGTCCCATTTCCACCAGTTCTGTGATGGTGGGACCTTTCTTCTGAATTGTACTTGGCGCAGCCTTTGTGTCCATATCGGGATCATTGTCTGAATCGCTATCAGCATCAGCATTAGCCACCAAGCAGAGCAGTCCATCCTCAGAGTCATCATCACTGTCTTCAGTGTCAGTCTCTATCCAAGTCTTCAGTTCCTTTTCTGCGCAGTCTTCTTTAGCAATCATTCCACGCTGCTTTGATGATCTCTGCGCAGTATTTCTCTTCATGTACTCAAATTTTGGAGTAGGGCATTTTGAAGCAAAATGACCGGGCTTTCTGCAGTTGTAGCAGACCAAGTCTTCATCTTTCTTTGAGTCTCTGCCACGAGAGAATTTAGTTGGAGCATTACTTGAGGATCCTGGCTTGGAGAATTTCCTGAACTTTTGAAATCGTTTTACGAACATGGCGAAATCATCATCATCCATTTCAAGTAGAGAGGAAGTAGAGACTTTGTCTGAGGTTTGAGCAGGCGCAGGTTCCTTTTGCGCAACATAGGAAACAATTTTTCCTTTCCCTTCAGTTTCGTCAATTCGATCAAGTTTTAGCTCATACACTTTTAAGTTGGCGTATAAGCTGCGCAGTGGCCAAGTATCTAGAAATCCAGAATCTTCCAGATGACTTGCCTTATGCACATATCTGGAACCTAGCGCATCTAAGAATTGAGAATTGACTTCTTTATTAGTGAATGTGGTTCCAACAGATTTACAAGAGTTTACAACAGTACAGAAGCGATCATAGGTTTGTCTCAAGGTTTCACCATCCTTTCTCATGAAGCATTTGAATTTTCTTTGCACCACAAATCTTTTGTTTTCCTTGCTTACTTTGTCTCCATTCACATATCCTTCAATAGCATCCCATAGTTCCTTTGCAGTTCCACCGGTCACAATTTGATTGTGCGTGGAGAGGTCTAGAGTGCTAAGAATGATGTTTCTAGCTCTTCCATCGTAGCCAACCCATTTCTTTTCTTCATCGGTCCATTCCTCTTTGGCCTTCTTGATTGTAGGATTATCCTTGTTGGTAGCAGCATCTGGATTGGCCTTCATTGGGATGTAGGGTCCTTCAAGAACGATGTCATGGAGGATCTCGTCGATAGAAGAAAAATGAGAGAGCATGCAGTGCTTCCAGATTTCGAAGTGATCTTCAATCAGTACTGGAACATGTAAATAGTTAGCCATTGCCCAAGATTTTGAAGCCATCTTGAATCGGCACCCAAGCTGTTAAGCTTGAAAAACAAAACAAGTTTTATGAAGGTGTTTGCTCTGATACCACTTGTTGGTCCCAAAGGGGCAACAAGGGTATGAAAATCGCTAGAGGGGGGGGGTGAATAGCGTTTTAAAAATTATTTTCAAAGCTTTTTGCAAAGCAATAGCTTATGCGCACAGATCTCAAATAAGCTAAGTATAGCGCGCAGAGAGTGTGAAATGCACAGCGGAAATTTAAGCAGCAACTGCGCAGGGTATACTGCGCAGAAGGTAAAAACGCACGCGCTAAGTTTTGGCTTAAAATGTTAGATAAAAAGGATTCTAAGGCAATAAGCAATAACATACACAGTAGCAATAATAGAAATCTGATAATATCAAACAAAGTAGTAATTCAGAAATGATTAAGCAGGAAATAAATAGTGAGAATAAAGAACAAGCTATTTGGAGAGGTTCGATCGATGAAAGATCTACGTCCTCTACCAAGATGGTTAGTCTTGGATTTTCTAATGGAGAGATTTATTGATGTGAGGAGCTTTTACAAAATTACAATGAATCAAAACTCAAATCGAAATCTATTCTATGAAGAACAAATCCTAGACTAAACCGGTGTATCTCAAGAAGTTAGATCGATATGATCAAAGCTTCAAGAGGTGAGTATGTGTTAGAAATTCTGGGCTCTAAGAATCTATGAGATGAAGAGCACGAGGAATTCTGGGTGATACAAGTCTTTAGGATCTGGGCAGGAGTTTGAAGGTATGAAGGTTTAAAGGTTGATCTTGAATCTGGGAATATAAGCAGCAATCTTCAGAACTTCAAGGATATTAGTAAGCACAAAACTCTAGCAACTTGGAAATGAAGATGAGCAGGCTATTTATAGCAGAGAGCTTAAAACTATCCGTTGGAGCTCTGAGCAAAGACGATGAGCTGGCACAATATGATTGATGAGCAGATGTCCTTTATAGCCGTTGGGGCTCTGATCAAGGTTGATGACCTGGCACAATATGATTGGTGCGCAGGTGATATAGAGCCGTTGGAGACTGAGCATGAAGACCAATTTCAAAAGCTTCTTCTAGAAGGTTGACAGCTGTCTTTGTTTGAAATATTTATCTTGAGTGCATCTCCACCGTTGGATCTGCTGAGTGTGCTTGCTTTATTGTTTCTGCACACCTCAGCACTTTAATAAGCGTACATATTCAAAGCGTTTTCCAAGTTAGGTGATCTGAATGCATCGAAAACTGAGCAAGGTAGAATGCTGCGCAGGAGATACCTGCAGAGTGGTGTCCTGCGCAGAGTAGTCCTGCGCAGTGACCACAGACTTGCTTAGATCTTCATTCCTTTTCGCTCAAAGTCCTATATTCTAAGCCTATACTATAAAATGGACTAAGCTAAAAATTGAAGTTATAAAACTTCTTACATAGGGTCCTAAAGTCCATAAAATATTAATAGGTGATGGTATCAATCAATTTTAACTTAAGTAGGACGGTTAAGAAATAAGCATACCCAACAGGGACCTTTCTTGATTGTCCTTGGCGCATGCTCAGGTTCCATTTCAGAAACAACTTCTGAATCATTGTCAGCATTTGCCACTAAGCAGAGCAGTCCATCCTCAGAGTCAGCATCGCTTTCAGTGTCAGTCTCTATTAAGTCTTCAGTTCCTTCTCTGCGCTGTTTCTTCAGTAACCATTCAGTATGCTTAAGTGCTTTGTGCGCAGGGTTTCTTTTCCTCGTACTCAAATTTTGGAGTAGGGCATTTTGAAGAGAAATGTCCTGGCATTCTGCAGTTGTAGCAGACCAAGTCATCATCTTTCTTTGAGTCACTATTGAGAGAGAACATGAGGTTTTGCATGAGGATCCACCAGATTTGGAGAACTTTCTGAATTTGATCTGAGGTTTGAGCAGGTGCAGAACATGTGAATAGTTAGCCATTGCCCAAGATTTTGAAGCCATATTGAATCGGCACCCAAGTTGTTAAGTTTGAAAAACAGATACAAGTTTTATGAAGGTGTTTGCTCTGATACCACTTGTTGGTCTCAAAGGGGCAACAAGGGTATGAAAAATGCTAGAGGGGGGGGGGTGAATAGAGTTTTTAAATTCTTTTCAAACCCTTTTGCAAATTAATGGCTTATGCGCACAGCTCTTATTTTGGCTAAGTATAGCGCGCAGCAAGAGTGTGAAATGCACAGCGGAAGATTTAAAGCAGCTCTGCGCAGGGTATACTACGCAGAGATAAACAGCTACTACGCAGGGAAAGCTGCGTAGAAATGAAAAACGCACGCGCTAAATTTTGGCTAAAAGAGTTGGATAAAATTGTGCTAGGGAAAATGAGCAATAACAATTATCAGCAGTAAAGTGTAGCAATCTGAAAGATCAAACAAAGCAGTAATTCATAAATAGTTAAGCATGAAATAAGCAGTAAGAATGATGGACAAGCTATTTGGAGAGGTTCGATCAAGGAAAGATCTACGTCCTCTACCAAGATGGTTAGTCTTGGATTTCTAATGGAGATCTTATAATATTAGAGAGTATTACAAATTACAACTTTTGAGCTCAATACTAACTCAAGATCTATTATCTATGAAGAACAAATCCTAGACTAAACCGGTGTATCTCAAGAAGTTAGATCAGAATGATCAAAGCTTCAAGAGGTGTGTGTGTGACAGAAATTCTGGGCTCTATGAATATAAGAGATGAGAGCACCAAGAATTCTGGTGATATAGGGCTTTTAGGATTTGAGCAGGAGTTTGAAGGTTTGAAGATCTTGAAGGCTGTTGTAATGAATCTGGAAATATTGAACATCAGTCTTCAGATCTTCAAGGTTTCTCTAATGAAGCATGAAACTCTAGCTCTGGCTGAACAAGCACTCTCCCTCACTCACAAGCCACTTGGAAAATGAGGATGAGCATGCTATTTATAGCTGAGCTCCAAAACTAGCCGTTGATGCTCTGAGCAAGGACGATGAGCTGGCACTATATGATTGGTGCGCATATGTCCTTTTATAGCCGTTGGAGCTCTGATCAAGGTTGATGACCTGGCACAATATGATTGGTGCGCAGGTATCTCTGAACCGTTGGAGACTGAGCATGAGGACCAAATTCAAAAGCTTCTTCTAGAAGGTTGACAGCTGTCTTCAATTGAAATATGACCGTTGAAGCGTGTCTCCACTAATGGTGTTGCTGAGTGTGCTTATTTTGTCGTTTGTGCACACCTCATCATTTTGGCTCAATCCAAAAAGCGTAGCTTGTCTTGACGCTTTCCAAGCTTCTAGAATGAGATCAGGAGATAAGAAATTTGACCAAGGTTGAGCGTGCGCGTACAAAGGCATGCGCATTGCCGGTGTGCACGGATGCTGCGGGGAGCATGCGCATCATGCTTGGTCATACCAAAGGAAGATAACTTCTGAGTTGGGGAATAAGACCTTAAAAAACTGAGCAGGGTCAAAAAGCCGCGCAAGAGATCTATGCGCAGTGGCGACCTGCGCAGAGAACATCCTGCGCAGTGAAATAAATCCTGCTTAGAAAATCTTCGATCCTTCAAAGCTTCAAGTCCTATATTCTAGGCCTATATTATAAAATGGACATCTAAAAATTGAAGTTTATAAAACTTCTTACATAGGGTCCTAAAGTCCATAAAATATCAATAGGTGATGGTATCAATCAATTCTAACATAATTGGGAGGGTTAAGAGATAAGCATACCCAACAGTAGGGATGGCCAAAACCGGTTCCGGGCCCAGTTCCGGTTCGGAACCGCCGGTTCCGGTTCGGTAAAAGGGTGACCCTGAACCGGCCCGCGCTTACCCGGTTCCGGTTCCGGTTTGGCACAATCCGGTTCGGTCCGGTTCCAGTCCGGTTCCGCCCCCCCCCTTTAAAATTATTGAAAAACAAGGGATTTTCGGTCCGGTTACGGTTCCGGTCCGGTTCGGCATATATGTGACCCTGAACCGGCCCGGATGCCTTGCGGTTCCGGTTCGTCCGATTCCGGTTTCCTCCCCGGTTCCGGGCCTTTCCGGTCCGGTTTTCCGGTTCCGGTTCGGTTTGGCCATCCCTACCCAACAGGTCTCCTGTGCGGCGGTTGCACCGTCCGACAGGAGCCTACCTTCTTTTTTTTTGGCACCCTCAACTTTTTTTCCTCCCAACAAAAGTAACACTTATTATAACGAAATGTAACATTTTTTTTTTCAAATGTAACACTTTTTTTTTTTCAAAATGTACCACAATTTTGCTGCAATAGATTAAAGATAACATAAGATTGACAACTAAACTAATGTCACACTTTTTATAAAGGAATGTAACACTTTTTTTTTAAATGTACCACAATTTTGCTGCAATAGATTAAGATAACATAAAGATTGACAACTAAACTCATGTCACACTTTTTATAAAAGAATGTAACACTCTTTTTTTTTCAATTGTAACACTTTTTTTTTCAAAATTAACATAAGATTAACAAACTAAACTAATGTTAAATTTTATAAAAAAAGAATGTAATATTTTTTTTCCTCAATTGTAACAGATTATATTCTTAAATGTAACATTATATCTAAAAATGTAACAATTTTTTATTGAGAAAGTAACAATTGAAATGCAAAACCGATTATATATATGAATTTTTACTCTTTTTTTAAAGAAGAAAAGTAACATTTACTAAATAAAAATGTTACATTCATCTATATAAAAAATTATAATCATATACTCCCTCCGTTCCGGGTAAGTTGCAACATGGAAGGGGAATCACAAAAATTAAGAAAGGAGAATAATAAGTGGTTGGGAGAAAGAAAGAGAATGAGTTGAGAATAATGAGTGGTTGGGAGGAAGAGAGAGAATGAGTGGAGGATTATAAAAGTAATAAAGAGTTTCCTTATTTGGCATTGCTGCAACTTAAGTGGAATGCCCAAAATGGCAAATTGTTGCAACTTACCCGGAACGGAGGGAGTATTCACTTTGTTACACTTCAAATATTACTTTTTTTAACCACAAAAACTATCAAAACAATTTTTTTTTTGTAAAATTGCTGTTACATTTGACTGTAAAAGTGTTACTTTTTGAATATGAAACTGTTACTTTTATTAGAACAGAGTGTTACATCTCAGCTGACAAGCAACTCAAACTTTTTGTGTGTAAAAAATATATTTAAAAAAAAAATCAAACCATATCGTGACCTATTTAGTTTTGTTCGTCTCGTCAAGCCGAACACAACGGTATTTTTATTTTATTTTTTCTGAGTTATAAATCTCAAGATATAACATTTTAAAGTTATTGGGGTTTTTTTTTTTAAAAGGATGACACGTGTCACGATCTGGGAAGAGGGATGGCTGGATCCAACGGTCGGCTGTAACATAGCAAGTGGCTGCGAGAAGCAGCGGAACATTCCAAGGTTGCCGCACCATGTGCGGCCGATGCAAACGAAACTTTGTCATCAATATAAAGCCTTCTGGATATCAATAAATAAAGCCTTCTGGATATGAGATTGAAAGTGATAGCCAGAATAGTCCTGGATATCTATATAAAGTCTTCTGGATATGAGATTGATAGCTAGAATCTTTGAAAGTGATAGCTATTAGGTTTTTCTGTTTTTTTTTTTTTTTTTAAATAACGGAAGTGTTAATAGATAGCCAGTGATAATGTTTAGGATGACCAGTTGCTGTGTTACGAAAGTCCTGTACCTAAGTAGAAGCCTTACGCACACACCCGGATACTATTGGGGCAAGAGGCCTTGGTCCCAACTGATTTGTTTTTGTGCTTTTTTGGTCATTCTGTGGTCACTCATTAACATGTATAATCACTCGTACTAATGTCATTAATTCACTTCTTCTAGTTATAACTGTAACTTGCCCGTGTGTTTGACCAAGTTTGTAAAGATAATTTCTAGATTTAGTGTTTTTATTGTTTTTTGTTATTCTTTTGTCGAATAAATAATGTTGTCTAACATCTCGTTTGATCATATGTTATTTCCCCTTTGTTGGGAGCCTTGCTTTTTCCCCTTTGTTGGGAGCCTTTGCCTTCTCCCCTCTGTGAGAGCCTTAAAATGATTTTGATTTTTTTTCTTGGTACTATGCTTGCGATGTTTGGTCACGCATTTACTGCTGACTCAAATGTGTTACTTTTCCGTGTTTTCAACGCCAAATTCTTACCATTCAGGGGTTTACTAAAGGCTATTGTTGAGCTGTGTCCAAGTTTTACTTGGAGAAACATTTGTGCATCACATGTTATAGTTCCCGTGGACTTTCATTGGAGATTTGGTTCGGGATTGGCAATCAATATTCGAGATATGTTAGGCTATTCATGTGTACATCTTAATTGCAATTTTTACATTTTGGACGAGCCTCCAACATTTGTGGAACACCGTCTTACTCCTTATTAATGCAATTATGTGATGTTTGCTTTAAAAAAAAATAAAAAAAATTCCAAATGTTGATGCAAAATATATCCACTATGCACACAATTTTCCTTAGCTGAATACACCCACAAACACCCCTAGGCAGCTCCTCTGCACAAACCCTCCAATTAGAGTACTTATTATGTAATTTTTCATATATATATAAAAATGTATACTCCCTCCGTCCCCACACAAGTAGGACTAGAGGAGTGAGCACAATAATTAAGAGAAAAGTAGTGTATGTGTGGTAAAAAATGAAGAGAGAGGATGAGTGGGGAAAACAGTAGTGTTGGTTGAATAAATTGAGTGGTGAAAAATGAAGACAGAGAATGAGTTAGGTTGAATGGTGGAGTTGTTTGATATAAATATATAGAAAACATTTTTATTTTGGGCAGTCTCAATTGTTTTGGGACGGCCTAAAAGAGAAAGAAATCCTACTTCTTGTTGTTGTGATGAGATGCTTGTTGTTGTTGTGATGAGACCGAGTGAGTATTATATACTCCCTCGATCTGTCCCAGAAAGATAGTCTCATTTTGATTTTTTATGGTCAACAAAAATAAACTTTGACCAAACATTGGTGTCAATTCAATGATCACAATGAAATCTTAAAAATTGTTATTGGATAAATCACTTAATGATTTATCAATCATAAATTTTAGAATTTCACTAAAATGATTAGATCGTTATCAATGGTTGGTCAAAGTTCATTTTTATTGACCATAAAAAAATCAAAATAAGCAATCTTTTTGGGACAAAAAGAGTATGAAACATGCATCAATCATTTCACAATTGTGTTGCAACAAGTGGTTGTAATGGAAAATGGCAAAGCTATGTTAATTGATCCCTTGATGTTAGAGCTATGTATGTCAGTTCTATCAACTTGAGTTTAAGAAAATAACATATTACAATTAAAACATTAATTTTTACAATTTTAACTCTCTTTAACTTAAGGAAAAATACCATTAAATTAAAACTCTGACTTCCCTAAATGAAGAATTGACTTGAGCCACTGGTAGTGGGGCCTAGGGAGACACTGTTCACTCCCCAATTAAGAATGATTGGGTCATATCTGTGCTGAGGTCTACTGAAAATGTTGTCGATCTTAATTGCACAATTTGAAAAAAGATGATGTTGCCGTATCACAATCACTTACTCCATCCGTTCCAAAATATTACTTGTAGTTTTAAAATTTTCATATATATTAATAAAATCAATCAATGCATGTTTAATGGACTAAACTACACTTGAAACATTTTAAATATATAGGTAATTAAATTTTTTGTTAGTCACAACTATATAGTCATAAATAAGGGCATATTTGTTAAGCAATGCAAAACATGCCTAGGTAATAGCAAAATTACAAACTTTTTGGACAAACTTGAACTCCTAAAACTAAAACTACGTGTATTTTGGGATGGAGGGAGTACTACTCCAATATTGTAGCAAGATGCCTATTGCAGCTGTTCTAAATTTACATTTCCTATCTTGTCTGACCATTTTTGGCCTACGTTTCTCACTTTTCAAGTAAGTGGGGGTCATTTTAAACGCCACGTGAACCCGATACATATGTATTGACATTCTAAAACACATAAACTGACATTTTAAAATATATATGCTGGCATTTTTAAAATGTATGTACTGACATTCTTAAAATACATTGGCGATATTTATCACTCAAATTAATTGTGTCAGTAGTTTATGTGTTTTTTTTTATCACCAATGGAAGTGTTTGTTGAGACCCGCTTCAGGCCCGGTTAAAGAACATGTTTTTCCTAATGAACGCGGTTTTCATAAAACAACTCAAAAATAGTACGTAATAATGTAGTTTTTATCATAATAATAATAATAATAATAATAATAATAATAATAATAATAATAATAATAATAATAATAATAATAATAATAATAATAATAATAATAATAATAATAACTATCTAGCGCCTAGCATATTGATAGAATTTAGAGAGAGAATTTTATGAAAGATTTTGTCATTATTGTATCAAACATATTACAGAGAGCTGTTTATATACACAAAGTAGTTACAACTTTCTAACAAACTGATAACAAACCCCAACTAACTTCAAGTTGTTACAACCTCCTCCCTTGAGTTTGTTACAACTTTACATTTTGACCCTTGTACTTCTATATCCCCCCTCAAACTGTACTGTGAGAACAAATTCAAAACAGACAGTTTGGATAACAAATGATTCAACTGAGAAGCTGATAGAGCCTTGGTTAATAAATCTGCAGGTTGATGATAAGTAGGAATATGAACAGGAGTAATCAGGCCAGTCTTGACTTTGTCTCTGATTAAATGGCAATCAATTTCTATGTGTTTAGTACGCTCATGAAAAACAGGATTTGAAACAAGATGAAGAGCAGCCTTGTTATCACAAAACACTTGAACAGGAGTGACAGAGGACACCCCAAAATCCTTAAGTAAGGAAACAAGCCAAGTTAACTTCACAAGTGGCATTGGCCATACTCCTGTATTCAGCCTCAGCAGAACTCCTAGAGACAGTGAGTTGTTTCTTTGCTTTCCAAGACACAAGACACTGACCAAGTAAGACAGTGTAGCCAGACAATGATCTTCTAGTGGTTGGACAAGCACCCCAATCAGCATCACAATAGAGAGATAAAGTAAGAGGACTGGTTTTAGGATAGAACAAGCCTTGGCCAATTGAACCCTTGAGATATCGAACCAGTTTAAGAGCAGCATTGAGATGTGGTTCTTTTGGGGATGTCATGAATTGACTCAGAATGTGGACAGCATAGGTAATGTCAGGTCTGGTAATGGTTAAGTAAATTAATCTGCCAATAAGTCGTCCGTATTGACCAGGATTGGACAAAGATTTACCACCATCAGTGATAAGGCCATGATGCTGTTCAATAGGGACAGCAGAACACTTAGCATTAGAAAGACCAGTATCAGTGATAATATCCAAAGTATACTTTCTTTGATGAAGACACAAACCAGAAGAATTTTTGGCTATCTCAATCCCCAAAAAAATACTTTAAGGGACCCAAGGCTTTGATATTAAACTGACCATGAAGATAATTTTTCACCTCAGTAATAGTCTCAGAATGGGGGCCTGTGATGATAATATCATCTACATAAACCAAGATGAGAACAAAGGAAGTAGAGGTCTTGTAGGTGAACAAAGAATGATCATTTAGAGATTTAACAAAGCCAAAAGCTAAGAGAGCAGAGGAGAACTTGTGAAACCACTGTCTAGGGGCTTGTTTAAGGCCATATAAGGACTTAAGCAGTTTGCACACAATTGGGAATTAGATTTCTCATTCTGCATAGAAGAAGGAAGGACATAACCTTGAGGTAATTTCATGTACACTTCTTCAAAGAGTTCCCCATGGAGAAAGGCATTAGTAACATCCATTTGTTCAACAAACCAAGCCTTGATGGTAGCAATAGCAAGCATAATTCTTACTGTTGTCATTTTAGCTACAGGGGCAAAAGTCTCAAAATAGTCCAATCCTTCTGTTTGAGTGAAACCTTTGGCTACAAGTCTTGCTTTATACCTATCCAAGGTGCCATCAGCCTTATACTTCACTTTATATATCCATTTACAACCCACAGCCTTCTTTCCTGCTGGTAATGTTGTAAAAACCCAAGTTGTTTTCTTCCAAAGCAGCAATCTCAGAGGCCATTGCAGTACACCAGTTAGGGTCCTTAACAGCTTGATGATATGTGTGAGGCTCAGAGATAGTAGAAATATTGCATATGTAATGATAATAGGAAGGAGAAATGTTGGTGTATGAGAGAAGAGAATGACCTGTTATTTGAGACTTTACAGAGGAGGTAATATTAGTAGGTAAACCTGTGAAGTCCTGAAATTTGGCAGGAATAACTCTAGTTCTTTGAGGTCTTGATGGAGGAACAATAGGGGAGGTCTGTTGAGGAGTAGAGGAAGAAACAACAGGAGGATGAATGGGGGAAGAAATGGAAGAATCATCATCATTGAAGGGAGATGTATTATCAACAAATAATGGAATATGACAATCAGGATGATCAAGAGAAGACTCATAAAAGGGAAAAACATGTTCATAGAAGTGAACATCTCTACTGTAAAAAATCTTGCCTGTAGAGATCTCAAAAACTTTGTAAGCCTTTTTTCCATAAGGATAGCCTAAGAATATGCATTTGGAAGCTCTAGGGGTAAATTTATCTCTATGAGATTTTAGAGTGGAAGCAAAACATAGACTACCAAAGACTCTAAGGTGGGAGTAAGTGGGAGGTATACCAAGAAGAGATTCATATGGGGTTTTATGATGAAGGACAGCAGTAGGGAATCTGTTAATAAGATATGTAGCAGTAAGAATACAATCTCCCCAAAAACTTGATGGGAAGATTAGCTTGGAATCTTAATGCCCTAGCAACTTCTAAGAGATGTCTGTGTTTTCTCTCAACTCTACCATTTGTTGAGGGGTTTCTACACAACTACTCTGATGCTCAATGCCAAGGGAAGATAAGAAGGAAGAAATCTCAGTGTTGAAAAATTCTGTACCATTATCACTTCTCATTTGTTTGACAGTGGTATTATACTGAGTTTGAACCATTTTTAAGAAGTAATGGATGTAAGAAAGGACTTGAGTCTTGGATTTAAGAAGAAATGTCCAAGTAGTCCTGGAGAAGTCATCAACAATGGTGAGAAATGAGTGAAAACCATCATAGGTAGTGTGCCTATAGGGACCCCATAGATCACAATGAACAAGCCCAAACAAAGATGAACAGTGACTAGAACTGATAGGAAAAGAGATTCTAGTTTGTTTAGCATAGTGACACACTTCACAAACATGTTTATTGTCATTACTAAAAGAGGAAGTACATGGTAAAGAGGAAACAAATTTGAAAGAGTGAATTGGAAAATGCCCAAGTCTACAATGCCATAGATTGACAGAAGCAGGAATAGAGGAAGTACAAGAATTTACAGTAGAAGTACAAGAACTAGGAACAGGAATAACAAGTTTGTATAACCCACCTACTAATCTACCAATCCCCTTCAAGTTCTTCAAAGCAAGGTCCTGTAAAAGGCAGTAATTAGAGAAAAATGACAAGGAACAATTGTTGTCATAAGTGAGTTTACTGCCTGAAATCAAATTGAACTTGAAAGAAAGGGCATACAGAACATTAGTGAGGGTAATATCTTTTGTGAGATGAACAGTGCCTTTGTGAGTTATTGGGGAAGTTATGCCATTAGGGAGATGGATAAATGAATGAATAGGAGTAGGATTAATAAGTAAATGAAATAAGGAAGTAATGTGATCAGAAGCTCCTGTGTCAATAATCCACTCACTAATGTTTTGGAATGCAGGTTGAGAGAAAAAATCTGGTGTAACTGCAGTAGTGAGAGAGAAATGAATACCTTCACAAGTGGAAGGCTGTGGAGTGATAACTGCACAGGAGGAAGTTGAAAAAGGAGTGTTTGTAGATTAGTAGTTGTCCACAGTTACAATTGCATACACATTTAGGTAATAGACTCAGATTCACAAACTCATCCCACATAGATCGAAATTTGGTAAAATAAGCAGAGATTGTCATAGTGCCTTGAACAAGAGAAATCATATCCTTTCTCACTTGAAATATCTGAGTTGCATTGCCTTGAGTAAATCGTGACTCTAAATCAGACCAAATTTCCTTAGCAGAGGGGAGATAGACAATGCTTGACCTAATTTCCGAAGATACAGTATTCAAAATCCAACTAATGAGCATACTGTTACATCGATCCCAATGTACAAGATACTTAGATGTGGAATTAGGTGCTTTGTGAATGCCAGTAACAATACCTAATTTCATTTTGGATGATAATGCAACAGACATGGCCCTCTTCCATTGATTATAGTTGTAATCATTCAAAATTTCAGTAACGAGAATCATACCGGGATGATCATTCGGATGTAGATAGAGAGGATGTGTGGGATTGAGTTACAGAGTGGAGTTCTCGATGTCGTATTCATCGGCCGATGGAGTTGCTCCGGCCGATTGATCTGAATCAGGCATGAGCGAGCGTCAATTTGGAGATGAAAAATGAGAAAATGAGCTAAAATTGGAGAGAATCTGCCATTGATGAAGTTGAATTTTGGTGCGGAAGCAAAGAGGAGAGCTGAACAGGATTTACGCCTGATACCATGATAGAATTTAGAGAGAGAATTTTATGAAAGATTTTGTCATTATTGTATCAAACATATTACAGAGAGCTGTTTATATACACAAAGTAGTTACAACTTTCTAACAAACTGATAACAAACCCCAACTAACTTCAAGTTGTTACAACCTCCTCCCTTGAGTTTGTTACAACTTTACATTTTGACCCTTGTACTTCTATACATATGCACGGATAGAGAATGGGGTTTGCCTTGGTCCATGATTAAAGCCAACTAGCCACGAACTTACAACTAATCGTAGTTATCTATATATATCAACTTGGATTTAACAATGACAATTTGACTTATTACTGTTTGTGGGCTGTTTGACTAATTAAGAAAATAATCTAGCTCTTTTTCTTTCTTTCTTTTTATCGTTTTGTTTTGAAAAGTCTTTCTTCATTTTGATGGTCATGATAAACTAATTTTGTCCAATAACTATAAGAATATAATTCTATTCATGAAGGATTTATTGGTGTATTAATAATTTAAAAATATTCATCGAGGTGTTATGGGTGTAATTTCCGGATGGTGATATCTTGATCGTTGTCAAGATGCAGACAACTTAATTTTTTATAAAGTTACGAGTAAATTACTCTTAGGTAAATATTTAGAGAAAATTCCACAAGGCCCCTTCATCCAGATGATTTCTCCATAAAAAACCCAAGTGAGATCCAAAAGCCCACACTACAATAGAAGCTCAGATCAAATTCCATCAAAACCCAATATACTGTTGACCTAGTCAAAATTATTTTCTAAATACCAATTTTAACCCTAGTCCTAAATAAAACCCTAATCACCCTCCCTCTCTGTAATTTGGGTCATATCTCTCTCACTCTAAAATCACACACACACACATTTTCTCTCTCCACACCTCCACCTTCGGCTACCACACTCCGGCAACCTTCTCCGTCTCCGGTGCTCCTAACTCCGACATCACACATGCCGTCTCCGAGCCAGCACCTCCGGCCTCACGTTCTCCGTCTCCGGTCATGGTACTCCGCTCCGGCCACCTCTCTGGTCATCTTCCCCAGCGACTTCCATTTTCCATGGCGGCCTTCATCTTCACCGGCGTCCTTCATTTCTCCGGCGATTCTTCAACTCCTTGCTCTCCTGTTCATTCTCTCTCGGCACTTAAAACAACAACACGCCTCAGATCTGGTCTCATATTGCTCAGATCTGGTCGATATTTTCGGCGAACCACATATCTCGTTTTCTCGTCTTCGTCATCTCCGGTCAGATCCATTGTTTTCTCCGGCGTTGTGAGATGTTTTGATCTTGTGCCGGTGATGGTGGTCTTCATCGGAGTTAATGGTGACTATCGGAGATGGTGATCTTTGTCGGAGTTAACGGTGTTCATCTGGATATGTGGTCTTTGTCGGAATCAATGGTTATAGCCGGATATAATTGAATATGAGTTTAGAAGTTAATGGTTTAGGCTAGAAATTGATTGAAATTGGGTAGAAATTTGGTAAGCATAATATACGAAAACACCCATTTGACTCTCTGTATATTCAATTTAGTTTGACTCTCTGTATATTCAATTTAGTTGATTAATTCTTGGATTTGCTTTTGCTTTGAAGATAAAAAGAGCTTAGACGAATATCATTGTGATATTTTTTGTAATATTACTATAGTTGGAATAATACAAATATGGCATTATTAATTTTATTAAAAAAATGGAAAAAGTGCAAAAAACAATGACTCTTATTCTTATACGTCTCTTATAAGAGTTTGAGCGGATTTGACTATAAAAGTAAAACTGGTTTTATACGTCGGTTATAAGAGTTTGACCGGATTTTGACAAAAAAAAAAATTATTAAAAGTTGGAAAAAGTGAAAAAAAATGACTCTTGTAGTCTAATTATAAGAGTATAGCAGGTCTTATACGTCACTTATAAGAGTTTGACCGGATTGACCAAAAAATATTGTTTATTTTTTTTATTAAAAGTTGGAATAGGTGAAAAAAATGACTCTTATATTCTAATTATAAGAGTAGAGCAAGTTTTTATACGTCACTTATAAGAGTTTGACCACATTTGACCAAAAGTATTATTTGTTTTTTTTATTAAAAGTTAGAAAACTGAAAAAAAAAAATGACACTTATAATCTAATTATAAGAGTAGAACTGATCTTATACGTTAGTTATAGGAGTTTGACCGGATTTAACCAAAATATATTATTTATTTTTTTCTTAAAAGTTGGAAAAAGAAAAAAAAAATGACTCTTATAGTCTAATTATAATAGTAGAGCAGGTCTTATACGTCACTTATGAGAGTTTGACCTGATTTGACTAAAAAATATTATTTATTTTTTTATTAAAAGTTGAAAAAAGTGAAAAAAATGAGTCTTATAATCTAATTATATGAGTAGAACTTGTCATATACGTCAGTTATGAGAGTTTGACCGGATTTGACCAAAAAATATTATTTATTTTTTTATTAAAAGTTGGAAACAGTGAGAAAAATTGACACTTATACTCTAATTATAAGAGTAAAACTGATCTTATACGTTAGTTATGAGAGTTTAACCGGATTTGACCAAAATATATTTATTTTTTTTATAAAAGTTGGACAAAGTGAAAAAATTGAATCTTATAGTCTAATTATAAGAGTAGAGCAGGTCTCATACATCAGTTATGAGAGTTTGACCGGATTTGACGAAAAAATACTATTTATTTTTTTATTAAAAGTTGGAAAAAGTGAAAAAAAATTAGTCTTATAATCTAATTATAAGAGTAGAACTTGTCTTATACGTCAGTTATGAGAGTTTGACCGGATTTGACCAAAAAATATTATTTATTTTTTTATTAAAAGTTGGAAAAAGTGAAAAAAAATTGACACTTATACTCTAATTATAAGAGTAGAACTGATCTTATACGTCAGTTATAAGAGTTTAACCGGATTTGACTAAAAAATATTATTTATTTATTTATTAAAAGTTGGAAAAGGTGAAAAAAAATGGGTCTTATAATCTAATTGTACGAGTAGAACTTGTCTTATACGTCAGTTATGAGAGTTTGACCGGATTTAACCAAAAAATATTATTTATTTTTTTTATTAAAAGTTGGAAAAAGTGAAAAATTTGACACTTATACTCTAATTATAAGAGTAGAACTTGTCTTATACGTCAGTTATGAGAGTTTGACCGGATTTGACCAAAATATATTATTTATTTATTTTTATTAAAAGTTGGAAAAAGTGAAAAAAAATTGAATCTTATAGTCTAATTATAAAAGTAGAGCAGGTCTTATACGTCAGTTATGAGAGTTTGACCGGATTTGACCAAAAAATATTTTTTATTTTTTTATTAAAAGTTGGAAAAAGTGAAAAAAATGAGTCTTATAATCTAATTATAAGAGTAGACCTTGTCTTATACGTCAGTTATGGGAGTTTGACCGGATTTGACCAAAAACTATTATTTATTTTTTTATTAAAAGTTGGAAAAAGTGAAAAAAATTGACACTTATACTCTAATTATAATAGTAGAACTGATCTTATACGTTAGTTATAAGAGTTTGACCGGATTTGACCAAAATATATTATTTATTTTTTTATTAAAAGTTGGAAAAAGTGAAAAAATTGACACTTATAGTCTAATTATAAGAGCAGAACTGGGCTGAGGGATCCGGGCTGGAATGTGGGCATGATTGGTGAGCAGGAGTGGGCTGGGATGTGGGCTTGGGCAGTAAGGGTATTTTTGTCCTTTAACTAGCTCTGGGTTTATTTGGAATTTTCGTCTCAGCTTGGGTTCTTATGGGTTTATAATTTGGATGAAGGGGCCTAGGGTCCAAAGCTCAAATATTTATCCACAGGTCATTTACAAAGAATGGAAGCGTGCTACAAAGACTGCCTTCAACGGACAAGAGACCGAGTCCAAGAGTTTGTTGAAGAAAATAATATCCCGGAATTTTAGGGATTTTTATTACTTTTGTTATCTCTTTCTTTGTATTTATAGGACTTTGGAGAAACACTTATACACACACGTACACTCTCATATTTTCTGTAATTTTCCACTGATCCAAGCTTGTAATCACTACTATCATATCAATACAACCGTTTCGGAAGGTAGGTGCTCGTAAACACCTCCCAATGTTTTATGCCGGCGAGATAGTTGTCTCGAGAGCTTTCCTCGTTAAATCATTGTGCCATCATTCATTTTAATTCAAACCCTTATAGTTTTATTCTATTGCACCCTCCTTCGATCTCTTAATCTATTTTTTTCTTTTCTTATTCTACCAATGTTTTTCTACCAAAACAATTTGGTGCCCACCATGGGGCTCTTGGTCTTTTAATTATTAGGATTATCTTTGAATCATCATGTCTTCTCAACCCATGAGCTCTATCACCGGCAAATCCGTTGTTACAACTAGTACTGTGGGTACTACTATACCCCGTTCCGATGCAACAATGCGTGCGAAGTTTCAAGTAATAATCATATAATATTAGTAGTCAGACCAAAATGGGATATTCAAAATGACACTCATTAAAACATATTAAACATATTAATTTAATTTTGAGAGTCATCACGCCGCTTTGATTGAGCCCAAAGCATTGAAAAAGGTTTTGCATGCAAGAGGTTCGGGGGTTAAATTACGATACAAGAAGAATATGCATGTTATTGGTCCCAAAGACACAACAAGGATATGAAAAGGAGGCTAGAGGGGGGGGGGTGAATAGCTTACTTAAAATTTCAACCATTTTTCAAAATTCAACCTTATGCTTACTTCTTGAATTTTGCGGTCAAGTAAAAACCACTAGTTCAACAGTAAAATGCACAGGGGAGGTTTTCGATGAAAATAGGTTAGAGTAGAGTTGGTTTTAAAGTTAAACGACTAGGTAGGCTGATCTGCGGTAGCCAATATTGCAGTAAGCAATACTGCGGTACGCAGTCTGCGGTAGGCAAATGTACAGACTAGGTAGGTTGAAAATGAAAGTTTGTGTCTGAGAGTTTTGGAAAATAGATAAGTAGTCAGAAGTGGTAACTAAGGCAGTAGGCAATCAACAAACACCATTCACAATAGTTTGAATAGCTGTAAAGATCAAAACACTAAACGACAAACAAGATTATTATGAACAATAAGAACAGTTGCTGAAAGTAAATTTGCAGAAAGTAAAGTGCAGTAAGTAAATGACACAATGATTTGGAAAGGTTCGATCTGTTAAAAGATCTACGTCCTTTACCAAGATTGTCAGTCTTGGATTTTGAATGGAGGATATATTGATTCTCTTGAGTACAGATTACAGAGATGAAGTATTGAATCAACACCTAGTTTCTATGAAGAACAAATCCTAGACTTAGACCAGTGTATCCCTAATGATGCAATCTATGTGATGATCAATCGGAGTGAGTGTGTGTGTAAGAATCAAGAGCTCTATATAATCTATATGATTGAGAGCCTAATGAATCTTTGAGTGTTACAAGGCTTGAGATTTGCTGGGTTTGAAGGTTGCTGGAGGTCTTTGAAGATTTGAAGGTAAACGCTTGAAGATTCAAATGATTCTAGAAATCTTGAGTATGACCTTCAATCACCAATTGTAGTGAGAATGACCTCTTAACCAGTTTTTCCATGGATTCGTTCGAAAATTTCGAAGTTTCTTATTCTTTAATTCGGTCTTATTCTTTAATTCAATTTTGACAACAATTTCTCTCTTTGAATCTAAGCAGGTTTGGAAGATGATGAGCTGGAGTGTTACAAGGCTTGAGATTTCTCTCTCTTTGAATTCTTAGAGGACAAGTTTGGAAGATGATGAGCTGGAGTGTTCTGATTGGTGCTCATTTCTTTGTTGTCTTTTAGTTGCAGAAGTTAGTGGTCAAGATGTACTATCGTGTACCTGACATAACGACCAAATTCAAATTTTGAATTTTGCAACGTTCTAAATTAACCAAAGGATTTGGACACTAGTGTGACCATGGTTAATTAGAATCAAACTTGTCTTCTCTAGGTCTTTACCTAGTTGTGCGATAACTAGTCTCCTTGCGGTAGCTTAGACCATGCGGTAGCTACCTACGCGGTATCATACTCAGCAGCAGCTTGGTGTGGTAGGCAGATTTAGCTTTCTACAGCAGCATCAATTCTTCAAAATTTGAGGGGCTGATCTTTTAAGCCTAAGTAAACTAAAAATGGACTTAACTAATGAAGTTATAAAACTTCTTACAATTTATCCTAAAGTCCATAAAAAGTAAAATAAGGTTATGGGATCAATCAAATTAAAGGTAATAGGAGTGGTTTATAATATGCATACCCAACAATCTCCCCCTATTTGATTGAGACCATTACCTACTATAACAAAGACTAATTCATTGTACTTGGTAATAACATGTTTCAAGAAATTAATTTTATTAAGTTCATGCCCCAAGTCAATGCACACACAGTAAGTCAATGTTATAGATTTCTATCATCCTAAAAAGAAAATAAAAAGACTAATCCTAGAAGATAGAAATATTCCTTAGAAATATTTGATGCATTTCAAAGATAATTAGATATGAGAGTTATAAAGAAGCATAGACAGACATGACTAGTACTTAAAATCATTAAGGCAGTGGAGTAATAACAGTACAAACCAAAAGGATAATAATTGTTTTACAAAACCAAATAAAAGTTAACAGAAAATTAAAAATTGTTTTGGAACAAAGGCATCCAGCCTATCAAAAGAAACGGTAGTGGTGCGGTCAATAGTGCAGTCGGTTGGAACGGTCGGGTGGAACGGTCGCTTCGCATCTCCAGTCCAGGTATCTTTACTTCTCCTTGAGACTCTGGTATGTTGATAGGGCAACTGTAGTTGTTGACTAGCAGATAGTCAAAGTTGTTCACGGTAGGGTAATCAATGCTGTTACCTTCATCATTTTCAGCTTTGAGTGAAGGTTACCGGTGACCGCGGTCAACAACTTGCATTGAACTTTCTGTACCTGCGATCCCAACTGCTCTATGAACAGATTCTTCCAAAGAATCCAACTTTCTTTCAACTACTTGAAAAGATATAAACAACAGTATTTGTGAGCTCCTCAATCCTTGTGCTTTGATAATTTCAATTGTGAACTTTAGAGTAGCAAAAACAGCCTTAATGGTTTCAAGCCTTTTTAGCTTGATTTTCAGTGAGAGCTTTGAGGGAGCTTTGATCATTGTGTCAACTTCTTTCTCCATACTGAATTTGATCTTTTTTAACTCATGAGTTAAGTCACTCTTGAAGTATCCAGTTGCTTGTTAATTTCAATGGAGGCTTCAAGGACTTCATGGGAGATACAGCGATTGAGTGCACCAGTTTGAACTGTCAGTGATCGTTCACAAACTGTGGAGTAATCATGAAGTTGGAAGATAGAGCGGTCGAGGTAGAAGCGGTCAGAAGAGGTGCGGCAGTTGAGCTTTAACTAGCATTTCCAAGGACAACGTCCTTAACGGTCTTTGTTATAGCTAATGTCTCCCTTAATGGTGTCAATAAATTTTGAGGGAAGATAATATAGCTCTTGCTGAAGAGTGGCCTGAGAGGACTTAAGGTCAATTACCTCTGCGGTCAGCTGTGCAATGGCTGATTGATTGTCAGACTGAAGTTTGGTCAGAGCCTGGACTGCGGCAAGAAGTTGAGTAACCTGACCTGCGGTAGCTGGGGTGTCAACGGTGGTTTCTTTGACCAGAGAAGGAGTTGGAA
>JAOWBW010000956.1:208403-356444 GCA_026119855.1 Campanula takesimana | reverse complement strand
GGCCTCCTCAAAGGTTCACTAACGGCCTCATCCACGGATTTCACTAACGGATTCGTCATTCAAAGGTTCACTAACGGCCTCATTTCAAAGGTTCACTAACGGCCTCTTCAAAGGTTCACTAACGGCCTCCTCAAAGGTTCACTAACGGCCTCATCCACGGATTTCACTAACGGATTCGTCAAAAGGGTTCACTAACGGCCTCCTCAAAGGTTCACTACGGCCTCTTCAAAGGTTCACTAACGGCCTCTTTAAGGTTCACTAACGGCCTCATTCAAAGGTTCACTAACGGCCTCCTCAAAGGTTCACTAACGGCCTCATCCACGGATTTCACTAACGGATTCGTCATTCAAAGGTTCACAAACAGCCTCCTCAAAGGTTCACTAACGGCCTCATTTCAAAGGTTCACTAATGCCTCTTCAAAGGTTCACTAACGGCCTCTTCAAAGGTTCACTAACGGCCTCATTCAAAGGTTCACTAACGGCCTCCTCAAAGGTTCACTAACGGCCTCATCCACGGATTTCACTAACGGATTCGTCATTCAAAGGTTCACTAACGGCCTCTTCAAAGGTTCACTAACGGCCTCATTTCAAAGGTTCACTAACGACCTCATTCAAAGGTTCACTAAGGGCCTCTTCAAAGGTTCAATAACGGCCTCATTTCAAAGGTTCACTAACGGCCTCAAGGTTCACTAACGGCCTCCTCAAAGGTTCACTAACGGCCTCATTCAAGGGTTCACTAACGCCTCACTTAACGGATTCAGCCGGCAGGTTTACCACGGATCATGCCACCCCCCCTCCACATAAAAGACGCTCACACAGGGAGCGCACCCCTATCTCTAGAAATTTCAAATTACTGCTTTCATCGAGTCTTTGCTTTCTGTTTCTTCCTTTTTCTTTGTTGATGTCCTCGGTGGGTGTTTTTTTACTTTCGTCGACGCTTTTGCTTTGCAATCCACATCGCCGAGGGGCTCTGTAGACACCCCCCTTGGACCTCTCACCCCGATTGCATACAAAGTATTTTTATTTAACTATTTTTATTGATTTCTGTTCTTCGTTAAATTCCTAACGGATTCCGTTAGTTTTGGACTAAACTGCATAACAGAGTTAACTTTTAGGGTCATTCTGTCATTCTGTCCTTTTCTGCCGCGGGCGCTTCCGGAACTGTTAATGGGCTGTGCGCGCGTCTCGCCCAAAAGCGGGACTCGCGCGCTTCCCACTTTGGCAGTAACGGATTGCAACTTATTTCCCTCATTTTCCTAATTTACAATAACCTCTTTTTACATCCAAGTTCATCCCCCCTTTGTTCCAAAAACTCCCAATCCTTTATTCTAGCCTTTCATTAAAAAAAAACAAAATATTTCTTTTTATTATTATTTGATTTTCTTTGATTTATTTCATTTATTATTTTATTTATCTTATTTTCTATTGGTCAATTCCATCTCACATGGATTGACCAATTTCCCCACAGTTTTCCCTCCTCTTTTTACCTATAAAAACCTCTCATTCTACCTTAGAAAGGACCAACTTCATCTTCCCTACAAGAACTATACACAAGTTTTCTCAAAACATTTTCCCTACAAACAAACACTACACAAGGTTTGCACAACCATTTCTCTACAAACAACACCATCTTCAAGTCAAGTCTAAGGTCCTCTTTTTTAAAGGTACTTTTATTCTTCTTCTCTTTTATTCTAGTCTTACTAGTATGCAATCCCCAACAATTGGGACATGACCAAATGACCATTTTACTACATTAAAGTTGGTTAAGGTTATCTCCCTACATTTTAATCTCTACTTTAATTTCCTATACATTTCTTATGTAATTGTTTAGCATAATTTATAAATAAAACAATTCTCTTTTCTTCCCCTTTTTCTTTACTTATAATTGTTACCACTGTTAATAAATTGAAGGACATTTAGCATTAGAACACCAATAGTAGCAAGACCCGCATAAGCGGGGCGGAGTGGGTGTTTAAGTACTTCCCACTCCGTCACCTAACCCCCGAACCCTTCTCTCCCGAATCTCTGGTTTTGAACATAAATTAGGCTATTTCTAGGTTTTTCTTATGTTCCTTTAAAAACATAGGTGACGACTCTAAACAATCTAAAACAAGTTAGACATCCTAGGATAATTCACCGCTCTAGCCAAGTTGTGGTTTCCCGGGGTATCTACAGAGGTTAAGGGCATTTACGTCACAAGACGGGGTAAGGGATTTTACATCGCGAGATGGGGTAAGGGCTGTTACGTCGCAAGACGAGGTAGGACTTTTACGTCGCGAGACGGGGTAAGGGCTGTTACGTCGCAAGACGAGGTAGGACTTTTACGTCGCGAGACGGGGTAAGGGCTTGGTGTTTGTGGGTGTAAAGAAAAGAAATTAAGGAATGCATAGGAGTTAGAGGGGGGGGTTCGGGTATTAAAAAAGTTTGGGTTTTGTTGTTTGTGAAGTTGTGGTGCAGGGCGGCTTATTATGAATATATATGCCTTACATACTTCCATCCTTAACTTCATGGTACTTGGTATCACCAATTAAACAATCAGGAGAGCTCCAGAGTAGTCAGTGTTCGTGGAGATGTCGCTGCCGGAAAACGTAGATGCGGCCACGCTGCTGCTAGCGAGGGGATTTTTTTTCCTTGCTGCTGCAGAAAATAAAGAAGAATAAAAATAGGGTTTTGGCCGGATTTTCTTGGTTTTTGTGGTGGTGATATGGTGGCAAGTTTGGGAAAGTTTCGCCGCGGTGGTTTTTATGGTGGTTGGCGGAAGCTTTGTGGTGGAGAAGTCCCATTATGGATCATAACTCTGATACCATGTCAAGGATTAGAGAAAGAGATAGTCGGAGCCAATCATACATGGAGAGAGATAATTGATATGAAAGACTCAAATAATATTGTATGAATGACTCAAGTATTATTGATCATAAGAGTAGGGTATTTATACAAGAGGGTGGAGTACTCTCCAAGCTATTCTAGACTATTCTAAATTACATAAGGAAAAGGAAATAGTAATCCTAATAGGAAAGTAAATAATACAATGTCTAGGAAATATATAATTCTAACTATAGAAGGAATCTAATATCCTTAATAGATAGTTGTTGTGAATATGACAAATGGGTCCCACTATTTTAAAAGTATTAAAACATTTCCATTTTAGGATTTTGTAAGTTAAAGTGGGACAACCAAATGAGAAATTTTTGTAGATTAAAGAGGGACGGAGGGAGTATTTTTTTTACGAACCTAGGTGCATAATCCCTCCGTCCCATTTTAAGAGTCAAAAAATGGGTGGGTTCAAGAAATAAGGAAAGGGCAATGCTAGGGGCACAAAAGAAGTTCACAAAATAATGGATTCAAAATGAGGTGGAGATATTTATTGGTTACATCGATTGTGAACCGACACACAGTAATTAAAAACACCAATAAAATCTTGACACATCATTTTGTAGACCAAATTTTGTGGCACTTTTTTGTGACTTTATATTTACCCTTAAGGAAAAGGTGATGTGTTGTGAGTGTTGATAGTTGGATAGGAGAGAGAAAGTGGGGTAAAGAAGGGTTAGTGGATAATTGTTGTGAGTATAACATGGACCCACATTCCATTTTAGGATTTTGACTCTTAAAATGGGACGCCCTTTTTGGAAATTTCTGACTCTTAAATGGGACGGAGGGAGTATTATTCATTCAAATTAATTTCTATCATGTTACGAACTTTTATTAAGTCTATTACATATCTATTTGCATAGTCTAGTATAATTCGGAGCAGAGTTTTCCAACCGCCCTCAGAGGGACTTAGTAACAAGGTTCTCCACTTTGCTCCCAGAGAGAGTCGAACCTGAAACCTCCACTAAGTGGAAGCCTTACCCACACAACCAAATTCCATTGGACTAAGAGGCCCTTATTATTTCTCCTTTATGGGTTTCTAATCTTCTCGTTTATATTATCTGGTCCTTCCCTCTTACTTTAATTTACAAAAGTTATATGAGCCTACTAACTAAAAAAAAATAACAAAGTGCAGTTGTAAGTGTAGATAATTGGGTAGAAAATAAAAAGTAAGTAATTGTTATGAGTATGAAAAGTGGGTCACATTATTTAAAATGTATTAAAATGTTTTATTTTAGAGTTTTGTAAATGAAAGTGGGACAACTAAAATGACATTTTTTGTAGATTAAAGTGGGACTGAGGGAGTACTCCTTTGGCATACTTCAACTTGAAAAAAAAAGGTTCCACGAAAAAAAGAAAAGAAATACTCCCTCCATCTCACATGAAATAAAATTCTTGGCCGCAATATGAGAATTAAAAAAATACAAATATTTTATTGAAAAATTGATTTAAAAATAGTTGTTGTGAGTATGAAAGAGAGAAAATGGTTAGGGAATAATTAGTGAAAAGTTGTTGTAAGTATGAAAAGTGGATCCGATTAATAAAAAATAATAATAAAATTCATTTTGAAATGTGTTATTTCGAGTGGGACACCCAAAATAAAAAAGTCATATTTTGTATTGGATAGCGAACTTCCTCTGAATCAAATTTTTGGAGATTTGCATATTATTTTTTTTAAATGCAATTATTAGTATAACTTTATTAAGTAAATACTAAAAGTACACTTATTAATTGTTTCTCTCTCATGTGTTACTTAACTCAAAAAATGTTGGGTTTTGATGCATCATGTGCAGCGGAATAATAACATGAAATCAAACACACATGAGCCCGGATCAGTCCATGTTGATTAAATTGAATACAAGATGAAAGAATACTAACCCTTGAAGATCGCATCCATGAACACAGACATTAAGGTGCTAAAGCAAACTCAAGAACACCTTCTTGATTGATTGCTAGATCCAAGGCTTGATGATGAAGAGACGCTTTCTTCGTAGAAATTATTTTGCTTCATTGATTATTGTATTTTGATGATTCTAAATCTCAAAATAAATAATCCCCCTCCTCTCTCTCTCTCTCTCTCTCTCTCTCTCTCTCTATGTTTTATTGTTTCTCAAACAATTGTTGTTGATTTCTAAAATCAACCATTGAAGCTATCAATCCCGGCTGCATATATTTATATGAGGGTTTGACCTAATTCCATTGGGACTCGGGATTCCTTATTAAATAAGAAATCTGCTGAATCTGGGCTGATCCGGACATAGTGGCCTTACGGCTCCATTAGAGCCGTACTCCTCCTATGGAGCCGCATGGTCAGCAGAATCTGAATCCCAGATTTTCTGTCTTTTCAATCCGTTCTTTGTGTGTGACCCAATAGGATTATACTATGTTGGCAACGAGTCCGAGCAAGTCAGAACCCGTAAGTCATAAGCGGACTCTAGCAAGCCATTATGACTACCCAATTAGTATAACTTTGAAAGTCCAAAGTTTCCTTAATAGAAGATATCACAATCCCTTTGTCACGCAATATCATATTGGACATAAGTCATGGTCCACGTCAACTTATGTTGTCCAATACTTTCTCGATCCCGAGTAGATTGATATGAGTAAATGATATTGAACACATCAATTCATTTGGGTATGGCCATACACTATCATAAATCTCACTCATCGAGTGGCCAAACAGATATCTCTCTTGGGAGTGGGACAAATCGCATCTTGACTTATCATTCTTCCCTACAAGAATCCGATTGTGACAATCGTAGCCTTTATAACTACCTGGTTAAAGGTAGAATTTGAGTACGTCAAACACAATGTTCAACATGTGGAAGACCATGTTAATCTCAGGTCTAAGGATATCAAATGATATAACTATTATGAGACTTAATTATGACATTTGACCATGACATAAATCTCATAACGGGTCTATCCAGTACCTTGTTCTCCAACAGGTACCCACAAGTTTAATCCGCATCCTATACGCCATAATCATCATATGATCATCCATTAAAATCATGCTAGCTCTTCAAAAGTGCTAGGGGTAATGATTATTATAATAAACATGCAAAAGATATAATAATCTATCTTGTTATCTCTATAACAAATGAAGACATGATGTAACACCTACGCATTTCTCAAGGGCCTAGGGCATAATATCCAACAAAAAATACAATCAATGAAATGGAATAAGTTTCGATGCAACCGTAAAATTGGAATCTAAAAATTTTAAGTTACAAGTGGACAAGTAATTTGAACCAAAATTTAACTTCCAAAATGATACTCCCTATGTCCAAAAGTATATGTCCACCTTTCCTTTTTAGTCTGTCCCAGAGTATATGTCCACTTCCTAAAATGGCAAAGAATCTTTACTATTTCTCCCACTCATTCTCTCTCTTACTTACTTTTATACTCACGACACCAATCAGCTTACTATTTCTTCCCACTCATTCTCTCTCCTACTTTACTTTTATACTCACAACACTTACATCACTTCCACCATTTCTTAATCTTCATGCAAATGAGAGGGTGGACATATACTCTGGGACGGAGGGAGTATATATTTTGAACAGGATGGCGTATTAAGGTGTTCTGAGTGTATATAGTGGGTAGAGATTATTAGTAGGCTAAGGAATAGTAAGTGTGTTAGTTGATGTGAATATGATAATGGGTCCAATGAATTACTCCCTCCGTCCCAAAGTAAGTGTCCACCCTTCCATTTTCACAGAAATTAAGAAATGGTGGAAGTGATGTAAGTGTTGTGACTATGAAAATTGGGGTAGGAGAGAGAAGGTGTGGTATGAGATAGTAAGTTAATTGGTGTTGTGAGTATAAAAATAAAATATGAGAGAGAATGGGTAGGAGGAATAGTAAAGTTCTTTGTCATTTATCATCTAATTAAGAAATTCTGGAAAAGGATTGATGTTTTTGCTCATAAGACACAATGGTTCATGCAAGATTATCCCATTGGCATAGCTGTGCGTTGATTAATGCGCGGAGTGTGCGGATCTACTTGCTTGGCCAATTTAGTTTATGCAAGATTATCCCTTTAAACATGGCTGTACATTGTATTATGCAGGGACCATGCGGATCTACTTGCTTGGTCAAACACTTTTGGGTCAAAATAAATAATTGCTGAAAAAGCCTTGCTCGGCCGAGCAATATAATATTTCATGAATCGGTGCATTTGGAAAAAGCACTGTTCGACTGAGCACCACCCGTGACTCGGCCGAGCACTGTAGCATCAGATTACAAAGTTTCTGGAAAAGGCTTGCTCGGCCGAGTCAAGGGAGGTGCTCTGCCGAGCACCAATTGTGACAAAAAAATTTGAGTCCTTGGAAATTGTGCTCGGCCGAGTCATGCCCTATGCTCGGCCGAGGAGGCACTGTTTCCAGATTTCATATATTTTTTTTAAGAATTTTGCACAATCAATTATTTTACTTCATTTTTTGAGCAAGAACGTACATTTTTTAGCCTTAATTTTTGTGATTAATTATATGCTTAAAAATTTTATACATTTTTTAAATAATATTGTCACCAAAGTGGTTTACGTTATTTAAATCCAAGATTGTTAAGTGTTGAATGTATACATTAATATGTGGATGACATTGTTAGTACCCGATCTGAAGATTTAGGACTTCCTAGACCTTTAGACATCTCTAAGGACCTCTTAGGCAATTATAACCTGACAGGGACTCATCCGACAGCTTTCCAGAGTTCTAGTTGGACGAAATCAGTTCTAGGTCGAATTCTATCAGGATAATGACCTGATCCCGAGAACAAAGTGATAAGATTTCACTGAGATCTAGATAACGACGTGATCCGGCAAGACTGGCCACTCGGCCACTTATGTGGCCACGCGGCCACTTCTTCCCCAGGCCGGGCGGCCACTCCTTCCGTCCCCTATTCCCTATAAATAGGTGCCTCCAGCCCCAGAGATCGATAACCAATTCATTCTGCGAGTTTCAGAGTCAAAACTGACGGAGAAACTCTAAGTTTAAGCCTTTCTGGCACAATCAAAGCCTCTTCGAATCTTCAAGAAGCTTCAAATCATAGTTCTTGCCGATCAAGGTAAGTCCTCTTCCTTTTCTTATTATGTTCTTGTTAGGTTCTTAGGCTAGATCTATATTATGCATGTTTTCCTTTTGTTTATGCATCCATATTCATATGTTCTTCAAGAGTTCTTTATGTTCTTAGTCTAAACTCATAATATATGCTATATTTAGGGTAGCGATCTTCATGTTTTTGTGTCCATTCATATGTATTCATGATGTTCTTGTTATTATGCTAGATCTAAGACTTATCCATGCGTAACATATTAGATCTAATGTTTTAATCACTATTTATGTGCACATGCCATAGCCAATGATGATCTTAGGGTTTCATCAAACCCTAATACGATATAGGAACTATTTCTAACCCTAATCTTCCCCCTCTATATGCATGATCCCGCTTCATCTCTTCCCATTCTAATTCATCAATGAACTACACCGACCTGAGCTTCTCATGATGAGAAGAATGTAGGCAATCTTCGGATCCGGTCTCAATCACTAACACATACACACATTGATCATGGTAGAATGATCGATTCGTCGGGCAATAGGAGTGATAACATGAATATTCTTCTCTTATTGTAATTTGACCCCCGAACCCTATTATTCTCATAAATGTTTTTCTCAATGTTTTAACAACAAATAAAACAACGTGGCGACTCTCGATTTTCATCTCACGTATTCACAGTGGCGACTCTGCTGGGGACTTGTTTTCGAAAAACCTTTTTTCAAAACTTAAGAGGGTCTAACTTTCATAAACTTCGTGATTTTGTGTGTGTTCTAACTGCCCCGCGTACCCCTTTTCTGCAAATCTGTTTCTAACAATTTCCTGCAGGTTTATGTGTTTATAGCATGTTTAAATGTTCTAGATCTACTCTATTATGTTCACTTTATGCTTAAATGCTATTATTATGAATTGTTATGCTAGTAGACTCCTCTCGTGCATTGCATATCATTCCTAAAAATACGTAATCAAATGGCACACCCACTAGTCCGTGTCACACTGCACACCCTATTGGATAATCTGCTGAGTGCACAGATTTTGGTGATCCTGTCGCCTCTATCTTCGTGGCACCCGGGTTATCTAACTCACCGTCTTCACTTGTGAAGCGGTTGAGGTTAATCCTTGTTCGTTTCTAAACCATGCACCTTGATCGAGTTAAGAACACTTATCAAAAAACAAGTAACCTTAACTAAAATCATTCATCATGTTGTGTGTGTCTACCCTAGATCAACTCTAGTCGAACCTTAGACCCGTCTAGGTCAAACCTATCGCCTTGATTTGCTAGGTCAAACCCATCATCTCGACCCATCTAGGTCAAACCCGTTATCTTGACCAAGGACCGAGTCATCTCTCTTTCTTTTTGACTTCTACAGTCACCTTATAAAACTTATGGTTTTCAAAAATCACAGACCTCTACGGTCATCTTATAAAACTTATGGTTTTCAAAAATCATAGACCTCTACGGTCATCTTATAAAACTTACGATTTTCAAAAGTCACAAACCTCTATGGTCATCTTATAAAACATACGGTTTTCAAAAGTCACAGACCTCTACGGTCATCTTCTAAATACTTATGACTTTCAAAATCACTGACCTCTGCGGTCACTATCTCACTTGTTTTACTTAACTCGAACTACGGTGACCTGAGCCTCTCATTGTGTGGGACCTCTCCCGCACGGTAAGGGGGACGTAGGCAGCTACCGGCCCTGTCAAACTTTTGGTCTTTTCATTCAAAGAACATTTAAAAAATACAGAGATCGAGTCTTTTATAAAAAAATGATTTTATAACGATGCCTCGTCATTAATTATGAGTATAATTTAATTCAAAGACTTAACTTCTCCACCAACCACTACAGAATCCTGCATCATTCTGCCGAAGGGATCATCACAGTCACAACCGAAGCTACCACCCAAGGTCTCGAGACAACTCTCCACCCCAGCACCACTCTCAATGAGCAAATGGCCCACTTCAACGCCATCCTCAACAAGCAAGCGGTCTATCTTGACACCGCTCTCAACAAGAAAGAAGCCTTCTATAAGACTCTCCTCGACAAACAAGCGGCCCACTATGAGACTATCCTCAGAGAGAAATCAACCCTCTCCCGAACTCTTCTCGATGAGCAAGAACCTTCTTTAAGACTGTTCTCCTCAAATGGACAGACCGCTTCCAGAAGGTGCTGTACAAAGCTCTAAAGGACACCGAGGAACATCTCCGGTCTGACATCTATGGCATCTATGAGTATCTCAACCGCACTCTTCCTCATGCTCAGTTCCAATACCCGTACGCTCCTCAAAGGTATGGACCACCACGGACTTCCCCCACTGGGATGCCTCCTGTGATTACTCATCAGCAAGGAATACCAATGCATAAACCGCCCTCCAAGATGGTCCATGACAAGCGCAAGTTAGATGATTTGGGTATGCCATTAGATGAATGCTTCGAAAATCTAGTTCAAGCCTGCAAGTTAGCTCCTCTTCTCGACTTTAAACCAAACTTTGAAAGACAAGACTTGGATCCCTCCAAATACTGCAAGTATCACCAATACATCGGACATGACACCGAAAAGTGCTTCCAACTGAAAAGGACGATCCAAAGGCTCATTAATAGTGGAGCCATCATCCGCCAAGGGAACAAATGGGTATAAGCAAAGTCCAAGCAAGCAAGAAGTTACACCGGGGCTACCTCTTCTAAAAATAAAAATAAAAAAAGAGTCTTTCAGTCTTCGTAGGTTCTAAAGAGTCTTTTAGTCAAAGTCCACTTCGAACATTAGTCTTTTACTTTTTACTAGCAAAAGTCCACTCCGGACATTAGTTAGATTGTTAAAGTCCACCTCGGACTAGTTAATTTGAGTCTTTAGTCGCAATAAAAGTGTCTTTATTTCTTTTCTTTCTAGACTTGAGACATAATCTCGCTTATATACATCAATTCCATGAAAATTGTATTAATCATAATTGACAATTGATTGCTATATCTTTATATGACGAATTAATCTCAAATATATTTGTTAATGAAGACTCATTAAAAGGTAAATGGACCCACAAACCATCATACATAATTAAATAAACAATTAGTCTCAAAATAACAAACGCTTTGATCAATCGAATTGTTTTCTGTTTTCTATTCGTCCTCTCTATACCTACCCTCATATACAACTTGTGTACACCCACGGTGTGCACCCTCTATATATATACTCCTTGTAGACCCACTGTGTGCACCCTCTAAATACTCCTCATATACACTTCCATCTTCCCACGAAGGAGACGACGACTGCAGAGATGCTCACCATCGAAGAAGTGTCCGCACAATCACAAAGGCTGTCCTTTCCCGCCGCGACTACAACATGACGATGCACTGGGGCTGTCTGTCCTCCTCGACGATGTCAACGAAATGCAAGGGGCTGTTCAAACCTCCTCCACGAGTTCTACCTCCCAAAGAAGAAAGCAAACTAGAGGCTCACCTTGCCCAACGTTTCAATATGTAAATGTATATATATAAAAAAAATAAAGCTCGCTAGGTCGAAACCCACAACGGGCGGCTTAGCGAAAAATTAGAGCAAAGGCACAAAAAAAGAAGCCCGCTAGGTTGAAAACCCGCAAGGGCGGCCTAGGCAAAAATAAGGGTGTGCGCAAAAATAAATCAAACAAAGAAAAATAGAAGGGTCTATCATCATAGGAAAAGTAAAAGTCCCACTTTCTTTTCATTTCTTATTTTCTATTTTTCTTCCTTTTCAAAGGAGTTCAATTCAACTCGACGGCAGCAGTCCAAAGCTACGACTACAAATGACAAAGCGGTACAAAGCAACAAACAACAACGGAGCATACCACCACTCAAACCCGGTATCAATCATTAAACCGGATCATCCTCGAACTACGCAGACCTGAGCCTCTCACACCGAGAGGAATGTAGGAAACCTCCAGGTCCGGTCCACAAAATATATACAACCCACCTCGAGCCAACTTTTATTCTTTTCTCTCTTCCCCATACACTACAATTTCTATTCTATTTCTCGATTAATCAAGGCATTTATTATTTCGAGACTACTTGTCTAAAACATAATCATAAGATACGTAACTAATCAACGAGGTCCATTCTCGAGCAATCAAAAGACAATTCTGAATAAAAAAAAATTCAAATGTCTCGACAAGTCTTATGTTCTACAATCTAGGAAAGGGCTAAACACTTACTTTCTGTCAAGTAGGGGCTTCCTTCCTTTTATACACATACTCCCCATAAGGTCCAAATGCGAGAGCTCCCTCTCTTATTCTCTCTCTCTCTCTCTCCCTTCTCTCACCATAACAAAAGGCTCCTGCAAGTCGTCCGTACAATTCTTTCTTTTTCTTTATTTTGAGTCGACTGAAAAAAAAAAAAAAAAAAAAACGACGCTAAAAGAATATACCCACCTAGATTGAAAACCCGCAAGGGCGGTCTAGAGAAAAAATATGGTGCGTCTAAAAGGAGGTAGAGTCCCCCACCTTATGCCCTCACAAAACTAGGGCTACTCTAATGGAATTAGGCTGAGTACTGATACTCCAACAAGATCATTCCCCGCAGAAAGTCATATCTCTCCATCGAAGCTCAACATGGATGACCTCTTTCTAAGGATCTCATCACACTGGGCTACCCCAATGCAACCGGGCTGATTGCCGATGCTCCAAGAAGATCACTCTCCACGAAGCTCAACATGGTTCGCCTCTCTCAAGTACCCCCATTCAAACTGGGGCTTCTCTAAACCAAGTTAAGTCAACTGCTTGACTACTCGAGATCACCGGCGACCTGATAAAATCTCACTCACCCGAAGGGCTACCCTAATCAACAAACCCGACGAAGGACAAGTACTTGAATTAATAAGACTGTAATTAATCATAAGGCATCTTTATAAAGTCGTTACATTTTCAAAAGTGTTTTCTATCACGACACATTGTTTATAAACCTGCACGCTCGGTCTCCACTAATTTACAAAATGTCTTTTTGTCTCATCTCTGTGATGTTCTAACTGACTCGGTCCTACAACATTTATCCTACACCTTAGGCTACACTTGGGTCCTGTGTCCCGTCTCCCATAGGTCAAAATCCCTAAATCTCCTTTAGGCAGCAGTTTCTAAACCCAACTAGGGTACCCTTAGCCTGTGCAATGCGCTCATAGTCGGTCTACATGCTGTTTACATTCTACTCTACGTGCTACACGTTGTTTACATGCTACTTGCTACTGTACATATTACATAGTACATAAATGTTTATACAGTCATCCATGAATATATATACTATTCTACTGTCTGTACTACAACTAAGAAAATGCAGAAACTAAGAAGCCGATCCAATAGCATCACCTCGAGTCCTCTTCCGAGGATGTCTGCCCGGAGCACCATCGTCATCACTGAAAGGAGGAGAACCACCGCATTTTGCCACCTTGCAAAGATTCTTTGCCAATCTTCGGTGCAACCTCCGAATCACCTCACGTAGGCCGGCCTCATAGCATGTCATGGTCTCATAAGTCCGAGGGGTCACCTAAAGAAAAGGCAGCACAAGCATGTCAAAACAAGTCCGAACAAGGGAATGACTAAAGACAAGAAAAGGGATAGACAGAAGTAGGGGTAAAAGTACATACACTGACATGACCCGCCGGGATCCGAAACTCCAGAGCTACCTCACTCTCCTCATGCTGCACCCACTAAGGGTTATCATTACTGTCCATATGATCATATAGAGGGACTCCAAAAACCCTGTCAAAGGAAAGACCTGCTGGGCCCGTTACCACCAACTCAACATGCCTCTGCCCCATCTCCGCAGTTTCTTCTCTATCACAATGCGTGAGCCTCAAAGGCGCGTCCCAACAAAGTCATCATACGAGGCTCCCTCTACAACAAACTGTGTAGCATCAAGGCCCTCGGTCAGTCTAACCCTGTCATGCAGAGACACTAGATCAGTCATGAAGCACAGAGGATTCACCAGACTAAGAAGACACTACCTACTCCATCCTAGGGACAGTCTATCTCACTCAAATAAAGGACATCTCTGCCATATCCAATCAATAATATCCGCTGGCCCGTCACCTCAAGCACTTCGGCAAACAGCAACTCCGACCTAGGGAATGGTACAACTCCGCCAAGCTCATCGCTCCCCAAGCATTCAATACCACTGCATCCAGTTCCACCAGACATCCAAGCAATGGAATCATCGCCGTCATTAGAAAAATGGTCTGTGATAACCCATACCAAGTAAATATTTGGCCAGTCACCTCTACATCATCGCCTCATACCACCTCTTGAGGCCACCTAGATGTACATTATACCCGTTCCTGATAGCGGCACAATCAAATCCGATCAAATTCCTAAGTCTATATGCACTTCCAACGGCAAGGAGGATATCATCACTCTACGCTGAACAACTCGTGGACCACAACCCGACAAGCTCTCGAAGAATGCTCCCAAGCCGGTAGCCCACACCCTGCTCTGAACAGTCTACACGAGCCGCTCAACTCCAAAGGCGGCAATACAACCTACAAACACAGACAAGAATACACAGCAAAGGTATGCAAGCAATCTAGCAGTTTACTTTATGATGCATGCTCATGTATAGACTGCTGTATTTTTACTCTAGGAGAATCCCAAAGCATCCTAACAAATACTATAAATATATCACGATCAAAACCCTAGTCTACCTAGGACAAGTCAACTCCAAACAAGTCCAAAACATTTCAATAATTAACGGACAAAAGTATAAACTTCATCCAAAATAAGCTTTCTCAACGAAACACTACTGTACATCACACTCTAACAAAAGTCAAACAACAAGGCACTGTTAACAAAGCCAACCAAGTCAAAAATCGGTCAAAGATTACAACATTTTCGGACCAAAAATTACTTAACACAAAAAATTGCGTTTTTTTAACAAAACCACAAAAATCAATACATTATACATACCCCAAATAAATCAATCAACTTGGGTCGAAATCTACAAGTTTCATGAAAACCCCAATTTAAGGTCATTAAACCCTAAGTTTAAAATTAATCAACCAAACCCCGTAACTTTGGGTAAATTAATAATCAAACCTTCTCATTCGAAGTAACTAACAATCAAACCTTCTCAATTCGAAGTAATTAACAATCAAACCTTCTCGTTCGAAGTAACTAACAATCAAACCTTCTCGTTCGAAGTAATTAACAACCAAACCTTCTCGTTCGAAGTAATTAACAATCAAAACCCCATACCCTAGGTAACTTATAATCAAAACCTTTACAATCAAAGAAAATTCACTTAAACCCCAAACTTTGGGTAATCCACAACTAAACCCCTTACGTTCAACAAATTAATCAACAAAACCCTATTCCTTGGGTAATTTACAATTGAAACCCCAAACCTCGGGTAAAGTACAAATAAATCCTCCATCTTTAACACAAAATCTATAAACCAAAACCCCATATCTTGGGTAATTTGCAAACAAAGCACCTCTACTTAACACCATCCAAATCCAAACCCCATACCTTGGGTAATTAACAACCAAACCCCGTAACTTTCGGTAAATTGCAATCAAACCTTCTCGTTCGAAGTAATTAACAATCAAACCTTCTCGTTCGAAGTAATTAACAATTCAAACCCCAAGCCTTGGGTAACTCACGATCAAAACCCCCATACCTTAAAATAACTTACAATCAAACCTTCTCATTCGAAGTAATTTACATTCAAATCCTCTAAACCCCAAACTTTGGGTAACCCGCAATCATATCAACAAAATCATTCAAATCCCAAACCTTGGGTAATCCACAACCAAATTAATAATAATTTATTCAAAACTCCAACTCTGAGTAAATTGCAATCAAACCCTTCAGTCAAGGTAAAATACAAATAAATCCCTCGGGTTTAACATTAACATATCCAAACCCCATACTTTGGGTAATTTACAATCAAAACAATCAACATAAAAGTCACTCAAACCTTCTCGTTCGAAGTAATTAACGATCAAACCTTCTTGTTTGAAGGAATTAATAATTAAACCTTTCATTCAAGGTAAATTACAATCAATGCATTTCTACTCCATAATGCTAAAAACAAAGCCCCATCCTTTGGGAAAATTCCAATTGAGTCCCTCGCTCCAAAATAACTCACAATCAAGTCCTACACTAAGAGAAATTCGCAATTAAAACCCTCTACGGTTAACATTTAAAACCCCAAACTTGGGTAATTTACAATTTCAACTCTTACAAATCAACAAGAATTAACTTAAATCCCAAACTTGGGTAATTCACAATCAAAATCCTTTACAATCTACATAAGATTTATTTAAACCCCAAACTATGGGTAAATCACAACTAAACCTCTACATTCAACACTAATTCACTTAAACCTCAAACTTGGGTAATTTACCATCCAAATCTTTACAATCAAAGTAAAATACAAATAAACTCCAAACTATGGGTAAATCACAATTAAAAATCTTTGCAATCCACATAAGATTCATTTAAACCCCAAACTATAGGTAAAATACAACTAAAATTCACTTAAAACCCCAAATCTTGGGTAACTTACCATCAAAATCTTTACAATCAAAGTAAAATACAAATAAACCCAAACCTTGGGTAATCTACAAATTAAAACTCTTTGCAATCTACATAAGGTTCATTTAACCCCAAACTATAGGTAAAATACAACTAATTTCCTACAAAATTCACTTAACCCCAAACGTTGGGAAATTCACATCTCTAAACTCAAGCAATCAAAAACTCAAACCCTACACTATAGGTAATTTCACTCAAAATTCACAAAGCTTAAAACCTAAACAAAAGGTATCTTACACCAACAAATTCCAAATCGGCCCGGAAGGCCTCCAAATTTCCAAATCAATCTATAATTAAAGGTCGGAACCTCCGTAAGCCCTAATCATTAAAATCAATCTATAATTGGAGGTCGGATCATCCGTAAACCCAAAAGATTATAATTAAAGGTAGGAACCTCCGTAAGCCCTAATCCTTAAAATCAATCTATAATTGGAGGTCGGATCATCCGTAAACCCAAAAGATTATAATTGAAGGTCGGAACCTCCGTAAGCCCTAATCCTTAAAATCAATCTATAATTGGAGGTCGGATCATCCGTAAACCCAAAAGATTATAATTGAAGGTCGGAACCTCCGTAAGCCCTAATCCTTAAAATCAATTTATAATTGAAGGTTGGAACCTCCGTAAACCCTAATTGGGTTCGGAAGACCTCTATAAAAATTACCAATTGGGTTCGGAAATCCTCTATAAAATTTATAAAATCTAAAATTAGGTTCGGAAATCCTCTATAAAATTTCTAAAATCTAAAATTGGGTTCGGAAATCCTCTATAAAATTTCTAAATCAATCTAAAATTGCGTTCGGAAATCCTCTATAAAATTTATAAATCAATCTGAAATTGGGTTCGGAAATCCTCTACAAAATTTCTAAATCAATCTAAAATAGGGTTCGAAAATCCTCTACAAAATTTCTAAAGCTTCTCA
Organism: Campanula takesimana; assembly: GCA_026119855.1. Classification (NCBI taxonomy): domain Eukaryota; kingdom Viridiplantae; phylum Streptophyta; class Magnoliopsida; order Asterales; family Campanulaceae; genus Campanula; species Campanula takesimana. The sequence continues at coordinate 339,051 of JAOWBW010000956.1, read as the reverse complement.
AAATTAGGTCCGGAAGACCTCTATAAAATTACCAAATCAATCTATAATTAAAGGTCAGAACCTCCTTAAACCCTAAAAATTATAAATTGAAGGTCGGAACCTCCGTAAGCCCTAATCCTCTAGATCAGTCTATAAATCGATTACGTGCGCTCTGTAAGAAGTTAGAATTCATCCCTAATTCTGTTCTCGATTCTTTAAACTTCTTGTCGAACCGTGCGAATGGCCTTCCCTCCTTTCCCTAATAGAGTCCATTTGCAACGACTTTATTGCTTCATGAATGTTTGTCGATCTCAAGCGGAAAGAAAATATCTCATTTCTTTTTTGCTTTTCCTCCCCAGTAGGGTCCACGCGACTTTATTGTCTGACGAGTGCTTGATTATCCCTAGCAGAAGACGGCGTCTCGTTTCTTTCTTTCCCTACAGGTCTCGAACTACGATTGGCTTGATTCCCTTTAGATACGTAGGTAGCCTAGCATAGGTTCATCCGCTTGACCAACATGGTCACCTTCTTACCTTTCTCTCCCATGATTTGGAACTCATGTTTCAGATCGGTTCCTTTCTTAATCGATAACCTTCCATGCCTTGCAAGAAACGACGTCGAGGGGCTACTGTTAGTACCCGATCTGAAGATTTTGGACTTCCTAGACCTTTAGACATCTCTAAGGACCTCTTAGGCAATTATAACATGACAGGGACTCATCCGACAGCTTTCCAGAGTTCTAGTTGGATGAAATCAGTTCTAGGTCGAATTCTATCAGGATAATGACCTGATCTCGAGAACAAAGTGATAAGATTTCACTGAGATCTAGATAACGACGTGATCTGGAAAGACTGGCCATGCGGCCACTTATGTGGCCACGCGGCCACTTCTTCCCCAGGCCGGGCGGCCACTCCTTCTGTCCCCTATTCCCTATAAATAGGTTCCTCCAGCCCCAGAGATCGATAACTAATTCATTCTGCGAGTTTCAGAGTCAAAACTGACGGAGAAACTCTAAGTTTAAGCCTCTCTGGTACCCTCAAAGCCTCTTCGAATCTTCAAGAAGCTTCAATCATAGTTCTTGCCGATCAAGGTAAGTCCTCTTCCTTTTCTTATTATGTTCTTGTTAGGTTCTTAGGCTAGATCTATATTATGCATGCTTTCATTATGTTTATGCATCCATATTCATATGTTCTTCATGCGTTCTGCATGTTCTTAGTCTAAACTCATAATATATGCTATATTTAGGGTAGCGATCTTCATGTTTATATGTTCATTCATATGTATTTATGATGTTCTTGTTATTATGCTAGATCTAAGACTTATTCATGCGTAACATATTAGATCTAATGTTTTAATCCCTATTTATGTGCACATGCCATATCCAATGATAATATTAGGGTTTCATCAAACCCTAATACGATCTAGGAACTATTTCTAACCCTAATCTTCCCCCTCTATATGCATGATCCCGCTTCATCTCTTCCCATTCTAATTCATCAATGAACTACATTGACATGAGCTTCTCATGATGAGAAGAATGTAGGCAATCTTCGGATCCGGTCTCAATCACTAACACACACACACACACACACACATTGATCATGGTAGAAAGACCGATTCGTCGGGCAATAGGAGTGATAACATGAATATTCTTCTCTTATTGTAATTTGACCCCCGAACCCTATTATTCTCATAAATGTTTTTCTCAATGTTTTAACAACAAATAAAACAATGTGGCAACTCTCGATTTTCATCTCACGTATTCACAGACATGAATTTTCCAAAGAAGATCATGTCATTTGACAGAATTTATACATTCATTTGGTAACAAGTAAAAAGAACATTAAGTTGTTTTATTAAGTACATAAAATGGCCCAAAGGAAGATTAAGTATTTAATAAAGACATTGTTCAATTTATTGGTTACCTCAAGGTAATCATTTATGAATCAACTCGCAATCCAAAGATTAGTTTTGATGTCATGTTGACTATCTTATTGATGGATTTCATTGATATAATTAATCATTTATTCATTATGTAGTTACTTATACATGTTTTGTATTTCATTCTTCTTCTCAATTCCAACAGATTTATTAAATGCTTCATCCATTACTGCTGCTATAGCGTACCGATGCTTAATGGGACAAATTTTAAAACTTTGAAAAATAAAATAACTATGATCTTGGGCTGTATGGACATTGATCTCGCATTAAGGGAACCAATTCATGCCCCTCTCACTGATAAAAGCACTCAAGAAGATCGCTTAAGTGTTGAGAAGTGGAAACGTTCCAACCGTGTGAGCCTAATGATCATGAAAAATGTCATCCCGGAGACATTCCTGAACAGTGTCTCCAAGGACGTTGATGCTAAAACCTTTCTCGATACCCTTGAGGAACGCTTTAAGCGAAAAGTCAGAAATAAGTCACTTTGAGGTTGAAACAATTCAAACCCGAAAGTGCTCATTTAGCATCTACTTCTTCTCATGGGACAAAGAGAAGAGGGAAGGAAATTGCGGTTGCAAATAAGAGGCATAAGAGATCATCTGATGATCAAAAGATTAAGAAATGCTTCTTTTATAAGGACCTTACTTACATGAAGAGCGACTGCCCTAAGTATCACGCTTGGCATGCTAAAAAATGAATGTCATTTGGTCTTGTTTGTACTGAGGTTAATTTGGTTTCAATTCCTACATATACATGGTGGTTGGATTCTGGTGCAACAACTCACATTAGTATGTCTATGAAAGGTTGCCTGAATTACCGAAGACCCAGTGAAGATGAGAGATACATCTATATGGGAGCTGGGAATCCAGTTGAAGTAATAGGCATAGGGACTTTTAGACTATTGTTAAGTACTGGTTATTATTTTGTATTAAATAATACATTTATTGTACCGTCCTTTAGACGGAATTTAATATCTATCACAATTTTGGACAAGGAAGGTTATTCTTCTTCGTTTGGCAATAATAAATGTGATCTTTATTTTAATTCCAAAATTGTCGATACTATTACTTTGTCAAGAAATGATAATCTTTATTTACTTGCCACAATTAAAACAATAAATGGGTCCCATATTAATGAAACCAAAGGTACTAAGCGAAAGTTATCAAGTGAAAATTCTTATACCTTATGGCATAGGCGTTTGGGTCATATCTCCAAGAGGAGAATTGATAAGCTTGTGTCGGAGGGAATCTTAAACAAACTTGATACTCCGGATAAAGACTTTTGCATTGAATGCCTTAAGGGAAAATTTACAAACACTAAAAGAAAATTATCCTCGAGAGCATCAAGCGTCTTAGAACTAATTTATACGGATATTTGTGGACCATTCACTACCCCTTCATGGAATGGTCAACAATATTTCATTACGTTCATAGACGATTACTCTCGTTATGGATACATTTATTTGCTTCATGAAGAGTCTCAATCATTGGACATTTTCAAGTCTTATAAAGCCGAAGTTGAAAATCGACTTGGAAAGACTATTAATAACGTTAGGTCCGATCGTGGTGGTGAATACTATGGTTGGAATGACGGTTCAGGTAAACAACGTCTCGGTCCTTTTGCTCGCTATCTTGAGGAGTGTGGGATTGTCCCTCACTACACCATGCCGGGTACGCCTAGCATGAATGGTGTAGCTGAGAGACGTAATAGAACCCTTAAGGATATGGTAAGAAGTATGATTTCTTGTACTTCCTTACCACACTCACTATCGGGCGATACATTAAAAACCGCTACTTACATTCTCCATAGAGCTCCCTCAAAAGCTACTAATAAAACTCCTTATGAATTATGGACGAATAAGAAACCGTCCTTAAATCATCTTCATGTATGGGTTATCCAGCAGAATCTAGGCTTTATAGGCCTAATGAAGGCAAACTGGACGCTAAGACTGTTAGTAGTTATTTTGTAGGGTATGCTGAGAGATCTAGGGGATATAAATTTTACAACCCAAAAACTAGAACCTTTTTTTTAAATGGGAAATGCTAGGTTCTTTGAGGATGTTGAATTTAGAGGGGAAATTAGGAATAGTTTTGAATTGTAAGAAGAAGAGGAATCTATTTCTATACCTCTTCCTATAGTTCCCATTCGAAATCAAGTATTTATACCTGAAATTCAAGAGGAACATACAATTCAAAACAATGACTCCCCTATAAATATTGAACAACATGAAAATGTTGATAATGAGGATCAAATTCAACAACCTCAAAAATCAAGAAGAACTAGTACCCTTAGGGAGATCCAATAGAGTAATAAGAAATGCAATTCCGGATGATTATGAAGTGTATCTTGCCGAAAATGAGGAACACTTAAGTTTAGTGGGAGATGAGCCGCTCACCTTCCATGAAGCCATTAATAGTCCTAATTCTCATAAGTGGATCAATGCCATAAATGAAGAGTTAAAATCCATGAAAGACAATGACAGTTGGGATCTTGTTCCTTTACCAAAAGAAGTTTTATACTTCAATTTTTAGATAAGTCAATTTCTAGATTTTTATTTGTCATAGGCTGAGTCATGATTCGGTTTTCCCTTATCGGTTTTATCCTTCAAGCTGTACTTGTTGCAACTATTGAACCGCCAGCATGGAGCCGCATATTTTCATCAAACCACGTTTTGTGGCTTTGATGAAACCTCACTTCAAGCTTCGTATGGAACCGCTCATGCTACCTTGGTGGAACCGCAGATCATTTATTGAAGTTCAAGAGTTGTCATTTATTCCTTGAGACAAACATTCCCTTTACTACCGTAAAGAAATGATTTATGACTTGACAAAATAACTTCGAGTTAACTTGGAGTTTCTACAAGGAATGTCGCTTTTATCTTGTAAATTCAATTGTTTACTGTTAGTCCTTTCTCTGCAACAAAGGACAATGTCAGGTAGTGGTGCTACAACTACCTAGGACTACATGACAAAACAAAGGATAAAAATGACAACTCAACCAATGGGATTTTGATAGCAGCTGTACCTTCAAGATTTGAATCAAATCTTTGTCCAACGGTCATAAGACTTCTTTCACTATAAATAGCCTTCATTTCTCAACAATGAAGGTTGCTGAGCTTCAAGAGAGAAAATTCCCAAGTGTTCAAAGTTTGCTTTGAAGATTTTCCTCAGATATTCAAACCTTCAAAGATCTCCTTAGCAAACCCAGAATTCTTCATCAAACCTTCAGTCATTCATCCATTCATACTCAGCCTTGTACATCGAAATTTTTCTTATGCTCAACATCATTTAGATCTTTAGAGCATTTGATTTCTTTCTCACACACATACACCTGAATTGTACGATCATATAAATTATACATTTCGAAAACACCGGTTGTTAGAATAGCTTTGATAGGTTAGATTGTATGTTTAGAGTTTAGATTCTTCATTGTAATCTTGTAAAAGCTCCTCTAAATTAATACAAGTCTAGTAGCTATTATTGTTGGTGTTGGTGCCCTAGGCACGTTTGTTAAACGTTGTATAAGTTATCATTTTATTCATAATGATAAAGAGATAATAAGATTATTATTATGGATCGTGTTTGCTTATAATAATCTCCGTCCCTAGAGCTTGTTAAGCACTAGTATAAAGGCTAAATGATCATGGGATGATCATGTTAGATTTATGGGTACTTGTTTGGAACAAGGTACTGGACATGACCCGCGGTATGAGATTTATGTCATGGTCGATGTCATATATAAATCTCATATTAGTTATGTCATTTGAATCCTTGGACATGAAGTTATTATAGTCTTCCACTTGATGAACATTATGTTTGACATATTCAAACGCTGCCTTAACACGGTAGTTATAAAGGGTATGATTGGCATGATTGGATTCACGTAGGGAAGAATAATAAGCCAAATGGATTTGTCCCTCTTCGGAGAGATGTCAAGCTTGGGCCCCTCGAAGGAATAATGTTGATGAAATGTTTGGCCAAACTCAAATGGATTGATTGGATCAATGTCATTTGGATTATCAACATATTCGGAATCGAGAAAGTATTGAACAATACAAGTTGACTTGTTGACCATGACTTGTGTTCAATGACATCGTGGACAAAGGGATTATGACATGTTCTAAAAAAGGAATGCGAACTTGTATCTAGTTATACTATTTGGGTAGGTATGACGGTTTGCTAGAACCTAATCATATCTTATGGTTTCATGTTTGAACCCATTGCCAACTTAGTATAATCCTAGAGGGTCACACACAATAGAACGAATCCTAAATAAGGACTATATTGAAAATTTGGAAAAATTGGATTTTTCTGGGCCTTTGGGCGACCGCCCAAATGGGCTGGGCGACCGCACAAGAAATTGGGCGGCCGCACACCTCAGTTTGGGCGGTCGCACAGTGCTGTCGGGGACAGATTCCTAATTTGATTTGGAAAGGAATTTTGGACGGGTTTAGACACAAGTTTCCTATTTGGAATAGGTCTAACTTGTATATAAACATCAAAATTCGGCCAAGAACAGAACCTAAGCTTTTGTGCAAGTCTCCAAAGAGTTTGAGAGAGTTTATTTTATTCTAAGAAATCCTAGATTGAAGAACAAAATTATACACAAAGAAAATTCCATATAGTTCATATTAATTATGAAAACGTGTTTCATAATTTGGTCTAGCAACCAAGATCAAGTGTTCTTGATATTCGTTCGTGGTGTGGATACCGCTAGAGGGTGAAACTTATCATCTTCATAGTTCGTGATTCTTGCTTTGTTCGTGATCAAGATTTCAAGCCTCCATCGAATTCAAGGTTGCAAAATCAAAGGCATCAAGGGTTAGTATTCTAGTATTCATATTGTTGTATTTGACTTAATCATATGAATGGTTCTATGGGCTTTGGGTTTCATTAAATTTTAAATGCTTAATTCCGCTGCGCATGTGACTACGAAACCCAACAGTGGTATCAGAGCCCCGTTCATGTTGATTATTTCAATACTAGATCATGTTGTGTGTATATAAATTGTTTATGTGCCAAGCATGATATGAATATTGGATTATATGATGTTTATGTGTTATGTGATTTTATGTGGTTTATTGTTTTACAACTTTAATCGCACGATTCAATCGCAATAAATATTATGATGGATTCTGAATTGTTTGATTATTAATTCTGATTGGATCATGGTCTTAATAATCGGGGAAAGATAATTTTGAGACAAATTTTCGAACTTCAAAATTCCTTCTGATGCGTTTGGGCGACCGCACAAATCTCCCTGGGCGGCCGCACATGTTTGGGCGACCGCACCGGAGAGTTTGGGCGGCCGCACAGTTCACTGATTCTGTTCTGATTTTGGTTAAAATTGGAATTTGGAATTTTCGAGAGATCCAACCGAACCAGTAACAAAACCAGACCAGACTTGCTGATCTGGAATGGGCTTTGGGTAGTTGGTTTGAGTGTGGATCTTGGGGTTTGATTTTCCTATTTGTTTTAGTCTTGTGATTCCTAGATTGGTTCAAGTTTTGGATGGCTAATCTGCGTTCATCGAGATTGTGTTTCCCAAAATTGATCGCAATCAAAGTTTCAAAGATAAAACGAAGTTAGAATTATGAAGAGTTCATAATTGCTAAAATTGAGAAACAAAGTTCTTGATTCAAAGTTTGGAGATCCATGTGGAATTGTGAATGCAATTGGCCTACGTTCATCGAGACCATCTATTGCTTAGTTTCGGCCACATGGACTACTTTCTTGGTCTCTTGAATTAGTGCGGGATTGTGGTTGCCTAACGGCTTAGTTCGACCGCACTTCTTGTTGTCTTGATTTGGAAATAACGACCAAAGTTGAAAAAGGTCTCATCCTCATAATTATAGAGAAACTAATGACACATAAATATTGTGCTTAAATTAATGGAGATTAATTTAGTGGCTAAACTTGATGCGTAACATGTTTATCTTATGTGCTCATAAATGTGTTGAATGCTATATGTAATGAACCTTCAAAGAAAGTTTTAAGTCCTCTTGCCACGCCATGATTAAAACACTTGTTTGTGCAAGGGTATTTTCATGTGGGCTCGCCAAAGCGAGGTGCATTGATTTTACTTTTGTATGAGCAAGATGAGTGAATAAGAGTTTCCTATGCGTTTAAAATGGTTGGACTTAATAAGGCGTCAAAACAGTTTTGGGCCTAGGCAAAGATGAGATTAAACATGCTTTCGAAATTGGATCCCTAAGAATCATATGAGATATGATTGACAAGAAATTGTCTACCTAATTAATTTGATTTTGAGCAGTCCGCCTCCGTGGACTCAAAGTTAAATTAAAGTTGGATCTTAGCACAATTTCAAAAGAATCTCATGAAAAGATCTAAGAGTCATATGAGATATGATTGATAGGGTTGTCTACCTAATTAATTTAGTTTTGAGCGGTGCGCCAAAGCGTACTCAAAATTAAGTTAAAGTTGGATCTTAGCCCATTTAAATTATATTATACATTGGATGTCTAAGAAGGTTATATAATTTAGTGGGAGTATTTTTGGAAAATACATTTTTATCTCTTTAATGAGGTTGGTACTTGTAAAATTTTGGAAATTTTGCATAAGTTGTAGATGACAACTAAAATCGTTGCGATTAATCCTTGTTAAGGATAAAGGTTCAAAAGAATGGTACAAACTTCATGGATTGGATCCTGAGCCTAAGAATAGTTCTAAGGCAAGAATATGGGCTGTACATTCTTGATGGGCCTATTCCTAAAGAACCCAAAGCCAGAATAGACAATCACAAGAATCATGAGTATGATTCTAGGAATGTGAGTTGTCCTATGCTAGCGATTATGTGCTCAAAACTTCAACAAAGTTTGGAACTTTGGAAGCCTATTAGATAGGCGTGGAGTTGAGTTACATGTTTCAAAGAGCAATCTAAGCAAGAGAGGTATAAAACCATTATTGCATTCACTTCTTGCAAAAGAGTAAAGGGCAATAAGTGGAACCTCACACGCTTAAGATAATGACTACGTAGAGTATCTTGAGAAACTTGGGAGTCCAATTGGATTGGAGCTAACCATGGATCTTATTCTTGATTCATTTCCTAAGAGTTATAATCACTTTGTGATGGACTATAACATGCTTAGAATGAATAAGAATTTCTTCGAGTTGCATTAACATGCTGAAAAACTGCGAAGATGAAGATATTGGAGAATGGTTCTCCAGAGCTCATGGTTCATAAGGAAAAGGGCCAAGTGCCAAAAGAAAGGTAAGACAAGAGTTGTCAAACCTAAAAGAAATAATTATGGTTAAAATAATAACTTTAATTGATGCAATTTGGTAAAAGTGGCAATTGGATTGACCATCTAAAATTGTAGTCATAATTCTGGATGATCAATAAAAGAATGGTAGTGGGACTACCACTTGGGAATTTTATGTTATAAATTATTCTTTCTAAATTTAATTATTGGGTATTGGATACCAGAATAATTAGTAAAATAAAAGACTACTTATAGTAAAGGTTGATCTATGAATGATAATGATGCAAGAGTTGCAACATTATTCATAGAACACTTGTAAAGTGGCTTTACTAATGAAGTAGGAAATATTATTTTGTTATAAGATAATGAAGGATATTTATTTCTTATTTGGAATAAGAAAGGTGCTTTATTTATTATGATTTACTTCATTGTGTTATCATATAAATAAATCTTATATCCTAAATCTTGAAGAACAAAGTAATAAAGGCTATAACATAAATAATTAAAATTATTTATGCATTATTGTTTTGATCAAATAAATAAAAGATGCATATCTAAAATTCCATGGGACGGAGTTTTAAGTCATATGATTTGGAATCACATGATTTATGCAAATCTTATTTACTTGGACCAAGACATCCTTTACTATGATTGGTAAAAGGCTAATATCTTAATTGACCTAATACATTTTGATGTGTATGGTGCATTAAGGAGCAATGCTAAAAGATTTTTTTTTTATTATACTTGGTAAAACTATTCAAAGACTCTGATTGGATCATGATGACGAATAATTGAACCAAGAATTTGACAGTCATCATTAAAGTTGTGAAATGATTTCACAAATTAACTTCACTAAGAACATCATTTTAAATGATGTGTCTGCATGGAAGTACAATAACCTTATTGGATATGGTTCATTAGATGATAAAGTCAAATTGATCTTCCATTATTAATTTTGGGGTTATGTATTACAAACCGTTGTAACTACACTAATTTGAATTCCATCAAAAGAGGTTAATTGGTGAAAGAAAACTCGGTTTGTCTTTCATAAAGATTTAAGATGGCGAGACCTTTTTGAAAGGAGTTGTCTGGGACACACTCACATTTAAATCTAATAAATATATTTTCATGGGATATCCTAAGGAAACTTGAGGATAATAATTTTACTCATAAGAAACAAATGGTTTGTTAATTATGATGATACTTTTCTAGATAAATGGTTTATCTCTAAAAGAATCAGTGGGAGTAAAATGTATCTCGAATGGTTCGAGACCTAGAAAATATATTTTAACCTAAGATGGAAGTTGAACAAGTTTTCACAAGGAGTGGTGAAAAGTCTGTTCAAGATATACAAATACTTGCGATACATGATAGGATACAATCTATTAGTAGAAATATTGGATATTTCGAAATAGAAAGTATTGAGGTAAAGTTCATTTAGAATGAAGTATTTACCACCTATCATAGATGCAATATCAACTCCACATTTAGATTAATGGCTTGGAGTCATAAAATCTAAAAGGCAATTCATGTATAATAATCAAGTTTGGAACTTGATCATTCTAACCTAAGGTGTTAAAACCAAAGGAGATGAATGACTTTTCTTGGAGAAAAATGTTACATGGGTAGCAAGAAACTTATTAGAATTTTCATAGTCACATGTTCATATTTGGAATATGAAATTTGACAAAATGATGTCAAAACAAGCGTTTCTCAACGGGAACTCACTTAAGGATGTATTGGATACAACCTAAAGGTTTTGATAGTCAAGAAAATTCTAAAAGGTATGAAAGTTGCGAAGATTCATTGGATGGATTGAAGCAAGCTTTTGGGAGTTGGAATCTCCGTTTTGATAAGTCATAGAGCTTGGCTTGATCAAGAACGAAGATGAATCTTGTATATACACGAAGATTAGTGGGAGCATGGTGCTATTCCTTATCTAATATGTGGATGACATATTGCTTATTGGAAACGACATTCCTACACTTTAATCTGTAAAGATTTGGTTAAGAAAGTGTTTCGCAATAAAAATATGGATGAAGCATAAGTCATTGGCACTAGTGTTTGCTTATAATAATCTCCGTCCCTAGAGCTTGTTAAGCACTAGTATAAAGGCTAAATGATCATAGGATGATCATGTTAGATTTATGGGTACTTGTTTGGAGCAAGGTACTGGACATGACCCGCGGTATGAGATTTATGTCATGGTCGATGTCATATATAAATCTCATATTAGTTATGTCATTTGAATCCTTGGACATGAAGTTATTATAGTCTTCCACTTGATGAACATTATGTTTGACATATTCAAACGCTGCCTTAACACGGTAGTTATAAAGGGTATGATTGGCATGATTGGATTCACGTAGGGAAGAATAATAAGCCAAATGGATTTGTCCCTCTTCGGAGAGATGTCAAGCTTGGGCCCCTCGAAGGAATAATGTTGATGAAATGTTTGGCCAAACTCAAATGGATTGATTGGATCAATGTCATTTGGATTATCAACATATTCGGAATCGAGAAAGTATTGAACAATACAAGTTGACTTGTTGACCATGACTTGTGTTCAATGACATCGTGGACAAAGGGATTATGACATGTTCTAAAAAAGGAATGCGAACTTGTATCTAGTTATACTATTTGGGTAGGTATGACGGTTTGCTAGAACCTAATCATATCTTATGGTTTCATGTTTGAACCCATTGCCAACTTAGTATAATCCTAGAGGGTCACACACAATAGAACGAATCCTAAATAAGGACTATATTGGAAATTTGGAAAAATTGGATGTTTCTGGGCCTTTGGGCGACCGCCCAAATGGGCTGGGCGACCGCACAAGAAATTGGGCGGCCGCACACCTCAGTTTGGGCGGCCGCACAGTGCTGTCGGGGACAGATTCCTAATTTGATTTGGAAAGGAATTTTGGACGGGTTTAGACACAAGTTTCCTATTTGGAATAGGTCTAACTTGTATATAAACATCAAAATTCGGCCAAGAACAGAACCTAAGCTTTTGTGTAAGTCTCCAAAGAGTTTGAGAGAGTTTATTTAGTTCTAAGAAATCCTAGATTGAAGAACAAAATTATACACAAAGAAACTTCCATATAGTTCATATTAATTATGAAAACGTGTTTCATAATTTGGTCTAGCAACCAAGATCAAGTGTTCTTGATATTCGTTCGTGGTGTGGATACCGCTAGAGGGTGAAACTTATCATCTTCATAGTTCGTGATTCTTGCTTTGTTCATGATCAAGATTTCAAGCCTCCATCGAATTCAAGGTTGCAAAATCAAAGGCATCAAGGGTTAGTATTCTAGTATTCATATTGTTGTATTTGACTTAATCATATGAATGGTTCTATGGGCTTTGGGTTTCATTAAATTTTAAATGCTTACTTCCGCTGCGCATGTGACTACGAAACCCAACAATTATAAAATCCTAGACTAACCATCTAGGTAGAGGACGTAGTTCATTCAAGAACGAACCTCTTCAAATTTGTGTGTTTGATTTTTATTTTCTGTTGTGTTCTTTAATTTCCTGTTTGTGATTTCTCACATGTTCATCTATGATATGATCAGAAAAATGACAAGTGTTTTCCTTTAATCTTTAAGTTATAATTATCTTGTGCATCATATTGTTTTTCAACCCAGTCAAATCGCCCAACTCTTTATCTATCCACTTTGGCCAAACCACAAACTTCCGTTGTGCATTTTATTAGTTTAGTTTTATTTCCTTGAACGAACCGCAGTTGGCCAAACTGATAAGTACTCGGTTGAATTTTATAAGGGTATTTTTGAAAAAGTTGAAACCGCTATGCCCCCTCTCTAGCGGTTCTATACCCTTGTTTCCCTTTGGGACCAACAAGTAGTATCAGAGCATATCCACCAAAACTTGTTTTTACAAGCTTAACCGCTTGGGTGCTAATCCAATGGAAAACATAAACACCCATATGATGCAGACATCCAATTCGAATCACTTACCGATTCTGGATGAAGATAGTTTTATATTTTGGAAAGATAGGATGATGAAACACATGATTTCAGTTGATCGTAGACTATGGACTGCGGTTGTGGATGAACCATACATTCCTATGAAAGCTAACCCGCGTGCAAATACTGCTGGACAACCTACTGAAATCAGGAAGCTGGAAAGCGAGTCGACTGATGCAGATCGCAACAATGTGGACTATGATGGAAAAGCTATGTCTATGCTTGTCTCAGCTATTGACGTAAGGACTCACTCAAAGGTGCTGCACTGCAAAACCGCAAAAGAAACTTGGGATGCAATAGTTGACTTTCTGGAAGGAGATGCTGAAACCAAGAAGAACCGTCTCTACCAATAGAGAAGACTCTTTGATTATTTTTTCAAGGATCCAAAGGAATCTCTTCGTCAATGCTATAAGCGGTTCATTGAAATTGTTAATGTATGTTTCTCACTAGGTCATGTCTACTCCAATACAGACTTGAATATGAGATTCATACAAGCCCTTGGTAGCAAATTGCTGATTAAGACTACAAATATTAAAGACAACAAAGACCTTGAAGCCCTTGATCTTCGTCATTTATATGCCATGCTGAAGGTATTTGAATTCAAGCTTGAAGAGGTCAATGAAACTGAAAACAAAATCAAAACTCTTTCTCTAGCCGCATTCAACAATACCTCATCTCCAACCTACAATCCAGACCATCATGAAGCCGGACCTCATCTCCACTTACAAACCGCACCTCCTGATCAGAATGTCCCCAGATATACTCCTCCAAACGCACCATCTGAGTACCATCTACCATCTCATCAACCTTATCCACAATCACATCACCCTTACCAAAAATCTCATCAATCCTACACTCCATCTCAATGTTCCTATTCTCAGAGTGTAGCATCTCAATCATCATGCTCTAGTCAAGTTGATTTTGATGATATGGATGATGAAGAATTTTCCTTGTATGTGAAGAAATACATAAAGTTTAGGAAGAACAATAGATCTCAGTTTCCATCTAAAGGCAGGCCCTACAAAGTTTGTCCCTCCAACCAGATTCAACAAAACTGCAGATGCAAAGAAAAGGGATGACTTGATGTGTTACAACTGCAGACAGCCAGGTCACTTTGCTTCCAGTTGTCCCAAATCGCGCTATGAATCCACACCAGCTAAGAAACCGTTCAACAAGAAGTTCATAAATAGAAGAGGGATGGTAGCTGAACAAGGAGACCAACCGCTTACATGGATGAGTTCTGATTCTGATGAAAGTGATGATGAAGAAGAAATTGTTAATCTATGCCTCATGGGATTTGAAGAAAATTATGAAATTGATGAAAGTCTTCCACTTCCAGTTCAACAACAAATGAAGTCAGTTTCACCAAAGACTCTTGAGGCTAGAGAAATCAAGACTCCAACAACACCAAACTCTTTCCCTGAGGTTGAAGCAGATCAAACTCATGATGACCAGGTACTTAACGTGCTAACCTTATTTGTCAACAACACACAGTGCTTAAAAATACATATAAATTAATGGACGCAGAACTTGAAGATTCCCAAAAAGAATGTAAGTCCCACAAGGAGGAAATTGAAGGCCTCAAGTTCCAAATTGCTGGGATTTCATCAATTGAGGAAGAAAACTACTATCTCAAGGACAGAGTTGAGGCACTCTTAACCCAAATCCAAGAACTAACCGCACAAAGGGATGACCTTCAAAAAGTGACTGATGTGTGGACTAAGTCTGGTGTCACTGTGGAACAAATTCAAAATTCACAAATTCTAAGTTCAGATAAAAGTGGACTGGGATTTAAAACCAATGATGGGTGCAAGTGTCCTTGCCTCTGTGCCAAAGGTAGTGTGTTACCCCCTAAACAAACCAATGAAATTCCCAAATTCAATCATGCTGGTAAAAAGGGCTCTAAGCAAGAAATTAAGAAACAAAATTATTTCTTTGAGTATCCTAAAAACCAGACTGGGAGAAATTCTAAGTTGAAAGAAAAATCCACAGCGGCTGTGGTTGACAATGAAGTATTGAGTGATGATACCGCTCTAGCTCAGTTCAAGGAATATCCTGTCATTTATCTAAAAACCGCACCTAAGAGAAAGGTTGAGCTTAAGAAGTGGTCTTTGTCAAAGCCAAAACCGCTAACCCAGTAAAACATGAGAAATCGAATAATAGTAAGGGGTTTGTAAAACCGCAACCACAACAGGTTTCATTCATTATGCTATTTGTGCCGATTATGGTCATAGTGCTGCTCATTGTCTTTTAAGGTTCACACCCAATGCCAAGGGAAGTAAGATCCTAAGGTCAAACAGGTGTGGATCCCAAAAAGGTGCTAACCCTAGGACCTAAGGAATAAGGGGGACCAAATCTTTCATGTTTTATTTTTCAGATTTTATGCTTTATGACCGGTAATACAAAGAAGAAGGATCTCTGGTACTTGGACAACGGTTGCTCACGTCACATGACCGGAGATGATGAACTTTTTGTGATATCATCAAAATGAAAGGCCCCCCAGTAGTGTTTGGTAATAATAAAAAAGGAGAAACCGTAGAATATGGAGCAATCAAATGAGGAAAGGTGACCATAGAAAATGTGTTACTAGTAGAAGGACTCAAGCACAACCTTCTCTCCATATCTCAGTTTTGTGACAAAGGAATGAACTGCAACTTTACTTCAATAAATGCTTTATCAAAGATGCTTCTTCAGGAGTTACTCTACTGACTGGCCATAGAAAAAGTGATGTGTATATGGTAGATTTAAGTAATGTTATTTCTATTGCTGACCTCTATTTTGTAGCCAAATATGTTAGTGAAAGAAGCTGGTTATGGCATAAGCGGCTCAGCCACTTGAACTTCAAGTACTTAGCAAATCTGCAAAGGGATGGTCTTGTAAAGGTACTACCCAAAGTGGCTGACCATCATGATAAGAAATGCAAAGCATGTCAGCTTGGTAAGTAGCCAAAACAGTCTTTCCCCCCAGCAAAACCGTACCATCAATGAACCGCTGCTTACAACTGCTTCACAAGGACTTATTTGGACCTGTACCAACCGCAAGTATAGGAGGAAACCGCTATACCTTGTTGGTTGTTAATGATTATTCAAGATATACATGGGTGGAAATGATAGCCTTAAAATATGATACTTATGGCATTGTAACCGCTCTTTTTAGATAGCTCCAAACTCAAAAATTGGATAACATTGTTAGTGTGCGTTCAGATAATGGAATCGGATTTACAAACAATGATGTTTCCCAATATTGTGATGATCATGGAATTGATCATAACTTCTCTGCTACTGGGGTCCCACAACAAAATGGAGTAGTTAAAAGAAAGAACAGGATTTTGATTGAAGCCGGAAAACCATGATCGCTGAAGCTAAGCTTCCTAAGTACTTCTGGGCCGATGCAGT
Source organism: Campanula takesimana (assembly GCA_026119855.1). Taxonomy (NCBI): domain Eukaryota; kingdom Viridiplantae; phylum Streptophyta; class Magnoliopsida; order Asterales; family Campanulaceae; genus Campanula; species Campanula takesimana. The sequence goes on along the minus strand of JAOWBW010000956.1, from coordinate 322,526 downwards.
GAATACAGCTTGTTTCACTCAGAACCGCTCCCTCATCATGAAAGCCCATAACAAAACTCCGTATGAATTGTAGAGAGGCAAACCACCCAACATTGCCTTCTTCAAGATATTTGGATACAAATGCTATATCTTATACAATGGAAGAGAGCATCGAGGTAAATTTGATGCTAAAGACGACGAAGGTATTTTTGTTGGTTATGCTAAACAATCTAAAGTTTTTCTTTATTTCAATAAGACATCTTTAAAAATTGTAGAATCTGTCCATGTTACATTTGATGAACATGATCTTCTTGAGTCACATATGGCTCCATATGTTGCTGATGATTTTAATGAGTTTGAGACAGGTACTTCCAATTATCCAAATCATACATGTCACGCCCCGGAAATCTTACAAATCCATAAATATAAAATTTTTATAATATACATCTCCAAAATGTAATATAGCAAACCGGGCGCGTGAATTCAACTAAGAACCAATACCACCAAACAACACCTCAACGAGATTATAACTCGGAGACTGGAAACAAATGCGGAAGCAAGAACAACTATTAACAAAAATACCCAATGTACAACCGTATATACAAAACACTGAACGACTACGAACCCACAATAAAATACATAAAGGCTCCGAAGAGCAACTATCCCAAATACGATCAACCTGCTCAGAAGATTCCTGCTACAACGGACCTCACAACGCTACCACTTGCTTTCCCGGGGGGGGGTTAAGGAAAAACAATTTGAAACAAGAAACGGGGTGAGGTAAAATCTCAGTAAGTTACTAAATGCATCTACATGACATAATATCATGCAAATCAACGATAACTGAACAAGTAAATCACGTAACAACAAATGAGAAAGCTCCCTATCGCCAACTGTCCCATACCAGTTGGAAATAACGACTAACTCATCATGCAGCACATAAGACTGAAATAAACACGTAACAAAGGATACTTAGCCAAGGTTTCACCAAACTGATAGAACAATCGCTGCGCAGCTTCAACCGATCAACCAAGCAACAATAGCAGTATAACCACCGAATAGAACCCCGGTCAGAACCGACCAATCAATCAATCAACCCATCAAGCCATCTTCATAGTACAATAAAAGCTGAAGAGAAACCCCCGGTCAGAAGTGACCGATCAACCCATCGATCAACAAACCATCTTTATAGTAGCATAAAAGCTGAAGAGAAACCCGGTACCGGAACCAATAACCAAATGAAGTGTCACAAGGGATGGGAGACATGCCACAAAGTCATGCTCCAAGTAAAGCTAAAATGCACACAAAGGAGCTAGCTCTTCTCACATCCAAGGCCAATCTGGAGGAGGGTAATAATGGGGCAAAACAATGGTCAACACCACGATGGACTTGGCTGTGCCATCATAATGTTTCGCATCGCCCAAACACACACAAAATACCAGCTGGACTTTCAAGTAAAGGCTAAATAATAAAATACTAGCACAATAAACAACCAAGGATTCCAAAGTAGGGAACCATTCCAATAATCACCATAAATATGCAACGGTTACTCATGAAGAGTTTAACAACAACGATAACAAGAGTTTCTCATGAAGAGCACAACAACGATAAACGGAATTGCTCGTAAAGAGCTCAACAACAATGATTACTAGAATACGATAATTTCATAAAGAGGAACCATACCAGATACATTCCAAAGATGATACCCACAAGTTAATCATAAAGAGCACAACCCAAACGGTCGCTCACAAATAGCACAATGACTATTACCAAAATGACCCTAGACATTTACTCATAAATATATACTAGGACTATGAACTCAACCATCTCATCACACCTGAAATTCCAAATTAGGAAGTCAGAATGAATACTCCTTAAGGTTAATCAAACCGTAAGTACCCAATTGCCAATTCACGCTTTACCTCCGTCCGTAACGAACCAATCCTAAACACCCCAAACGAATCCAAAAGTTTTACCCTTATTAGAACATGATCACGACCGGACTAAACCTTACACTTTGGTGTTCAATAACAACCCTCTAGGTACTATAGGACATTGCCTAAAACCTAGACCAAGTCTTACTCGAAAATAAATTCGATTGGAACAATCACGAACACATCATAAGATGCCCAAACATTCCCAAACAATACTTGATCAAATTACATAACACCATTATTCACAATGGAACCAATTTTAATTACTAAAGTGTTCCACGGTGCCCAACTAAGTCAACTAGAATAGTACTACGGAACCTAGACCGAGACTACACCTTGATCTTAAACCTCAACAATAAGACAACCATTATGATCTGTAACCATGCGGCCAATAGAACCATTGCGTAGTAATCGAAAAGAGCTTTCCAACGATAGTTTACACGTCCAAAACGGAGTCCGGACGAAGAAGTTATGGCCTCCGGAAGATTGAACGTAAAACGGACAATTTTTTATAAAGTGTTCGGCCGGACATGATGAAAAATCCCTGTTTTAGCTCCGAATTTCACTCCTTTCGTTCTAAATCTTAGGAGTACCTATATATACTTCTATCCTAACATTTAAATACAAGAAAACTCAATTCATGCGTCTCTAAAACCCAACTAAAAATACAACCTAGTCCTAAACAAACACAAATATGATTTCCAGAAAAACAGGGCGGGCGGGCACCTGAATAGGGGCGGGCGGGCGCCCATTATAACAGAAGCTAAGGGTCAGAAAAGGGGGAAGTGGGCGGGCGCCTGGCTCGGACCAGGCGGGCGCCTGGTCTGCTTTCAGGCCGGGAAACCAGAGCTGGGTTTCACCATTTCCGAACCAAAATCAAATTTCTCACAAATCAACATTCCCTACTTGATCCCCAAAGTACCCAAACAACATCTAACTTAAAGGGGACCTAAATAACACCAATTATCAACCAAAACCAAGATTAAATCCAAACATTCATAACAATCACCATTATTAACCAAAAACTCAAATAAATTCCAAATAATTTCTAACTCAACCAAGAAGCCATGGATATCAACAAGAACATCAATAGAGTTAAATATGAGCATTTTTAACATAAATGGGGGAAAAGTAACTTACTTGAATTTTCTCAAAGTCGTCGGAACTCGAATATTTTTAGCCCTCTACGATACTAACGACGATCTAAACAAGTTTCATGTTTTAATAAATGAGAAATAACAAGAGGAAGATGGTTAGATTGAAGAGAGAAGGTGGAGGAGAAAAACTTACCCAAATGTAGAGAGAGAGAGTGTGTGTGCTGGGAGGGAGAGATGAGAAGTGAGGGAGAAGGAGGGGAAAAGAGGGAGTAAGTAGAATGGTTAGAGAATTTACACATAGACCCCCTCCCCTACACACTAACACAATAATCTTATACTCCCCACTAACAACTAAGACCCAACACTTCTACACTAGCACAAATGGCCCAAATAAAATGCTAGGCAAAAATTATTAAGAAACACAAAATGCACACATAATTATTTAAATAAATAAATAATTTAAATAAATAAATAAGAAATAAATAAATAATTAAATATTTATTACTACGAAAATAGAGGCGGGTTTTCGGGTCGTTACAATCTACCCTCCTTAAAAAGAATTCGCCCGCGAATTCACTCATCAAAATCACAATGCGCGGCCATAAAGAGGCGACAAAATATCAACTCGCGTAAAGCACTCGTAACCCCAAGTCAAGTACCTATTAAAGATTTCAGACATCAATTCCATGACTCAAATAAACCCACACATATTGAACACATACATATCTCAAGCATATTCATATCAACATCCTAAAGTTAACTTCCTCTTTCATCCCGAATTTCACATTCTCAAGACTATCACTTGTTCACCAATTCTGAGACATAGCTAATTTGATCCTAATTAGCATCACGCTCACCATCAACCCTTAAATCATCAACATCCATAAGTTTTACTTTTCGGGTTCACCCGTACGCATTGACGATCTAGACATCATCCCAAGTAATCATACTACTACCCGAACAAATAAGAGAAGGAATAGGGCTAACGATTATTGTCACCCAATGACTTAATGATATACTCAAAATTTTACCGTCATCAACTATCCGATCAAATGAGATTCCACTACCACACTCACTTTCCTTATAGGATAAAACATAATACAGTCATAACCTTTGAATTCCTCAACTACTAGCATTACCTCATACTTAGTTTTCTAAGGAAATATATCCATCAACTTTTGATAGTCCGATATCATAACGTTTCAACTTGGTCCCAAAATAAAATATAATATAACCCGCTAAGGTAAAACCACTAAAATCACAACCAATTCCAAGTCACAGATAGCTCCACTTATCAAGCGTTAATCCTCAAAATATATGCAAATACTTTATCGCCCAAAATCGCAGAATCCAGATTACTCCTAAACACAATTCTCGAGATACTACAAACTCGTCTTATTCACAACCTTAATTATACCGCAAAGATACTTCCATTAGAAAATTGCATACTTAATATTACTTCCCAGAAATTCAAAACATTAAACAATTTCGAGCTTACACAACTTCTTAAACTATGAAAAGCTAAAGAAATTTCTCATCCTTCAAATGTTCACCGCGTGACTATATCTCTAAGGATTACCATCAAAGTAGCAACTGTAACGATCCGAACTTTTCACAATCTTTATTTTCATAAATATCAATATATTACAACTTACAACTCTAAAAGATATTACAATTGATCACTAATAATCCGAAATATTCAATAAACTGCTCCGTCCCAATACAGAATCATAGTATCCTTTAATATGCCAAAGTATCTATACTCAACTTCCTTTACAAATCCTTAATCCAAACGAGAACGCCAGTAAGAAAAGATTCAGAACCAAGTGACAACTGTTTAACTAAAACCCAAAATGCCTTTAATATTGCTCGAGAATTTCTTACTTTCTCAAAATATGTCTAGACCTTTAAACTTAACGTGCTTACCATCATTGATGATTATAACTCCCACCATATACTCATAACTCATTTTGCTTTAACTCAACTCCAGTCATATACTAAAATGATCCCAAAAGTATCATAACTCAACTTCTTATTATGACCCGTAATAAATTAAGTATTCCCTCATACTAAACAATTCCGATGCACTCACGTAGATGTACTAAAAGTAAAGAAACATCTCCTATCAAGAAATTCTCAAATTGAATCTTTAACTCTTTTAACCCAATCGATACTATATGTCCACCGATCCACCTATCAGTATTGTAGCTTATATTAACTCATCATATAACCCAAGTTCCCTATCGATCAAGCGACATATTGCCCCCAATATAAATTATACCCAAGACTTCAAAATTAATATTGCCAACAGAATAAGCTAAATTCCATGCACAACCTTCTAATAAAGATTTTCTGATTTTCAATATAGAACCTGAACATTATATATACTTAGTATGCTCCTAAACAAGTCAAACACACTAATATAGAATTATTCATTACTTACCGATGGCACACAAGAAATTCGTAACGCACGGAAAGCTAAACCATACCACTTAACTCATCAATATCTCGCATAGGTGACATAATCAAATCATCCCATATATACTAGTAACAATCACGTAGTTCCGTATTCGAGAATACACCTCAACCTAAATCCATGAATGATAACAATCAGGCGAACATAGCACAAAACGTTGTCCACTTTACGAAATAGATATGCCCGAGCCATCAGATTTGCACTCTCGGTTCCCAAACCAACTAACCCCAATGGAACCAACACTATTGACACCAATCCTATACTTGGTATACCACAAGAGAAGGAACACTCGACGTCAATATCACGACTTATAACTCAACCAACTTCTACCTTAACCTCACCCTTCATGAAAACTTAGCTTTTAAACCGCTCAAACTTGTAACACTCAAGTATTGAAGCCTATTCAATATCAGAGTTCTTATTCTCCTTCAAGATCTAAAACCATTGCTCTGATACCAACTGTCACGCCCCGGAAATCTTACAAATCCATAAATATAAAATTTTTATAATATACATCTCCAAAATGTAATATACCAAACCGGGCGCGTGAATTCAACTATGAACCAATACCACCAAAGAACACCTCAACGAGATTATAACTCGGAGACTGGAAACAAATGCGGAAGCAAGAACAACTATTAACAAAAATACCCAATGTACAACCGTATATACAAAACACTGAACGACTACGAACCCACAATAAAATACATAAAGGCTCCGAAGAGCAACTATCCCAAATACGATCAACCTGCTCAGAAGATTCCCGCTACAACGGACCTCACAACGCTACCACTTGCTTTCCTGGGGGGGGGGGTTAAGGAAAAACAATTTGAAACAAGAAACGGGGTGAGATAAAATCTCAGTAAGTTACTAAATGCATCTACATGGCATAATATCATGCAAATCAACGATAACTGAACAAGTAAATCACGTAACAACAAATGAGAAAGCTCCCTATCGCCAACTGTCCCATACCAGTTGGAAATAACGACTAACTCATCATGCAGCACATAAGACTGAAATAAACACGTAACAAAGGATACTTAGCCAAGGTTTCACCAAACTGATAGAACAATCGCTGCGCAGCTTCAACCGATCAACCAAGCAACAATAGCAGTATAACCACCGAATAGAACCGAGGTCAGAACCGACCAATCAATCAATCAACCTATCAAGCCATCTTCATAGTAGCATAAAAGCTAAAGAGAAACCCCCGGTCAGAAGCGACCGATCAACCCATCGATCAACAAACCATCTTCATAGTAGCATAAAAGCTGAAGAGAAACCCGGTACCGGAACCAATAACCAAATGAAGTGTCACAAGGGACGGGAGACATGCCACAGAGTCATGCTCCAAGTAAAGCTAAAATGCACACAAAGGAGCTAGCTCTTCTCACATCCAAGGCCAATCTGGAGGAGGGTAATAATGGGCAAAACAATGGTCAACACCACGATGGACTTGGCTGTGCCATCATAATGTTTCGCATCGCCCAAACACACACAAAATACCAGCTGGACTTTCAAGTAAAGGCTAAATAATAAAACACTAGCACAATAAACAACCAAGGATTCCAAAGTAGGGAACCATTCCAATAATCACCATAAAGATGCAACGGTTACTCATGAAGAGTTTAACAACAACGATAACAAGAGTTTCTCATGAAGAGCACAACAACGATAAACGGAATTGCTCGTAAAGAGCTCAACAACAATGATTACTAGAATACGATAATTCCATAAAGAGGAACCATACCAGATACATTCCGAAGATGATACGCACAAGTTAATCATAAAGAGCACAACCCAAACGGTCGCTCACAAATAGCACAATGACTATTACCAAAATGACCCTAGACATTTACTCATAAATATATACTAGGACTATGAACTCAACCATCTCATCACACCTGAAATTCCAAATTAGGAAGTCAGAATGAATACTCCTTAAGGTTAATCAAACCGTAAGTACCCAATTGCCAATTCACGCTTTACCTCCGTCCGTAACGAACCAATCCTAAACACCCCAAACGAATCCAAAAGTTTTACCCTTATTATAACATGATCACGACCGGACTAAACCTTACACTTTGGTGTTCAATAACAACCCTCTAGGTACTATAGGACATCGCCTAAAACCTAGACCAAGTCTTACTCGAAAATAAATTCGATTGGAACAATCACGAACACATCATAAGATACCCAAACATTCCCAAACAATACTTGATCAAATTACATAACACCATTATTCACAAAGGAACCAATTTTAATTACTAAAGTGTTCCACGGTGCCCAACTAAGCCAACTAGAATAGTACTACGGAACCTAGACCGAGACTACACCTTGATCTTAAACCTCAACAATAAGACAACCATTCTGATATGTAACCATGCGACCAATAGAACCATTGCGTATTACTCGAAAAGATCTTTCCAACGATAGTTTACACGTCCAAAACGGAGTCCGGACGAAGAAGTTATGGCCTCCGGAAGATTGAACGTAAAACGGACAATTTTTTATAAAGTGTTCGGCCGGACATGATGAAAAATCCCTGTTTTAGCTCCGAATTTCACTCCTTTCGTTCTAAATCTTAGGAGTACCTATATATACTTCTATCCTAACATTTAAAGACAAGAAAACTCAATTCATGCATCTCCAAAACCCAACTAAAAATACAACCTAGTCCTAAACAAACACAAATATGATTTCCAGAAAAACAGGGCGGGCGGGCGCCTGAATAGGGGCGGGCGGGCGCCCATTATAACAGAAGCTAAGGGTCAGAAAAGGGGGAAGTGGGCGGGCGCCTGGGTCGGACCGGGCGGGCGCCTGGTCTGCTTTCAGGCCGGGAAACCAGAGCTGGGTTTCACCATTTCCGAACCAAAATCAAATTTCTCACAAATCAACATTCCTTACTTGATCCCCAAAGTACCCAAACAACATCTAACTTAAAGGGGACCTAAATAACACCAATTATCAACCAAAACCAAGATTAAATCCAAACATTCATAACAATCACCATTATTAACCAAAAACCCAAATAAATTCCAAATAATTTTTAACTCAACCAAGAAGCCATGGATATCAACAAGAACATCAATAGAGTTAAATATGAGCATTTTTAACATAAATGGGGGAAAAATAACTTACTTGAATTTTCTCAAAGTCGTCGGAACTCGAATATTTTTAGCCCTCTACGATCCTAACGACGATCTAAACAAGTTTCATGTTTTAATAAATGAGAAATAACAAGAGGAAGATGGTTAGATTGAAGAGAGATGGTGGAGGAGAAAAACTTACCCAAATGTAGAGAGAGAGAGTGTGTGTGATGGGAGGGAGAGATGAGAAGTGAGGGAGAAGGAGGGGAAAAGAGGGAGTAAGTAGGATGGTTAGAGAATTTACACATAGACCTCCTCCCCTACACACTAACACAATAATCTTATACTCCCCACTAACAACTAAGACACAACACTTCTACACTAGCACAAATGGCCCAAATAAAATGCTAGGCAAAAATTATTAAGAAACACAAAATGCACACATAATTATTTAAATAAATAAATATTTTAAATAAATAAATAAGAAATAAATAAATAATTAAATATTTATTACTACGAAAATAGAGGCGGGTTTTCGGGTCGTTACAATACAGCTACTGATGACCAACGTACTCAAACCGTTCCATCTGGTACTCCAGCCGCACTAAATCTAACAACTCATGATGTTGCTGCAGAACCGCTGTCTTCTGACCCTATCCAAGTAATTCAACCAGTTCCAAATATTCACCTTCAATGAAGATTTCAATGATTATCAAGAAGAGATTCTTTTAGAAAATCTTCAAGAAATAGTGGTTCATGAGGACCTCCCTCCAGAAATTAATGAGCATAGAGACCACCCAACTACAAATATTATTGGTCCTATCAATTCTGGTGTTCAAACAAGAGGTAGTTTAAATCATAGGCCACAGTTTGTTCTCAACTGCACTATTATCTAAAGTTGAACCGAAGAAGGTTAATGAAGCTCTAAGTGATCCAAGTTAGGTAGCTGCAATGCAAGAAGAACTTAATCAATTTGAAAGATGAAGAGTTTGGACTCTAGTTCCAAGACCCAAAGATCATACTGTAATTGGAACAAAATGGGTATACAGAAATAAGATGGATGAATATGGTACTATAACAAGAAACAAAGCTAGGTTGGTTGCTCAAGGTTATAGGCAAGAAGAAGGAATAGACTATGATGAAACCTTTACCCCTGTAGCCAAACTTGAAGCCATTAGATTGTTCTTGGCATATGCATCCTTCAAGAAATTCAAGTTATATCAAATGGATATGAAGAGTGCATTTCTAAATGGTGAACTACAAGAGGAAGTCTATATAGCCCAACCACCAAGATTTGAAGACAACAAATTCCCTCATTATGTCTTCCAGCTCAAGAATGCCTTGTATGGACTCAAGCAAGCTCCAAGATCATGGTATGACACTCTATCTAAATTTCTTATTGAACAAGTCTTCTCTCAAGGTAAAATTGATACAACTCTATTTATTGCTAAACACAAAGGTCATTTATTATTAGTTCAGATTTTTGTTGATGATATTATTTTTTGTTCTACTAATGAAACTATGTGTGTTAAGTTTGAGAAGCTAATGAAAGGTAAATTTGAGATGAGTATGATGGGAGAGATGATATTCTTTCTCAGACTCCAAATCAATCAATGTCATGATGGAATCTTCATCAACAAAGCAAATACACTAAAGACTTGATCAAGACATTTGGACTTGAAACCGTAAATCCAGTTGATACCCCAATGACTAAGGCCTGTGGTTTGGATCGTGATGAAAAAGGTAAGAAATTTAATTAGACACTCTACCTAGGTGTGATTGGCTCTCTTCTTTACTTAACAGCAAGTAGGCCAGATATCATGTTTAGTGTTTGTGTTTGTGATATATTTCAAGCTGACCCTAGAAAATCTCATCTTATAGTTGTTAAACGTATTATTAGATATTTATGTGGCACTATTAACCTTGGACTTTGGTACTACAAAGAATCTTCATTTAATTTATTAGGTTATTCAGATGTCGAATTTACAACTTGTAAGATTGATAGAAAAGAGTACAAGTGGTACTTGTCAGTTCCTTGGAACACGGCTAGTATCATGGTCCAGCAAGAAACAAGCATCGGTTCAACCGCTGAAGCTAAATACATTGCGGCCGGAAGCTGTTGCTCTCAAATTCTCTAGATGAAACAACAATTGGAAGACTATGGAGTATTTGAAAAGAATTGCCCTATCTTTTGTGATAGCACTGCAGTTATATCCATCTCCAACAATCCAGTCCAGCACTAAAAAACCAAGCACATTGATATAAGGTATCATTTCCTCAAAGACCATGCTGAAAAGAAAAACATTTTTCTAGCAAAGGTGGGAACCGATGATCAAATTGCAGATATCATTACCAAACCGCTGGAAAATAACAGATACTTTCATTTATGAGGAGAAATGGGTATGCTGGAATTAACTTAAAACTTCATGTCTCTTTATTTCTTGTTTCTAATAATTTTTATTAAGTATTTTGGCTATACTCAGAAAATTCAAAAATAGCGTGCGGTTCAATCAATATTGAAACCGCATCAATAAAAGTTCAGTAGAAGGATTCAAGTCAAACTGAAGAGTGAAGAAGGATGACATCGGTTTTTTCCAAACCGAATTAAGTAAGCCGGTTGTAGACACCCCGCCTTGGACCTCTCACCCCGATTGCATACATAGTATTTTTATTTAACTTATTTTCGTTAATTTCTGTTACTTCAGTTAAGTTCCTAACTGATTCCGTTAGTTTTAGACTAAACTGCATAACAAAGTTAACTTTTAGGGTCATTCTGTCATTTTTACCCGCGGGCGCCTCCGATACTGCTTGTGGGCTGCGCACGCGTCTCGCCCCAAAAGCCGGATTCACGCTCTTCCTATTATGGCAGTTACGGATTGCAGTCTTTTTCCTCCATTTTCTTGATCACAAAAACCACTTTTTACATCCAAGTTCATCCCCCATAGGTTTGTAACTCCCAAATCCCATATTCTAGCATTTTCCCTAAAACAAAATATTTGATCTTTATTTTATTTGATTTTCTATTTATTATTTGATTTTTTTCTATTTTCTTATTGGTTGAAAGACCATCTTTTCCTCATTTTTTCACCTATACAAACCTCTTCTTTTTACCTTAGAAAAGGACACTCTCTCTTAACACAAAAAGGACTTGAAATTTCTTCACAACTACAATATACACATTTCTCTCAAGAATTCTCTAAAGAGTTCTCCTAACAAACAACTCAAGCATCAAAACTCTACTCTTTTCAAATCAAAGTTTGAAGTCCTCTTCTTAAGGTACAACTTCACTTCACTTTTCTTCTCTTATTTTATTCTTCTTAATGTATGCAATCCCCACCAAATGGGACATGACCAAATAATCACTTTATTACATTAAAGTTGGTTAAGGTCATCTCCCTACATTCTAAATGCTACTTTAATTTTCTTATTCTACATTATGTAATTGCTAGCATAGTTATTACATGTAACCTTTGACATTAAATCAATAAAACAATTCTCTTTTATTTCCCTTTTATTTCCCCCTTTTCTCTATCATATAATTGTTAGCACAATTTATTAATTGAAGGACTTTTTAGCATTAGAACACCTTTTGTAGCAAGACCCGCGTAAGCGGGGCGGAGTGGGTGTTTAAGTACTTCCCACTCCGTCACCTAACCCCCGAACCCTTCTCTTCCCAAATCTTTGGTTTCGTAATATTAAAATAGGCTATTTCTTTAGGTTTTTCTTATGTTCCATTAATAACATAGGTGGCGACTCTAACAATTAAAATCAAATAGACATCCTAGGATAATTCACCGCTCTAGCAAAGTAGTGGGATTTCCCGGGGTAGCTACAGTGGCGACTTCGCTGGGGACTGCATAGAGGGTTAAACTTGCGTTTTTGCTTTTGGTGTTCTTATTTCTGCATTCTAGTGGAAAAAGGTGGGAAGCGTGCGCCTCTGGCCTTCTTGGCCTAAGGCGCGCGCCTCCGACCTTCACCACCAGAATCGCCCACCTCTCGTCTTGTCCTTCAATTTCATGTTATTGTGCTAACAGTTTCTGCAGGGGAAAAGTATTTTTATTTAGGGTCAGGGCAATCCCCTGAACCCACTGATTTACAAGTTTTGCCCAGAATCGGGCGCCTCTGCCCCATTTCCTCTAACGCGCGCGTCTCCCGAGTAGGCAGCCCAAAGCGTGCACTTCTGGGCATTTTCCAGAAATAGAACAGTGCATAGAAACATAACGTAATGGAAATGGTTACAGTGTGTGGGCACCGGGCCTACACATAACTGCTTTTATTTTCTGTTTATTTTATCGGTCACACGGGTGATTCGAAAGTTGTAAATATGTGATTATTTCCAAGGCTACTCAAACCTATAAGCATCCCATTTTGATGGGAGGACGGCATAGCCGATTTGGGTGAGAGATTCCAAGGCTACTCAAACCTATAAGCATCCCATTTTGATGGGAGGACGGCATAGCCGATTTGAGTGAGAGATTCTAAGGCTACTCAAACCTATGGGCCTTAGGTGGATATTCATTCATCCTTTCCTAAACAGGCATGGCTCAAAGGCTGGGCTTTGGCCAACTTGGCCCCGTCCGGAGGGGTTGACTAAAGGGGGCTGGCATGACTCAGAGGTTCAAATGATGGGCATGGCTCAGAAGCTCGACTTGATCGACTTGGCTCTATCAGAGAGGGTCGACTCCATAAACTGGTCAACTTATCTCATGGCGGAGGATCGACTCGTCAACTTATCTCATGACGGAGGGTCGACCACAAGGCTGGTCTTACGTCTCTCCGGACTGCCGAGACACATTGATAGGTTTTCTCTAACCTGGCCACTCTCGGGGACAAAGGTTTTCTTAACCTAATCATGACTATACTGGCCTTACGCCCTGCCAAGGGCTGCCGAGGTGATAACATCATAACTTTCATCCTGGACTTACAAGGTACGGCCGGGACTTTCACTTTCTACCCTGGACTTATGAAGTACGACCGGGTCAACAAAAATCCAATGGTCTTATGTCATGCCAGACGGCCAGGGACAAATCTCATAGGGCCTAATGGACTTATGTCATTCCGGACTGCCAAAGGATGAATCTCGCAGAACCTAATGGTCTTACGTCACGCCGGACGGCCAAGGAGCACATCTCACAACACCTAATGGTCTTACGTCACGCCGGACGACCAAAGGATATATCTCACGGGGCCTAATGGACTTATGTCATTCCGGACTGCCAAAGGATGAATCTCGCAGAACCTAATGGTCTTACGTCACGCCGGACGGCCAAGGAGCACATCTCATAACACCTAATGGTCTTACATCACACCGGACAGCCAAAGGACATTTTCACAAAACCTAATGGTCTTATGTCACACCGGACAGCCATAGGACAATTTTTCATATTTTTAACCTGTTAACCTGGACTTACGAAGTACGGCCGGGTCAAATTACACTCTTAACCTGGGCTTACGAAGTACGGCCGGGCTAATTTCACACTTTTAACCTGGGCTTACGAAGTACAGCCGGGCTGATTTCACTCTCTTAACCTGGGCTTACGAAGTACGGCCGGGATAAATTACACTCTTAACCTGGGCTTATGAAGTATGGCTGGGCTAATTTCATACTTTTAACCTGGGCTTACGAAGTACGGCCGGGCTAAATCACATTCTTAACCTGGGCTTACAAAGTACGCCGGGCTAAATTGCACTCTTAACCTAGGCTTACGAAGTACGGCCGGGCTAAATTACACTCTTAACCTTGGCTTACGAAGTACGGCTGGGCTAAATTACACTCTTAACCTGGGCTTACGAAGTACGACCGGGTTAATTTCATACTTTTAACCTGGGCTTACGAAGTACGGCCGGGCTAAATCACATTCTTAACCTGGGCTTACGAAGTACGCCGGGCTAAATTACACTCTTAACCTAGGCTTACGAAGTACGGCCGGGCTAAATTACACTCTTAACCTGGGCTTACGAAGTACGGCTAGGCTAAATTACACTCTTAACCTGGGCTTACGAAGTACGACCGGGTTAATTTCATACTTTTAACCTGGGCTTACGAAGTACGGCCGGGATAAATCACATTCTTAACCTGGGCTTACGAAGTACGGCCGGGTCAAATTACACTCTTAACCTGGGCTTACGAAGTACGGCCGGGCTAAATTACACTCTTAACCTGGGCTTACGAAGTACGGCCGGGCTAATTTCACTTTCTCACATTCTTAACTCAGGCTTACGAAACACGGCCAGGCTAATTTCACTTTCTTAACCTGGGCTTACGAAGCACGGCCGGGCTAATTTCACTTTCTTACATTCTTGACTCGGGCTTACGAAACACGGCCGGGCTAATTTCACTTTCTTTACCTGGGCTTACGAAGTACAGCCGGGCTAAATTACACTTTCTTAACATGGGCTTACGAAGCACGGCCGGGCTAATTTCACTTTCTTACATTCTTGACTCGGGCTTACGAAACACGGCCAGGCTAATTTCACTTTCTTAACCTGGTCTTACGAAGTACGGCCGGGCTAAATTACATAAGGTTCACATTCTTGACTCGGCTTACGAAACACGGCCGGGTCAATTCAACAAAGCTGGTCTTACGTCCATCTATGGACTGCCCGGATTTCATTTTCAGTGGGAACCTAATCTTTCTAGGTTCAATTCAAGTTGCATGAGCCAAAAGGGGGATTTTTTCGGGGATATTTATGACATTGGTTGGGAAGGGGCTTTGAATGGGTAGGACCACAAAGCTAACTTTCAATAAGAATCATTAATTTTGGCAGGGCTAAAGTAGCCGTACGGCTAGGGGAGGAGACACTCCTTTTTCATTCAATTTTGTTCTAGGCCTGGTCATCTTCTTAAATGCCACAGTCTGAGGTTCATCAATCAGTTCATCATCTTCATTTCGAAAGCTTTCTCTTCCATGGAGCCTATTCTCATGGAAAAACCACCAAAATTGTCTAAAATTCATCAAGAATGCTTTGAGGGTAACCTTAGGCTTTGGATGCGGCACCATATGAGGAGTCACAAGGGAGTTTTCCAGTCCAAATTCGGTCTCCAATCCCTGTGGTCTCTCAAGGAGTTCATCCCAGATCTTGAGCTATTAAGAGCCGCTGCGTCCTTTTGGGATGTCAGGAGACATGTATATTGCTTCTCCTACAACGAAATCAATCCAACCTATGAGGATTTCAAGGCTTTGGTGGGTGGCGTGGACACGGAGGTCATTGCTCTTCCCTCGGTCGATGACATCATGTGTGTCGAAAGGTTGGTCTCTCTTCTCGACATTCCTTTGGAAGAGGCCCAATGCATGGTCCTTAATCACACTTTCATTGACATTTCGGATCTCCCCGAGAAGTTCATGGATCGCACGGATGAGGCTTCTTGGAATGCTTTTGGTTTGTGCATTCTTGCCTTTTTCTACATGGTTGGTTCCAAAGGTACTTGTCATAGGATTTTGCTGATTGTCCTTGAGGAGTGCCGTGCGGGGAAGGATATTGTCCCCTTGATCTTGGGCGAAACCCTTCATGGCATGGACCGCTTGGCTTTGGGAGATGGCTTCATGTGTAACGGTAGCCCCGCCTTACTCACTTTGTGGTTGAGGGAGAGGTTGATGGCCATTCCCGAGACTCCTGTCTCTCACAGACCGTGGTCTTATTCCTTGAGAGGCATCCTCTTGGATTTCATTCAGAGTGACTGGGAGGCTTACATGGCTCGCATCACGACTGCCGAGATCCGTTGGTCGGTCCCACATTGGCGTATCAGCTCGGTGCGGGAGTATCAGGACAGTTCCCCTTTTGTTCGGGTGCCGGGACTCTTGGGATCGTCTTACTACATCCCTTTTTTGGTTCGTCGTCAGTTTGGATTACTGCAGACTCCACTATTGGAGTGGTCCGGTGTTAACCCGGAGCATTTGAGGCTTCCGCCCTTATCTATGTGGGATTCTTCCACTATTTCACTTCTTTCCCGATTGTGGACTTGTTCCATCTTTCCGGCTCGGGTGCTTCTTGGGCGTGCAGCCAGCATGGTTCTAACCACGGTCTACTTGGACTGGTATGAACAGACTATGGGATAGACTCAGAGGCTCATTGAGGAGAGGCGTGAGGCTATTCTTGGTGGGACTCATGACCCTAGCAGGGTTTTGAGAGAGACCGAGGCTGTGGCGAGTGGCCATAACATTACTGGAGACATTGTCGAGGACTATCAAGCCTTAGCTGATAGGAGAATGGCTGCGATGCCTAGGGCAGAGGCACGAATGGAAGATCTTCGAGCTCGGGCAGCTGCCAACACGGCTTTGAGGGAAACCGTGTTGGTTGAGGATGTCGGGAGGGTACCCGATCATGGTAGAGGGGAGATCGGCCTCTTTGAGGTGAGAAAAAGGAAGACTCGAAGAAGTCAAAAGAAGAAGTGGAGGGACGAGGAACAGTGATAGTCCTACATTTCCATGTATCCACCCATTGCCATTGCAGACACATTAGTTCCACTACAACAAAAGTGACTTTTCCCGGTACTTTAAAAAGTGCCGGAAATTGAAAAAAAGTGCCGGAAAAGCTATTCCCGGCACTTTTTCCGGCACTTTTGAAAGTGCCAGAAAAAGAGGTGTCGGCAATACTTACCGGCACTTTTCAGAAGTGCCGGAATTTCCCGGCACTTTTCAAAAGTGCCGCTAATTTCTGGCACTTTTCAAAAGTGCCGGCATTTTCCGGCACTTTTTTCCGCACTTTTTAAAGTGCCGCTAATTTAAATAAAACTATTTTTGAATTTACCCAGATTCGAAGCCACGACATCTTGCATACGAAGCACACATTCTACCGCTAGGCTAAATCATTTTTTGTTATAAATTTTCATATACAATTATTTGTTACAAAACAAAAACTTATATTAGGGCATTTCTATTATTGTAATCCATAAAAATATAATATAAGTAACAAATTAAAGCAAAGTTACATGAAAAATATGATTAAATTTAAAAATTAAATAAAATTTGAAAACAAACATCTTGTTTTTAGCGGCACATTATAAAAAAGTGCCGGAAATTAGCGGCACTTATAAAAAGAGCCGGAAATGCCCGGCACTTATGAAAAAGTGCCGCTAATTCCCGGAACTTTTGAAAAAGTGCCGCTAATTCCCGCACTTTTTTAAAAGTGCCGCTAATTCCCGGCACTTTTTCAGAAGTGCCGTTAATTCCCGGCACTTTTTCATAAGGGCCGCTAATTCACGACACTTTTTTATAAAGTGCCGGAAATTTAGCGGCACTTGTTAGAAAGTGCCGGGAATTAGCGGACTTATGAAAAAGTACCGGAAATTAGCGGCACTTTTGAAAAAGTGTCGGGAATTAGCGGCTAGCGGCACTTTTTCCAAAAGTGTCGAAAATTAGCGGCACATATGAAAGTGCCGGTAAATAAGTGCCGGGAAAAGCCATTTTTGTTGTAGTGTTCATTTTAGGTGTCTTAGTTATGTCTTAAGCACGTTAGCTGAATCGAGAGTAGACCATGCTTGAACTCATCAAAGAAGTGTTTTAACTGTAATGAAAATGGTCACTTATGAAGCCAATTTGCATTCACATGGAGTCTTTGCTCAAAACCAAATTTGATTTTCATTTATTTTTTAGACCGGACCAATAATTGGCTGCCTACGTTCCCCTCTTACAAATGAGACTAAGGGGCTCAGGTCATCATAGTTCACTTTTTACAAATTTTGGGTGCGACCCTGTTTTTTCTCTAGACCTCCCAAATGGGTTTTCAATCTAGGTGGGTATATTCTTTTGGCACCTACAAGTTTTTTTTTTTTTTTTTTTTTTAAACAAAGTAACGACGGAGCTTATCACCGTTGACCGGGTGCATGAAGGGGTTGCCATCCAAGTCCGCAAGCCTCATTGCACCTCCTGAGAAGATTTCCTGTACCACGAAGGGACCGATCCACACGGGCTCCCATTTTCCGTCGGGGTTAGACCTCCCGGGGGGTTTTTCCTTAAGGACCAAATCTCCTATCCAAATTTGTCAGGGCTTCACCTTTCAATTAAAAGCTCGCGCCATTATCCCTTGGTAGGTGTGGATGTGCTCCATTGCCTTCAGGCGACGTTCGTCCAACAAGGCCAATTCATCATGCCAGCTCCGAAGCCAATCAACCTCATGGATTTTGTTCTCCAACAAAATTCTCAATGACGGTACCTCCAGCTCAGCTGGGAGCATGGCTTCCATTCCATAGGTCAAAGCAAAAGGGGTTTCCCCAGTGGTGGTTCTAACCGAGGTCCGGTAGCCCCACAATGCTAGATATAGCTTTTCGGGCCAATCTCTTCCCCGTGTTGCCATTTTCTTAATAATCCTTTTGAGCGTTTTGTTGGCGGCCTCCATTGCACCTTTGGTCTGAGGCCTATATGGGGAGGATTTGTGGCGAGTGACTCGGAATTCTCCCAATAATTGATCGTGTTCACCTTCGAAGTGCGAGCCATTGTTGGTGATAACTTCGTTTGGGACCCCGTACCGGCACATGATGTTTTCCTTTATAAACCCCGCAACTTTCTTGGAAGTGAGGACCCTGTAGGATTTAGCCTCTACCCACTTTGTGAAGTAATCTACGGCTACCAAAACAAACTCGTGGCCATTGCTCCCGGGTGGGGAAATTTTCCCAATGATGTCAATGCCCCATTTTGAAAAAGGCCATGTCGTGGTCATACAGTAGAGATGGTGATGTGGTAGGTGGTTGAGGTTAGAGAACCGCTGACACTTGTCACACCTTTTCACAAATTGTATGCAATCGGTCTCCATTGAGATCCAAAAGTAGCCCATCCATAAGATGACTTTCATTAATGCCCTCTCATTCATATGAGGACCACACACTTCGCCATGAACTTCTTGCATGAGCTCTTTTGCCTTTTCCATGCTTATACACCTAAGGAGAAGGCCCTGATGGCGCTTTTTGTACAAGATGTCCCCCAATATGACATAGTGGGATGCTAACCACTTGAGTGCCACCATGCTTTTAGCTTTTACCCCATCCACATATTCTCCTTTTTCATTCATGAAGGAAGTTTCTCCTTCCTTGAGGAATCGGTAAATCCGATTGTACCATGGCTCCACCACCTTTTCTGGGGTGGCCTCAATCTCGTAACAGTACGCCGGATTTTCTTTCCTCCCAACTCGGAAAGGTTTTATTGACTTTCCCTCGGGGATTTCTACCAATGAGGCCAAAGTAGCTAAGGCGTCAGCGAAGCGGTTCCGGTCCCTCGACAAGTAGTGGAAGCTAACTTCCTTGAATTGTGCCATGAGCTCTTCCATGTAGGCATGATATTTTTGCAAACCAGGGTCCAGTGTTTTCCACTTGTTAGATACATGGTTTATGATCAAAGACGAATCTCCGTATACCTCCAATTCTTTCACATTCCTTTCCAGGGCTGCTTCCAAGCCGGCCGTGCACGCCTCATATTCCGCGGCATTGTTGGTTAGATCAAAGTTCAACTTGATGGCGATGGGGGTGTGCTCATCTTTTGGGTCGACCAAGAGCAATCCAATGCCATTTCCTCTTTTATTGGCGGCACCGTCGAAGAACAATTGCCACCTATTTTCCCCTTCGAGGGCAAAAATCCCTTCTTCAGGGAATTGCGGCTCGGGCTCCTTTTCCTCATTAATAGGGAAGTCCGCCAAATATTCTGCTAAGACCCTTCCTTTGGCTGCCTTTCTTGACACATAACTGATATCATACTCGTCTATGAAGAAAGACCATTTGGCAAGTCTCATGGACAAGGATGGCTTTTCCAACAAGCACTTTATGGGGTCTATCTTGGAGATGAGCTGTATTGGGTGGGCATGCATGTAATGCTTCAACTTTCTTACGACCCATACCAATCCGGCGCAAGTCTTTTCAATTGGGGCGTAGTTGAGCTCGCTCCCTTGTAGCTTACGGCTCAGAAAGTAGATGGCATTTTCTACCATCGAATCCTTCTTCTCTTGGGCCAACATTGCTCCTATTGACGTTTCAGTCACTGTTAGATAGAGCAAGAGTGGGTTGTCCTTGTGTGGGGGGCATAGGATTGGCGGGTTGATGAGATAGGCCTTAATCTTGTCGAAGGCTCTTTGACATTCCTCATTCCATTCAACCTCGGAATTCTTCTTTAGCAATTTGAAGATGGGCTCACATGTGGGAGTAAGCTAGTTTATGAAGCGGCTAATGTATTGCAACCTCCCCATGAGGGCTTTTACCTCTGTTTGGGTGCGCGGTGGCCTCATTTCCATAATTTCCTTAACCTTTTGGGGATCAATTTTGATACCTCTTTCGGTGACCATGTACCCCAAAACCTTTCCCCGAGAAACCCCAAAAGTGTACTTGGCTGGATTGAGCCTCATGGAGTGCTTCCTAAGCCTGTCAAAGAACTTTCTCAAGTCTATCAAGTGCTGCCCGCCGGTGCCCTTGGAATGCATAATCATGTCATCAGCATACACCTCTATCTCTTTATGGATCATATCAAGGAACAATGCGGTTGCGGCCCTTTGGTAGGTAGCCCCAGCATTTCGCAAACCAAAATGCATTACGGTGTAGCAAAAGGTCCCCCAGGGGGTGGTGAAGGCGGTCTTCTCCTGGTCCTCCTCGGCCATCTTAATCTGGTTATACCCGGTAAAACCATCCACAAAAGATTTGACCTCAAAACTAGGGGTTGTATCTACAAGCATGTCGATGTTCGGGAGGGGGAAATCATCTTTGGGACTCGCCTTGTTGAGATCCCTAAAGTCGACACAGCATCGGACCTTTCCGTTGGCCTTTGTGACTGTTACTATGTTGGATAGCCACGAGGGGTACTCTATCACCCTTATGAACCCGACCCGGAGAAACTTCTCAATTTCCTCTTTGACTTGCAAAGACTATTTCGGTTTGATTCGCTGAAGCTTTTGCTTGACAGGTTTCACCTCGGGATGTACGGGGATCCTGTGTTCAACGATCGAAGAATCCAACCCCGGAATATCCTTATAAGACTAGGCAAACATATCCACATATTCCTTAAGTAGCTCAACCAAAGCTTCCCTTTCGGTTCCTTTGAAGTAGCTACCAATCTGTGTCTCTTTCGGCTCATTTTCAGTCCCCAAATTCACCTTAGTTAAAACCTCTTCTGCAGCTTGGGCACGGTCTTCCTTTCGATCAGCAACCTGCTTTGATGATTGTTTAATGTTTTGTTCGTTTAGTGTGTCTGCATTATTAGGTGATTCATCATTAACCGTTTTTAGATTATTAGTTAATTTATCATCTAATAAGTTGGCAATGAGGGGATACTCGGAAAGGTCTATCATTTCATTCAATGCAAATGGGAATACAATGTTGGATACAAGTTCATAATCCTCGGGCGTAAGGCCCTCGGAGGAGGAAGACTAAAATTCAAAGACAAGAGATTGAGGGGATTTGACTACATTGGTCCCTATGATAGTTGACTCTAGGGGGCGGGGAACCAGTCCAAGCTTCGTGGTCATTTCCTCCTTGCTCGCCACCGGTCCAGAGAAGGTCACCCAATTCTTCAGAGGAATGTCCTTCGGGCTTACCAAGGTGTGGGGGTTAAAGATCCTAGGAGATCCATCTCCTATCACAGCAATCATTCCCTTTTCAAGGCCAATTAGATCAGGCACGACCAACTCCTCCCCAAACATTTCTTGCATTACCACACCATTCCATTCGTCGTCCATTACTTCCTTGGTGGCGTGCTTGGGAGCTACCTCTTTAAATTCGCATCTACCGTTTTGACCCCAAACGGGTCCGCCAGCCTGCATCGTAGACAAGGTTTCAAATTCCCTTACCATCTCGGGTACTCCCTTAAAGGTGTATTCGTGACTCATGGTGGTCTCGGTAGGACCAGTCATCTTAGGTGCATTCAGAAATGCCCTCCTTACGGGGTTAGCCACCATCCCTTGGAATCTTTTGAGGTCCTCTTGCAACTTATCCCGATTGGTCATCATTGGATTCTTTGGCTCTGGGGCTCGGTTTGGACCCCTCCTTTCACAAAGTAGCGGCTCATATCGAAAGTGTAAGGGTGGAGGTTGGGAGCCTTAAATGGAATCCCTTGAGCCCTGGCTTGGCTTCTTTTCTGAGCCATTTCCTTATCCACCCTAAGGTCCTCGGGGGTGGGTTTGTATCCCAAGCCATGGAGCATCTTTTTTTCTTTGATCTCAACAATCTTGTGGGTCCCTTGGAGTTTCCTTCCAAGACCAGGCCCCGGGAGGTAGCGCATCAAACGTATCATTCTCATTGCAGGGGGAATCCTGTCCTTGGTGAGCGTAAGATCTACACAACAGATGTGGGTTTTGGATGGTATCTCGGTGAAGCCGGTCAAAACCATGCCGCTCTCCTCGTGTTTGATTTCTAACACGGGAATCCCATTGGTGTTGGTTCCTTCTGTAGTAACATTTTCCCCATAAATGGTTGTCAGATTACCCTCTTGCACATATTTTACGCACTGGTAGAGGGTGGAGGCTACCCTGTTGATTTTATAGAGCCATGGGCGTCCCAATAAGGCGGTGAAGGATATGGGGATGTCAAGTACTTGGAAGTCGGTTGGTATCATCTGTTTTCCAAACCAAAGGTTCAGGGTGGCCACCCCTAGGACTGAGCGGGCCGTGGAATCATAAGCCTTAACGGTGATCATGGAAGGCTTTAGGTCGGTGGTCTTTAGACTAAGTAGATCCATCATCTTAGCTGGGAGGACATTCATGGCGGAGCCATTATCAACCAAAACCTGAGGAAGGCGGCGCTCATCCAATTGCATCGTGATGTAGAGGGCTTCATTGTGGTTAGCCCTAAATTTCGGCAAGTCCAAGTCCGTGAATGTGATGACATTCCCATATTGAACACCTCCAATCATTTGCACGGCCTCTTCGGGGGTAGCCGTGGTGGGCACCATAGTTTGGGCCAAGCATTCCTCCAATTTGAGCTTGTGAGGGTAGGAGGAAGTGAGGAGGGACCACAAAGATATGTTAGCTTGTGTCCTCTTGAGTTGGGTTAAGACGGGATCCTCTTCTCCGGAATCTAGGGATTTTGCCTCACTAGCAAGAGGGGGAGGGATTCGGTGTTCTGGTGGCGGAGGTTTCCTAGGGTTCTCCGTGCGCACCTGCCCGGATCGAGTCAGTACACTCACTTCAAATGGGCCGTCAACCTCTTTCACCCCTTTTTCGAGTGACGAGGGGTTTTGGGTACCATATGGCCATGCTTCCTTTCTTAACTCATTCACCATGACCATTCTTTTCGGGGTGTTTGCCGACTCACGGATATTTTCTAGAGAGATTGGGTGGTGGCTTTGGCTCCTCTTAACTCCTACGGTTTCACAGAGTTTTTCCAAAGTAAGCATGCAACAGTAGTAATTCGGGAATACGGACCCATCACCAGCGGTGGTGGTGGAGATAACGGTGGCAAAGCTAAGAAGTCATCTAAGGCCGGAAAGCCTTCTTCTTCCAATCTCGGGGAAGGAACACGAGGAGGCATATTTGAAGATACCTCATCATCATCACTTTCACATAAGATTCGGAGCTCCTCATGGGGCATAGAGCGAATGGAACCTTTCATTCGGGCGAGATACCCTTCATAGTTTGTGATTTCCGGGGTTTTTGCAATTTTGAACCCATTCCTCCCATTGGGGTGACCCACTTGTTTAACTGTCCTTTTGCCGGTGGATGAACTACATGCTTCAATGACATGGAAGCAATCATCGTGCGGAGGATAAACCCCATTTGAGCCCTGGCTCTCGCTGTCCAACGTGCTCTTAACGGACTTTTCCATTTCCTCCATGCATTCTTTGAACGTTAGCTCATGCTCGGTGAGTGTTATTACAATCAACTCATCAGCATTTTGGTGGGGGACCCTTGCACTCATCACATTGTCAATCATAGAGTCGGATGGGCATTTCATGTTTCCTTCCTGCACACATGTCCATAGGGTTTCCTTCCATTCCTCCCCAATCTCAGTCATCGAGACATTGAATTCCAAAAGGTTTATCGGTGTCGGCACCCCGAACTCAATCATATTCACATCGGCCGGCCCAAATTCAATCATATTAATGCCATGGTTGTTGGGGAACGGGTTGTTGATCACATTTGGATTTCGGGGGCATTCAAGCTTCCCTTTGGTAATCAAGTCTATGATGATGCGTTTTACAGCGGGGCAATCATCGGTGTCGTGCCCATGGTAGCTGTGGAATGCACACCTATTGTTCTCGTCAAGGGATCTCTCGGGGTTTATGGGTTGGAAGTTAACCAGTGATTTGGTAAGGCCTTGTTTAACTAACCCCTCAAACACCTTTCCCAAGGGCATCCCAAAGTCCTCGAATCTAACATACGGGCGCCTTTCCCAGTTCCCGGCCTTTTGCGGGGTTTGTATCGGATTCTCCCTTTGGATATTGTTTACAGCTCCCACGGCTTCCTCCCCTTTACCGACTATAGGGGGACGATATCTGTAGGAGTTGCCACTGGCCTGAGCAGAGGATTGCTCATTGAGGGTTTTCTCGAATTTAGACCCGGCAGTGACCATTGCCCGGAGGTTGGGGTAAAAATGATGACTGATCAAGGCCCACAGCTTAGGTTTCAGACATGATTGGAAAATGTCCAATTGTTCTTCTTCTGTGGGCGGATTGGAAATATCCCCAAGTTTATGATTCCACCTCTTGTAGAACGCTCCTATTGGTTCATCTCCCTTTTGCAGGGTGCTTTGCAGATTAACCCGGTTGGTTTCCCATTCTAGGTTTGACTGATACTTGGTGAGGAATGCTTCTTTGATTGCATCCCATGTTGCTCGGGATTCATCTTTCAAGTGGAAGAACCATTTGAGGGCGTTTCCTCTCAAGGACAGCTGGAAGTGATCGGCCATTTGCTGCATGGTACACCCTTTTGCTCTCATGGCTAAAGTATAAGCATTGAGATGAGTCTGGGGGCAGGCAGTTCCATCAAATTTGTCTATCTCTGGCATTTTAAACTTGTGAGGAAGAGGAACAATCTTGTTGGGTTCGGTGATCCCCAAGGAGGATTTCCTTTCTGTTAGAATAGAGATCATCAAAGAAACAAGGAGAAGAAAATATGCCAGCATTCCAGACGGGCGCTTGGGGCCATACAGGCGGGCACTTGGTTTGATCAGTTGGTCCGATTTCTGGAGGAGGCTTGTAAGCGGGCGCCTGTGCCTATCCAGGCGGGCGCCTGGTGCCGCGCACAGTAAATTCGGGAATAGCAGTATTTTCGGGATTTCTCTCATGTTTAGGTTTAGGTCTTATTCTAGGGTGCCTATATAAGAAATGTTCCGCCCCCATACTCATTGTAACTCAGATTTAACATATTATATTGCAAGATCCTGGATTGGTAGTACCCCCAGACGTAGTCAAACATATTGACGAACTGGGTTAACAATTTTGTGTCTTTTCTTGCTTTGATTTCTTGTGCTTTGTTTTGTGTGCTCTTATTGTTCTTGTGGGTTTGCTTGGGTAGTGGAGGGCCATATCCACAACAACTGGTATCAAGAGATCTGGTTGGAGATCAGGGTTTAATCGTAAGATTGGTTTATCAAGCGATTGGGTGTTGTCAAGCAATCAAGAAAGGGCAAGGACAAACAGGCGGTTGAGAAATTCAAGGGTCTGACTACGGATTTTGGAGGATGCAGATAGAGGATCTCTTGTATAACAAAGATCTCTATAAGCCTCTAAAAGGTGTCAAATCGGAAGGAGAAAAGCAAGAAGATTGGGATCTCATGGATCGGAAGGCCCTAGGGGTGGTCAGATCTACTTTGTCTAAGTGGATCGCGAAAACTACCAAGAAGGCGAAGACCACCA
The DNA here is from genome assembly GCA_026119855.1 of Campanula takesimana. Taxonomy (NCBI): domain Eukaryota; kingdom Viridiplantae; phylum Streptophyta; class Magnoliopsida; order Asterales; family Campanulaceae; genus Campanula; species Campanula takesimana. Next base: position 296,186 of record JAOWBW010000956.1, on the reverse strand, counting down.
AAGAGCTATTGGATTATCTTACTGAGAGATTTGAAACTCCATATGCTGCAAACAAGGTTGATTTGATACGCAAGATGGGTAGTCTCAAGATGCAAGAGGGAGGATCCTTAGCTAAACACATCGATGAGTTTATGGATGTTATAGACTCATTGACTGCGTTGGAGATTACGTTTGATGATGAGGTTCATGCGTGCTTGTTGCTAGCATATTTACCAGGAAGTTGGAGCGGGACGGTGACAACGATCAATGCTTCAACAGGTAAAAACAAATTGAAGTATGATGATGTTAAAGACTTTCTCTTGGGCGAGGAAAATCGCATGAAGAAGTTGGGGACATCGACTGCTTCGGGATCAGCCTTAGCTACTACTAGCAGGGGAAGGCCGGGTACTAGTAAACAAGGGAAAACTGAATCTAGGGAGAACGTGGTGGGTGGTAAGGGCAAGGCCGTGGAGATCAGAGACAAACCAAGGGTTGCAAAGGGATCAGTTCAGTGCTATCATTGTAAGGAGTTGGGACACTACAAGAAGGATTGTCCCAATCGTGGGGGCAATTCGGTGAATGTGACAGTCGAAGGTGATGATGTACTGGTTCTGAGTGTTAGTAGTGCACTAGAATCATGGGTGCTGGATTCGGGGGCATCATTCCACTCTTGCGGGCATGCAGAAGAGATGGAAAATTATACTTCCGATGATTTTGGTAAAGTCTATCTGGCGGATGGCGAGCCTTTGGAAATCAAAGGGAAGGGGGATGTCAGAATAGGAGCATCGGACGGGAAGGTCTTACATCTGAACGAGGTCTGGCACATTCCGGTTTGAAAAAGAACCTATTATCAGTTGGGCAGTTGGACGAAGAAGGTTACAAGGTAACATTCGGCTGCGGGAACTGGGTTATTACCAAGTAGGATCGTGAGATCGCTCGGGGTAATAAGGAGGGGACATTGTATTTGGCGAATAACACCAAGGATAGTATCGCGGTGGCGTCAGCCAAGGGTGATACTGATTTTTGGCACTGTCGATTGGGTCACATGAGTGAGAAGGGGATGAAGGTACTTTGCTCAAAGGGACTACTACCAGGTTTGAAGACAGTCGACGTGGGGATCTGCGAAGATTGTGTGTTTGGCAAATAGGCGAGAAGTAATTTCTCGAGGACAGGTAGGGATTTGAGGGAAGCAAAGTTAGAACTGGTTCACACGGATTTGTGGGGACCATCTCCGGTAACTTCTCTGGGTGGTGCGTCATATTACATGACCTTCATTGATGATTCAACAAGGAAGGTCTGGGTTTACTTCTTGAAGGGGAAAGATGAAGCTTTCGAGGTATTCAAGAAGTGGAGGGCCTTGGTGGAGAATCAGACGGGACTTAAGCTTAAGTGCTTGAGATCAGATAACGGAGGGGAGTGTAGATACCCCGGGGAGCCACGGCCTGGCTAGGGCGCGTGAGCTATTCTAGGATGTCTAACTTGTTTTAGATTGTTTAGAGTCGCCACCTATGTTTTGAGGAACATAAGAAAAACCTATTGATAATAGCCTAAGTTTGATTACAAAAACAGAGATTCTTTGTTTTGAGGTTCGGGGATTAGATTACGAGATGGGAAGTACCGAAACACCCATCTCGCCTAACTGAAGTTGGTCTTGCTTGATCAAAATCTACATGAATGATAAATGTTCTTCTTCTTCTTCTTTAAATCGTAAAAAGGGGTTTTAAAATAGAGTTTGGAATGTAGGAGATAACTCCTTAACCAACCTCAATGAGATGAGGTGATCATTAGAGTCATGTCCCAAAATGATTTGGGTGATCGCACTTTGATAAAACAAAAAGAAAGAGAAAAGAGATGAAGTCAAGAAGAGGAAGGAAATGGTTTTTACCTAGTCTTCGAGAGACTTCAAACACTTCTTGATGAATGCCTTTGGAAATGCCTTGAGGGTAAGAATTTTGGCTTCTTTGTTGAAAATGTAAGATTTTTGAGTAAAAGATCCAAGGTCCTCAAAAATGGAGGTAAAGGGGGGTTTTTATAGGTGAAAGAGAGATGTTTTTGGTGCCAAAACTCAGTCACCAAGAAATCCTTCCCGGGCAAAATCCTGTAAATTGAGCAAGGGAGAGAATCCTGGCCAGAAATCTGTAACTGACGCCCAGAGGCGCGCGCTTCCTACTTTGGGGGCGGGAGGCGCGCGCGTCTGGCTCCTCCTGTCGGAGGCGCGCGACTCAGAGAAGGCAATTTTGACAGAATGGACTAGAAAGTCAGCCCTGTTATTCAGTTTAGTCCCTGGACTTAACGAAGTCAGTCAGGAACTTAACAGAAGTGACGAAAACTAACGAGAAACACTTAAAATGGGGAGAAACACAAGATCAAATGTGCAATCGGGGTGAGCGGTCCAAGGCGGGGTGTCTACAGAGCCCCTCGGCGACGTGGATTGCAAAGCAAAACGCGTCGACGAAAGTTAAAAACACCCGCCGAGGACATCACCAAGAAAAAAGCAAAGACTCGATGATAGCAAGAATTTGAAATTGCGAGAGAGAGAGTGGTGCGCTCCCTGTGTGAGCGGCTTTTGTTGATAGAGGGGGTGGCATGATCCGTTAGTTGAACCTGCCGGCTGAATATCTTGAATGAGGCCGTTAGTGAACCTTTTGAACGAGGCCGTTAGTGAACCTTTGAGGACGAATCCGTTAGTGAAATTCGTTGATGAGGCCGTTGGTGAACCTTTGGAAAGGCCGTTAGTGAACTTTGAAGAGGCCGTTAGTGAACCTTTGAGTAGGCCGTTAGTGAACCTTTGAGGACGAATCCGTTAGTGAAATTCGTTGATGAGGCCGTTGGTGAACCTTTGGAGAGGCCGTTAGTGAACCTTTGAAGAGGTCGTTAGTGAACCTTTGAGGAAGCCGTTAGTGAACCTTTGAGGACGAATCCGTTAGTGAAATTCGTTGGTGAGGCCGTTGGTGAACCTTTGGAGAGGCCGTTGGTGAACCTCTGAGGAGGCCGTTAGTGAACCTTTGAGGAGGCCGTTAGTGAACCTTTGAGGATGAATCCGTTAGTGAAATCCGTTGATGAGGCCGTTAGTGAACCCTTGTAGAGGCCGTTGGTGAACCTTTGGAGAGGCCGTTAGTGAACCTTTGAAGAGGCCGTTAGTGAACCTTTGAGGACGAATCCGTTAGTGAAATTCGTTGATAAGGCCATTAGTAAACCCTTGTAGAGGCCGTTGGTGAACCTTTGGAGAGGCCGTTAGTGAACCTTTGAAGAGGCCGTTAGTGAACCTTTGAGGACGAATCCGTTAGTGAAATTCGTTGATGAGGTATTGCTTTGAAGTCTCGTGCCACTTGGAGTCACACTTGACTTTCTTTTGAATTGTGGGGTGCGGGCACAGTTGACCGCGACCAAAAAAATGTCCCTGCTGGGGATGAAATGTTGAGATTGACCCTTGAGGGGGGTGCGTCACCCGTGACAGAACTTAGGGAGTTTGGAATCTGGAGAAGGACAGCCTACTTTTAGGTGGGAGTTTCTACCCTACTTTCAATCTTTGACATGCCTTAAGGGCGGACCAGAAGAAGGTGTGCCCAACTGGGTGTCTGAGGACAGGGGCCGTGTCTTGATTTAGGCTGGAGATCTCTGACGAGGCCTTTTCCGAAGTGATCCAGACTTGGGAGGCGCGCGCTTTCCTCTGTAGGCTTGGGACGCGCGCGCGTTTCAGACATCTGGCGGGTGGCGCGCGCGTCTGGGAGGCGGAATTCTGGGCTTAACTTTTGGTGGCCAAAAGAACCCCCAATAGCTATAATATCATCTTCTGTTCGACCACTTGATTCTCACAGGTCCTTTCTGCCATTTTTGAACATCATATTATTGCTTAACTTTTCTTGTGATCAACATTTTCCATGGCTTCCAATTCTTTTGCCCTTGATGCCAAGGTTGTTAGTGAGTATGAAAAGGACTTGACCACTTTTGTGTATTCTTTCAAGACCCATCCCAAGAAGGCCTTCATTAAAGACTTCGGGTTCCGAATTCTTTTCACTTTGTGGACGTTGAGGCCGGATTGGGATTTGTTGAGAGCTGCCACGGCTTTCTGGGATTGCGATAGCCATACCTTCAACTTTTCAGCTAATGAAATGGTGCCGACTATTGATGATTTCGGGGCCATCCTTGGCATGCCTTTGGCCGGTCGGATTGCCGTCCCTAAATATCACCGTGGTGCCATTGACTCTAGGGTTGAGTTACTGAATCTCCCTGTTGAGGACGTGAGGAAGATGTTGCACGGTACTGTGATTGACATAACTGAGTTGCCGATGTTCTTCAGCTTACACTCGGAGGATCCGGTGGTTCAATCTTTCAAGAGGAATGCCATGGCCGCTTGTCTCTTTAGTGAAGTACTGTTTGTCACACCCTTCGGGACTGCGGATGCGCATTTGGTTGAGATTATTTTGCAAGCCAAGGAGCAACAATTTAGTATAATCCCTCTTATTGTAGGGGAGACGTTGCACGGCCTTGATGAGTTACATAGGACGGACAAGATGTGTCGGGGAAGCCCTTTGCTCTTGACCATATGGCTCCGAGAACACTTCAAGATTTATTCCCCGGATGGTGATTTGTCTCCTTTTGCTGTTCATAGGAGGAAGTTATTGATCCGGGATTTATCTGAAGATGGTTGGAAGAAATTCTTTGCCTCTCGGGTAACCGTCGATATTGAGTGGTGCCCTCCTTCTTGGAGTCTTCGTCCTTTTGTGGAATGGACTCTTGGTTTTCAGCACGTGGTTGTACCCGGCTTGAGAGATTCGTCATTTTACCAGCCAGAGCGGGTTCTACGGCAGTTTGGTCGCCAACAGATAATTCCTTTTCCGAGGGACGGAATGCTTCACCCAGTTGCTTACATGGGTCCGGACTTCAAGAGTGAGCTTCAGTCGACTTGGGGAGATGATTGCAACCGTTGGGCTTTTGCTCCTCTGCATCGGGGGAGTGTCTTCCTTCCCGAGAGCTACTTGGATTATTTGTTCGGCACTCTTTACCGCGGCATCACTTGGGTCGACGTGCTTCGTGCCGAGTTGTTGGGAAAGGGTTTTGAGCCTAGCAGCGCTTTGAGATATTGGGAGGCTGCTGCTGATTCGAGTAACATTCTTGCTGACCCTTTCGGTACTCCTTTGGATGACTTTTATGCTAGGAGACGTGCCGCAACACAGAAGGTTTCGATGCGTATCAGTGCTCCTCCGCTACCCAAGAAGAATAGGATTGAGAGATGATCGGGTGGTCCTTTGAAGGCTAAGAGAAAATTGGACTTTTCTTAGTACCCTAAGAGATTGCAATTAAATTAGACCACTTTGTTTTAGGATTTAATATTTTGATGTCTTTTGTTGCTCAATAAATCCGTTGTAATGGCTTGAATAATTCATTTGGATGAATAAAAATTGCATTTTGTTATTGGAAGTGAATTGGGTATTTTTGATATGTTTTAGACCGCACCCGAAGGTTGCCTACGTTCCTCCAGTTGGGAGGCTCAGGTCTTCGTAGTTCAAACAAACAAAGACTTTTTTTTTTTTTTTTTTTTTTTTTTTTTGTGTGCACCCTGTTTTTTTGCCTAGACCGCCCTTTCGGGTTTTCGATCTAGCGGGCTTTTTTTTTGCACGTGCTCTAATTTTTGCCTAGGCCGCCCTTGCGGGTTTTCAACCTAGCGAGCGATTTTTTTTTTTTTTTTTTTTTTTTATGGTCTTTGTTTATTAAGCATAGAACCTCTTGAGCTTGTCGAGGTTGACCTCCTTTGGCAGCTGGTCACCATTTAAATCCACAAGCCGGACTGCACCGCCGCTTAGTATCTTCTTGACCACGTACGGACCGATCCATCGGGGTCCCCATTTCCCCAGGGGATTCATGGCATTAGGAGGATGTTGTCTTAAGACCAAATCTCCCACATTGATGTTTCGAGGCTTTACCCTTTTGTTGAAAGCTCTTGCCATCCTTTGCTGATACGCCCTCGTGCGTTCGAGTGCTCTTAGCCTTTTCTCGTCGAGTAAGGCTAGCTGTTCGTATCGACTTTGCATCCAGTTGACCTCGTTGACTTGATTCTCAAGGAGGACCCGTAAAGATGGGACTTCAAGTTCGATTGGGAGTACGGCTTCAGAACCATAGACTAACGCATAAGGAGTTTCTCCCGTTGCTGACCGTATTGATGTGCGGTATCCCCACAATGCCAATGTTAGCTTCTCGGGCCAATCCCTTCCTGTTGAGGCCATTTTCTTGACGATGGTCTCGATGGTCTTATTTGCTGCTTCAACCGTGCCGTTTGCTTGGGGACGGTAAGGAGATGACTTATGTTTGGTGATCTTGTATTCTACCAAAAGTGCATCCATTTCCTTCTCAAAGTGAGAGCCGTTGTCGGAAATGATTTCATGAGGCACGCCGTATCGGCACATGATATTAATCTTTACAAATTCGGCCACTTTCTTGGCGTTGAGGGTCCGATAGGCTTGTGCTTCGACCCACTTTGTGAAGTAATCGACGGCCACTAGGACGAATGACTGCCCATTGTTTCCTGCAGGATGGACTCTACCGATGATGTCTATCCCCCAACAAGAGAAAGGCCAAGGTGTGACCATGCTGTAAAGTTGCGAGGGTGGAGCGTGTTGCAGATTAGCATGGAATTGGCACTTGGCACACCTTTTGACTTTCTCGATACAGTCTCGTTCCATAGTGCTCCAATAGTAACCAATACGGAGTATCTTCTTGACTAGCATAAACCCATTCATGTGGGGTCCACACTCTCCTTCGTGCACTTCACACACTATCTCTTGAGCTTCGGCCTCATTGGCGCATAAGAGATTGATCCCGTCGTGGTGTCTTTTGTAGACTCGGTCTCCAATCAGTACGTACCGAGAGGCTAGCCTTTGCAGAGCCGCTTGAGACTTCTTATTGCTATTCTCGGGATAAATGCCATCTTTGAGGAAATTCATGATATCCGAATACCACGGGGAGTTTGTTTGAACCTCGTCGATCTCGATACTCATGCAGTACGCCGGGCTGTTCCTTCGGGCAATTTTGAAAGGCTTCACCATTTTCCCTTTGGGCATTTCGACTAATGAAGCTATAGTGGCCAGTGCATCGACGAAGCGATTTTTATCCCTTGGCAGGTAGTTAAAAGTGATCTCTTGGAATTGTTCAACCAATTCTTCAAGGTGCTGACCATACTGTTAGAGGGTCGGGTCTTGGATTCGCAATTTACCCGATTGCTGATTGATAAGGACTAAAGAGTCGCCGAATACTTCTAGTTCCGTGACGTTTCTTTCGAGAGCTGCTTCGAGCCCTGCTATGCATGCTTCGTACTCGGCAATGTTGTTGGTAGCTTCGAATTCCAGACGGACGGCAATGGGAGTGTAGATGTCTTTTGGATCGACAAGCAATACTCCTATACCAAAACCGTGCTTATTGGCGGCGCCAACGAAAAAAAGTTGCCACTTATTTTCCTCGGTGGCAGTACAAATTAAATGCTCGTCGGGGAACTGTACGTCTTCCCCCTTCACTTCGTCACACGGGAATTCGGCAAGCTGGTCACTGAACACTTTCCCCCTGACGGATTTTAGTGTGACGTAGGTGATATCATAGCCGGCGAGCATGAAGTACCATTTGTCTATTCTTGTTGACATGAAAGACTTCTCGAAGATGTAGCGGAGCGGGTCCACCTTTGCTACTAGCTTGATCGGAAAAGCTTCCATATAGTATTTGAGCTTTTGAGTGACCCAAACCAATGCTGCACATGACTTCTCTAAGACAGAGTAGTTCTTTTCGCCTCCTTGGAATCGGCGACTGACAAAATAAATGGCATTCTCCTTTGTGGACTCTCGTTGCTCTTGTGCTAACATAGCCCCTAGGTCTTCATCATTGACAGTGAGATAGAGCAAAAGAGGCTTCTCCTTGTGCGGCGGAACTAGAACAGGAGGGCACGTCAAGTAATGCTTCACTTGGTCGAAGGCTTCTTGGCACGCGTCGGTCCATTCTAGAGCCACATTCTTCTTGAGTAGCTTGAAGATTGGCTCGCACATGGAAGTGAGTTGGTGCACAAACCGACTGATGTATTGCAGTCTGCCCATGAAACCTTTGATCTCTTTCTGCGTCTTTGGAGGAGGCATGTCAATGATTGCCTTGATTTTGGAAGGATCTACTTCAATTCCCCTTTCAGTGACCATATAACCAAGGACTCTGCCTCGGATAACCCCGAACGTGCACTTTGCAGGGTTGAGCCTCATCTTGTGTTGACGAAGCCTTTAGAAGAACTTGCGGAGATCGATTAAATGTTGACCATCGGTCCCTTTGGAGTGAATGATCATGTCGTCCACATAGAACTCGATTTATTTGTGAATCATATAGTGGAACAAGTCTGTCACGGCTCTTTGGTAGGAAGCCCCAGCGTTTCTTAACCCAAATGGCATGACTGTGTAGCAAAAGGTACCCCACGGTGTTGTGAAGGCTGTCTTATGTTGATCTTCCTCGGCCATGAGAATCTGATTGTACCCAGCGAACCCATCCACGAATGAGCGAACCTCATAGGCAGCAGTGGAGTCGACCAACATGTCGATGTTAGGGAGTGGAAAATCATCCTTTGGGGAAGCTTTGTTCAAATCCCGGAAGTCGACACAAACTCGAACCTTGCCGTTTGCCTTTCTGACTGTCACGATGTTGGCTAACCATGTCGGATACTCGATAACCTTGATGAAACCCACTCTGAGGAGCTTCTCGATCTCTTCTTTGACTTGCAGAGACCATTCTAGCTTGATCTTTCTGAGCTTCTGTTTTACCGGCTTGGCATCTTCTCTGATCGGAATTCTGTGCTCCGCTACCTTTCTGTCCAAACCCGGCATGTCTTTGTATGACCATGCAAACACATCCACGAACGTAGTAGTGTAGTCAATCTGTCTCTGTCGTCCCCCTTGAAGAAGCTTCCGATCTTAGTCTCTCTTGGTTTTTCTTCGGTACCCAGATTAACAACATGGAATTCTTCGTCAGCCTCTGGACCATTTTCACCACGACTACGGACTTGTTGAGCAAGTTCATTTAAGTATGTTGTGTTTTCGTGGTCTATTTCATCATAATTTGAATCGTTATTAACTTGTTCATTAAGCTCATTATTAGTTAATTCATCATTTATGATGTTTGCAATCTCAGGGTACTCAAAAATATCAAATTTTTCATTAGCAAAGAAAGGAAACACACGCTCGGCTATGGCCTCCATATCCTCTTGGGTGAGGGTATTAGAGACACTCTTGGACTCGAAAGTAAGTATGAGCCGCTCTTCCTTTGTTGCTGTGCGGGGTATGCAGCCCATTTCTTGGACTAAGAATTCTTCGGATACCACGGGCCCTTTCATTGAATACCAATTGTTGATCGGCTCGGAGCTTGGTGGGATCTCACTGATAGTCTCGTTTATGGTGACGGTTCCATGGATGGCGTTGACTTGGCATTCATTCATTATGGCAAGCTCTTCGAACATGGAGGCTGAATCTGTCAGTTTTCCCCCACGATGATTTCCGTCTCGGACTCTATAGTCACCTTCCTTCCCCACCATTCACAGGGCGACATGGGAGTTGGTTCCCTTTCGGATTTATGGATCTCACAATCGGAGAAGATTTCGAGACCGGGCTTTTTGACACCCCTATTTTTAACCCATGGCTCGGGAAAGATCATGTATGGAACGTCTTCCCCTTGGCGGACAAAATAGCCATTCAACGTCTTTCGGTAAGGCTTTAGATTAGGGACCTCATAACGACGACCTTCTTTACGAGCTCGGGCCTTTTCATTCTTGATCGCTTGCTCTTGTTTCAAGTCTTCTTTGGAAGGCTCGTACCCCAAACCGAATGTGTTCTTGAGAAATGGGATTTGCACAGGATGTAGGATTCCTTGTTGATATTTCCCTAGGCCTAAACCAGGGAAGTAGTCCATATTCCTCATCATGCGGAGGACTTTGTGATTGTTGGGGGTCCATGATCCGTTTCCCCCTTCTTTGTCAATGGCGTTGATTAAGACGCCGGAGAGAGTGGAGTCTGGTAGACCATGCTGAACTTGGTGGACGGGCTCACCTTTTCTGTGGATAGTGACGTTTTCGGCCATGACGGTCACTATTTCATCACCATTTCGGATCTTGACACATTGATTGAGAGTTGACGGGACGGCATTAGAACTGTGAATCCATGGTCGACCCAAAAGCAAGTTGAACGAGGCCGGGATGTCAAGCACTTGGAATGGAACGGACATGACCATGCTCCCAAACTCAATGTCTATTTCAATCATGCCCATGACTGTACGGGCGGTGCTGTCATAACCTCGGATTACTTGAGTAGAAGGCTTCAAATCGGAATCCTTAAGCCCCAGTATGCCCATGATTCGGCTAGGCATGAGGTTGAGTGCGGAACCACCGTCCACTGAGACTCTTGAGATGGGCCTCCCCCTTGCTCGTACCTTGAGGTAAATAGCCTCGTTGTGGTCGGAACCAAATGGTGGAAGGTCCATATCGGCAAAGGTGATGACGTTTCCGAAATGAATGTGACCGATCATTGCCGTGAGGTCCTCGGGAGTAGTATCGGGAGAAACTGATGTATCATCGAGATTGCGGATGACAAGATCTCGGTGTTTCTTTGAGGATGCAATGAGGTCCCAAATAGAGATGTTGGCTTGAGTTTTCTTGAGTTGGACAAGTAGAGGATCTTCGGGAGTGTCGCGAGCTTACGGCCTTTGAGAAGAGGAGCTTGGTGCGGAAGTGGAAGGGTTGCTTGCTATGACTTGACCGGATCGAGTTAGCATGTTGACGTTCCCATCTTTCTTCTTTTTCCTATTCTCTAGTACTTCCCTCATTACCTCATCGTAAGTTACAACATAACAAGAATTTTCAAGTTTATTCATAACATAGGGGCCCCCATTCACAATTGGGATTGAATGGGTGGTCCCATCGAGTTCTCCTATCTCTATTACATTGACATGTTCGCCATTACTAACTACAAATTCTTTCTTGTCTATTAGATCTTGAATGACATTGTGGAGAACGAAGCAATCCTCGGTGGTGTGGCCACTATATTGGTGGTAGCCACAATATTTGTGGTGAGCATGATTGGGGTGGACCGTCTTGGGTTGGTACCCTTGCACGGGTGTGACTTGACCCTTTGCTTTGAGGACCTCGAAAACTTCGGTTTGAGTCATGACTTGGAGAGGCGTGTAGACACGGTCATTTCGGGACTTCTTCCCTTGGGGTGGAGGAACCTTTTTGTAATTCCCCTTATCGATAGTGACGGCGTTGACCGAGGCCTCTTTTATGGAGTTGGAAGCGGCCTTGTAGCGGTAGCTAGGGGCAATTTTCTTCACTTCTTTGAGCAACTCGTCCATTCGGACCCCCGCCTCATACATTTGGGAGAAATCCGCATAGCAAGCCCCACTTAGGTGGGTGCGAAGATCAATTTTGAGACATTTGAGAAAGATGTCCATTTGCTCCTTGGTATTTGGCCTTTCCACAATCTCGGAGAGTTTATCATTCCATCTCCTTGTGAAGTCGATGAAGGACTCATGGTCTCGTTGAGTGGTGTTCTCTAGCTCTTTCCTTGTGGGCCGGTGAGTGGTGTTGCCTTGGTATTGTTTCTTGAAGGCAAGCATGGCGGAGTCCCAGTCAAGACGGACAGTGAGCGGGAGAGTAGCATACCAATCTTTTGCCGCCCCCTCGAGAGTGAGAGGAAAGCATTGAGCCATCACCTTGGGGGAGACCTTCTTCGGAACCATTGCCCAAAGATAAGTCTCAATGTGAGCCATGGGACAAGAGTTGCCCTTGAATTTGCTTATGTCGGGCATCTTGAACTTATCAGGAAGAGCGGCCATAGTACTCATGAGGATGGATGATTGATAAAGGCTTGTGTCGGAGCCTTTCCCCATGTTGAGCCCATTGAATTTTTGGTCGATGTAGGCCATGATAGAATCCACCATTTTGGGCTCATTGTTCTTGGAACTCGGCTCCCCCATTTTCTTGGTGCGGGTGTTGACATAAGGACTTTTGAACAAACCCTCGGTCCATTCGGATTCGTCATCATTATTCTTGTTCCTCCCCTTGGCAAGATTAGTGAGCTTTTCTTTCAATAGCTCCATCTCGGCCTCGTGGGCCTCCCTTTGGGTGTCGAGGTGGGATTGCCAAATGTCGTCTTTTCTTTGTGCCTCCTTATTAAGGGTGGAGACTTGCTCTTGGAGGAGTTGGACCATGGTTGAAAGTTGTTCGAGAGACATGGTGTTGCTGCTGCCGGTCATGGTTGCTGTTGGAGCTGTTGGAGTAATCTCTTCACGGACTAACCGATTTGCCGAATCCCGGTAGACTCTGTAAGTACCAATTGAACCTATATTGCAGAAGAGGCCCTTGTCAGTCTTGAGTAACACTTGCGGTCCACGAAGAGGCTTAGAACACACAATTGGGCACACGACTCGAACCATATAAGAAAAGACTCTTTTTTTTTTTTTTTATAAGTCGGAGGGAATGGATCCCTTTTGGGGTTTCTAAGAAAATAATGGAATCGTCACACTAGTATACAGACCATCTCGCGGTCCCATATACTCATCGGATTCCATCGCGTTTGTGAATCCTACATGTATCGGGATTAAACTAAATTAATGTAGTAAAGCATACATGCGGGGACGGATTTTTATTTTCGTCCAAAATAACCACTTTTGGGGACGGATAGTTATTGCGTCCGTTTCAACAAGTTGGCATGTATGATTTGAAGACATTAGATTAGGGAAATCTCGGTACATGGAAACCGACTTGAGTCACGGAGTGTTAGACCCTAACTAGAATTGTGTGGCTTGTGCTCGGCTTGAATATGAGGCTTAAAGGTCACCCCCGGCATGTAGTCTTGAACTACGCCACGGGCTGAGGTTGACCGCTTCGAAAGAGTCAAGGTCGGGTGGATCTTGAAACTTACTAGGACGGGCCTCGACGGGTTTGGGGTTGGACTTGTGCGACTCGATAGTGAGCAGTTCATAGGAATATGTGCATGTAGTGTGAGGTCTAACAAGTGACAAAATATTTTTTATATTTTATTTTTTTTTTTGAAAAGAAAGAAAAACAAAAAAAAAAAAAACACATAAGCACATAAATTACAACTCCCGAATCACCCGTGTGACCGGTAAATAAAACACAAAATTAAAACAGTCCGAAGTTCAGAATAACCACTGATGCAGGCAACTGTGCCCATACCCCCATCACACTACTCTGTTTTTAGGCATGTTTCTGTTCTGGGAACCAACCCAGAAGCGTGCGCCTCTGAGTTTTGACACGGGATGCGCGCGCGTTGCGCAATGCTATTAGGAGGCGCGCGCTTCTGGGCACACCTGTCAGATTGTCAGATTTTGGACTCAGGGGATTGCCCTGGTCCTATGTGCATATTGTAACCCCTGCAGAAATGATTAGTGGAAAATAGCAAAAGAATAAGATGAAGAACATGAAGAAGCGGGCGATTCTGGTCCTTGATGCGGGATGCGCGCGCCTTAGGCTGAAGAGGTCAGAAGCGCGCGCCTCCCCCATCAGGAATCAGAATGCCCAGAAAAGATGTAGATTTTGATCAGAATGCAAGTTTAACCCTCAAACGTCCCCAGCGGAGTCGCCACTGTAGATACCCCGGGGAGCCACGGCCTGGCTAGGGCGCGTGATCTATCCTAGGATGTCTAACTTGTTTTAGATTGTTTAGAGTCGCCACCTATGTTTTGAGGAACATAAGAAAAACCTATTGATAATAGCCTAAGTTTGATTACGAAAACAGAGATTCTTTGTTTTGAAGTTCGGGGGTTAGATTACGAGATGGGAAGTACCGAAACACCCATCTCGCCCAACTGAAGTTGGTCTTGCTTGATCAAAATCTACATGAATGATAAACGTTCTTCTTCTTCTTCTTTAAATCGTAAAAAGGGGTTTTAAAATAGAGTTTGGAATGTAGGAGATAACTCCTTAACCAACCTCAATGAGATGAGGTGATCATTAGAGTCATGTCCCAAAATGATTTGGGTGATTGCACTTTGATAAAACAAAAAGAAAGAGAAAAGAGATGAAGTCGAGAAGAGGAAGGAAATGGTTTTTACCTAGTCTTCGAGAGACTTCAAACACTTCTTGATGAATGCCTTTGGAAATTCCTTGAGGGTAAGAAATTTGGCTTCTTTGTTGAAAATGTAAGATTTTCGAGTAAAAGATCCAAGGTCCTCAAAAATGGAGGTAAAGGGGGGTTTTTATAGGTGAAAGAGAGATGTTTTTTGTGCCAAAACTCAGTCACCAAGAAATCCTTCCCTGGCAAAATACTGTAAATTGAGCAAGGGAGAGAATCCTGGCCAGAAATCTGTAACTGACGCCCAGAGGCGCGCGCTTCCTGCTTTGGGGGCGGGAGGCGCGCGCGTCTGGCTCCTCCTGTCGGAGGCGCGCGACTCAGAGAAGGCAATTTTGACAGAATGGACTAGAAAGTCAGCCCTGTTATTCAGTTTAGTCCCTGGACTTAACGAAGTCGGTCAGGAACTTAACGGAAGTGACAGAAACTAACGAAAAACACTTAAAATGGGGAGAAACACAAGATCAAATGTGCAATCGGGGTGAGCGGTCCAAGGCGGGGTGTCTACAGGGAGTATGAGCTCGGGGAGTTTAGGGAATATTGTGCATCGAATGGGATTCGTATGGAGAAGACTCCAAAGGGGACACCACAACACAACGGGATTGCAGAGAGGATGAACAGGACATTGAACGAGCGGGCTAGAAGTATGAGGTTGAAGTGTGGACTTCCGAAGGCGTTCTGGGCATATGCGGTTGACACGGCTGCTTTCTTGATCAATAGGGGACCATCGGTACCATTGGGGAATGAAATTCCAGAGGAAGCATGGAGTGGCAAGCAGGTAAATCTGTCCTTTCTTCGCATATTTGGCTGTGTTTCATATGTTCATATTGATTCTGCTGTTATAACTAAGTTAGATGCAAAATCTGTAAAATGTACGTTTATTGGGTATGGCGGGGATGACTTCGGGTATAAGTTTTGGGATGATCAAAACCATAAAATTATTCATAGTCGAGATGTGGTATTCAATGAACAGGTTTTGTACAAGGACAGAAAGGGGGCATCTGATGATATTAGTTCTGAACCAAAGGTTGTAGAGGTGGATATTCCAGACTCAGGTGGGAGCAGGACGGTTCATGATGACCATGGTCAGGGGGTCACTGAAGATGAACCACATACTCCAGAACTGGATATTCCGCTGCGTAGATCCAGCAGGTTGCGTGGATCACCTGACAGGTATACTCCTTCAAATTACTATTTGTTGTTGACAGATAGTGGGGAACCAAAATGTTATGCGAAGGCTGTTCGTAGTTCACTTTGTGATAAGTGGAAAGCTGCGATGGATGATGAGATGGACTCATTGAAAGCCAACAAAACTTGGGAGTTGATTAGACTGCCTAAGGGGAAGAAGGCATTGCATAACAAGTGGGTTTACCGGATCAAGGAGGAGGCAAACGGCAGTAAGCGTTACAAGGAAAGGTTGGTTGTAAAGAGGGCTTTCAGCAAAAGTACGGTATTGACTACACCGAGGTATTCACTCCTGTTGTGAAGATGACCACTATCAGAATGGTTCTGGGG
Organism: Campanula takesimana; assembly: GCA_026119855.1. Taxonomy (NCBI): domain Eukaryota; kingdom Viridiplantae; phylum Streptophyta; class Magnoliopsida; order Asterales; family Campanulaceae; genus Campanula; species Campanula takesimana. The sequence goes on along the minus strand of JAOWBW010000956.1, from coordinate 280,596 downwards.
TTAGTAGTGGCGGATAACTTGTTGCTGGAGCAAATGGATGTATAGACAGCCTTTCTTCATGGGGATTTGGAGGAAGAAATTTACATGGTACAACCAGAGGGATATTTGTCTAAGGGTAACGAGGAACAGGTTTGCAGGTTGACTAAGAGCTTGTATGGATTTAAACAAGATCCTAGGCAGTGGTACAGGAAGTTCGATGGATTCATGCATGACATTAACTTTGTCAGATGTGAGGCGGATCATTGTTGCTACTTCAAGAACACGGACAATGGGTACATAATCTTGCTATTATATGTGGATGACATGCTAATAGCGGGCTCTAGCGTTAGAGAGGTAAACAGATTGAAGGCTCAGTTGTCAGAACAGTTCGAGATGAAGGATTTGGGGGAGGCCAGAAAAATCTTGGGCATGCGGATTAACCGGGATAGGGAGTCGGGTAAGTTGGTTCTTTCACAAGCAGAATACGTTGAGAAAGTCTTGGCAAGGTTTTGCATGGAAGAGGCGAAGCCAACAGGGACACCATTGGGTATGCACTTCAAGCTATCCGAGAAGGACTCACCTAAGGGCAAGGAGGAGCGTGAAAAGATGGAGAGGACTCCATATGCTTCGGCAGTGGGGACCCTAATGTATGCAATGGTGTGTACAAGGCCGGATATTGCACATGCGGTGGGAGTAGTCAGCCGGTACATGGGCAATCCTGGGAAGCAACATTGGGAAGCGGTTAAATGGATCCTGCGTTACTTAAAGGGTACTGCTGGTAAGGCTATGTGCTTCTCAAGCAAGGACGTCGTGTTAGCGGGTTATGTGGATGCGGATTTGGCATCAAGTGATCTTGACAAGAGGAGGAGTACCACGGGTTATGTTTTCACATTGGGTGGTACGGCTATCTCCTGGGCTTCTAAATTGCAAAAGATCGTGGCTCAGTCGACTGCAGAAGCAGAATATGTGGCAGTGACAGAGGCTAGTAAAGAGATGGTATGGTTGCAGAACTTCTTGGGTGAACTTGGGAATATGCGAAGTGGTAATGCTCTCTACAGTGACAGTCAGAGTGCAATACATTTGGCAAAGAATCCGGCGTTTCATTCTAGGATGAAGCACATTGAGCTGAGGTTTCACTACATCAGACATCTCTTGGAGAGGAAGATCTTAAGGCTGGAGAAGATTTTGGGATCGGAGAACCCGGCTGACATGTTGACCAAGGTGGTAAACCTTGAAAAGTTGAAGCTATGCATAGCTTCAATTGGGCTTGGAGAATAAGAGAGGAGGAAGACACTACCATGATCGAGGTGAGCACTAGGAAGACACCAAGGATGAGTTGAAGACGGACACGGGGCTAATATACGCGGTTGATCTCTAGGTGGGAGATTGTTAGAATAGAGATCATCAAAGAAACAAGGAGAAGAAAATATGCCAGCATTCCAGGCGGGCGCTTGGGGCCATACAGGCGGGTGCTCGGTTTGATCAGTTGGTCCGATTTCTGGAGGAGGCTTGTAAGCGGGCGCCTGTGCCTATCCAGGCGGGCGCCTGGTGCCGCGCACAGTAAATTCGGGAATAGAAGTATTTTCGGGATTTCTCTCATGTTTAGGTTTAGGTCTTATTCTAGGGTGCGTATATAAGCAATGTTCCGCCCCCATACTCATTGTAACTCAGATTTAACATATTATAGTGCAAGATCCTGGCTTGGTAGTGCCCCCAGACGTAGTCAAACATATTGACGAACTGGGTTAATAATTTCTGTGTCATTTCTTGCTTTGATTTCTTGTGCTTTGTTTTGTGTTCTCTTATTGTTCTTGTGGGTTTGCTTGGGTAGTGGAGGGCCATATCCACAACACTTTCGTTCATCCCCTCAAATCTCTCTTCCATATGTTTCAATCTCTCTACCAACCACCCCATCTGGGGGTCCACATGTGGGCTTGAGTTGATTGATCCCACGGTTTGGCTCGTTACTGGCATTATGGCGGGAGGTGAAGTGGTGGATGGGACCATCCGAGGAGGATTTTGAGGTGGCAAATGGGTGTAGACATACCCTGGTACCGGGTTACTTGTCGGGATATATAGTGGGATAGCCTCAGGGATTAGGGCCATTGGGTGGTAAAGTGGGTATGGAACTTCTCGAGATGTGGTTGGCAAAGACGGAGGTGGCAGGCCAATGGTAGCTGGAGCCAAGGGTGCTCGGCTACTTGGGATTGTGTCATACAAGTTGAACCCTGGCGGGTATACGGGAAAACCGCCCGGCGGGACAAATGAAGCATGAGTGGTAGGCACATTTTGGTGAGTGGTGGCTTGGAATGTAGGACGTGAGGTCTCCTCCTTTGGGTAAGCTTGAGGGGGCGGAACCCGGTTATATCGTTGGGGCTGCACATTCTCAATTCCCTCTTCATCAGTGATCTCCACAAAACTTCCGTCGTTTTAAAACACAACGGTTACCCCTCTCTGCCTCATGGCCTCCATAACCCTATTCTGCATATCCTCATGACGTTTCCTGACATTCTCTTCCCGGGCCCTGGCGGCCTCTAGAGCTTGTACCAGCTCTTCCCTACTAAGACCATTCGGATCCGCTGCGTTGTCACCCCCACTACTACTTCCTGCCGGACTAGCCATTCGGAGAAGTCTGAGTGAAGTTGCTGATGAACTGTCAGACTCAGCACTAATCAGACGATGACCCGGAACTCTGACCCACTTCTTACGAGCTGCGGAGGAGAAGGAGGCTCATTTCAGACTAGGGTATCAACTCGGGTTGGTGTTTGGGAGAATGGGTTTAGGCTCATGCAACATGACGGTTCATTATTATTAATTATGTTCATGTTTACTTAAAACACATTTATTCCTAACTGGTTAGAAAAGATTTCTCTTCTTTTTCGCAACTATTCTAAATCCTGGATCAGTGGAGGCCATCACTACGCCTATAGACCCCTCGTTTTTCACCTGCCTTGCACGCTCCCAAGGATGGACTGTCCTGGGCAAGGGTCCTATAGGGCAAACGGCTTCCACCGACCGAAATTAACGATCCTAGGGTCTAGTGCATTGCGAGGTTCCCAATTTGCGATCCATTCCAATCATGATTATGCCCTGGTTGGGATCGAGATTCGTCTTAGGGACTTAAGGGACTTCTGGCGTAACCTCATCTTTTATGAGGGCTCTCGAACCTTATCCTTGGGCTTAAGGATGATTAGTATGGACCATTCATTAGGGCTCGACAACACGGTGTCACCCTATCCTTAATACGTGACTTAGGCTAATTACGGTCAACATTAATGCGTAAGTCAAGGACCGGGTCGAAGTTGACCATGGTCACTGTCACGCCCCGGAAATCTCAAAAATCCATAAATATAAAATTTACATAATATACATCTCCAAAATACAAAATACCAAACACGGGCGCGTGAATTCAACTATGAAATCTATACCATCAAGCAACACCTCAATGAGATTATAATTCGGAGACTAGAAACAAACGCGGAAGCAAGAACAACTATTAACAAAAATACCCAATGTGCAACCGTATATACAAAACACTAAACGACTACGAACCCACAATAATATGCGTAAAGGCTCCGAAGGGCAACTATCCCAAATGCGATCAACCTGCTCAGAAGATTCCCGCTACAACGGACCTCACAACGCTACCACTTGCTTTCCTTGGGGGGGGGGGTTAAGGAAAAACAATTTGAAACAAGAAACGGGGTGAGATAAAATCTCAGTAAGTTACTAAATGCATCTACATGGCATAATATCATGCAAATCAACGATATAACTGAACAAGTAAATCACATAACAACAAATGAGAAAGCTCCCTATCGCCAACTGTCCCATACCAGTTGGAAATAACGACTAACTCATCATGCAGCACATAAGACTGAAATAAACACGTAACAAAGGATACTGAGCCAAGGTTTCACCAAACTGATAGAACAATCGCTGCGCAGCTTCAACCGATCAACCAATCAACAATTGCAGTATAACAACTGAAGAGAACCCCGGTCAGAACCGACCAATCAATCAATCAACCCATCAAGCCATCTTCATAGTAGCATAAAAGCTGAAGAGAATACCCCCGGTACCGGAACCAATAACAAAGTAACGTGCCACAAAGGGTGGGAGCCATGCCACAAAGTCATGCTCCAAAACGTGTAGCTAGAATACTCACAAAAGGAGCTAGATCATCCCAACCAAGGCCAATCTGGAAGAGGAAAATAAGGGCAAAACAATGGATCACATTATAATGGACTCGGCTCGTTGCCATTATAATCTTCCCCATCGCCCGACACAACCACAAATACCAGCTGGACTTTCAAATAAATGCTAAGTAATAAAATACTAGCATGGTAAACAACTAAGGATTCCAAAGTAGGGAACCATACCAAATAATCACCATAAAGATGCAACGGTTACTCATGAAGAGTTTAACAACAACGATAACAAGAGGTTCTCATGACGAGCACCACAACGATAAACGGAATTGCTCATAAGGAGCCCAACAACAATGATTATTAAAACACGATGATTCCATGATAAGGTACCATACCAAATACATCCTAAAGGTGATACCCACAAGTTACTCATAAAGAGCACAACCCAAACGGTCGCTCACAAATAGCACAATGACTATTACCAAAATGACCCTAAACATTTACTCATAAAGATATACTGAGACTATTAACTCCCTACAATTACACCTAGAATTCCAAATAGGAAGACCTAATAAATACACCTTAAAGCTAGTCAACACCGTAGGTACCCAATCACCAATTCACGTCCTACATCCATTCATCAGCGAACCAATTCTTAACCTCAAATACCCAATAAAATACCGAAGTGTAAAACTTAGAACTTAACTAAACAACCTATTCCATCTTGTATTACTCAAAGAGAGCTTCGAAACGATAGTTTACACGCCTAAAACGGAGTCCGGACGAAGAAGTTATGGCCTCCGGAAGATCGACCTAAATTTTGGAAAAAGTGGGCGGGCGCCCAGAATTGAGTGGGCGGTCGCCCGGAACGCTGTTGCCAAGCTAAATGAGGCTGATTTAGTGGGAGGTCGCCCAAAACTAAGTGGGCGGCCGCCCAGACCCCAAAATACCCCCGAATTTCACTCCTTTTGTCCTAAATCTTGATATAACAACCCTTATACCTCCCCACCATTGTGGAGCTCGACCCAAACCAATTCTAACTCCATTAAAACCCCCATTTAACTCCAAATATATCAAACAACACATAACTCATCACCCCAATCCAACAATCCATCACCTAATCTTCACAAATCACTTCGAGAACAACAATTTCTTCCATGGCTTCCTAAATCGATTCGATTGAAACAATCACGAACACATCATAAGATGCCCAAACATTCCCAACAATACTTGATCAAATTCCATAACACCATTGTTCACAAAGGAACCAAATCTAAAGCACTAAAGTGTTCCACGGTATTGACTTAAGTCAACTAGGGTGATACTTCGAGCCTAGATCGGGCTTGAACCATAAAACCATTCGAAAACAAAGGTACTCAGGACAGCTGGTATGGGCGGTCGCCCATAGCCAGTCCGGGCGGTCGCCCAAAACCCACACCCAAGCCCAAAACCAACTGAATTCATGGGCGGTCGCCCAACCCAAAAGTGGGCGGTCGCCCACTCACTTTTACTCAAATTCTCCGGATCAACTGATCTCATGGGCGGTCGCCCAAACCACCCATGGGCGGTCGCCCACGCACCCAGGTCGCCGGAAAACGGCAAGAACCAAATGGGTTCTTCCATTTTCTTACCCAAAACCAAATTTCTCACAATCAACACTCCCAACTTGATCCCCAAAGTACCCAAACAACATCTAACTTAAAAGGGGACCTAAATAACACCATTTATCAACCAAAACCAAGATTAAATTCCAACATTCATAACAATCACCATTTTTAACCAAAAACCCAAATAAATTTCAAATAAATTCCAAACTCAATAAAACATTAAATATAACAACTTAAGCATTATATAAACATGATATGAACATTTTAGCATAAAAATAGGGAAAAGCAACTTACCCGGATTTTATCAAAGTTGCCGGAATTCGAAATTTCTTTGTTCTCTACGATCCTAACGACGATCTAAACATGTTTCAAGTTATGAGAAATGAGAGATAATGAGAGGAAGAGGACTAAAAAGAAGAGAGAAGGGGAGAGTTTCTTACCCTTTTTAACCATGGAGGAGAGAGAAAGAGATTGAGTGTGTGTGTGTGTGTGTGCTGGAGAGTGAGGGAGAAGGTGAGGGAGAGGGGGAAGTAGGGAGGGAGTAGAAGGATGATTAATTAGAATGTTACACCTAGGGCCCCTCCCCTACTACTTACCATTACAATTAAACTCCCTACTACAATCAAGTCCCAACACTACTACACTAGCACAAATAACTCAAATAAAATGCTAGGCATAAATTATTATGAAACATAAAATGCACACAAAATTTATTTAGATAAATAAATAATTTAAATAAATAAATAAGAAATAAATAAATAATTAAATATTTATTACTAAGAAAATAGAGGCGGGTTTTCGGGTCGTTACAATCTACCCTCCTTAAAAAGAATTCGCCCGCGAATTCACTCATCAAAATCACAACGCGCGGTCATAATGAGGCGACAAAGTATCAATTCGCATAAAGCACTCATAACCTCTATCAAGTACCAATTAAATATTTCATACATCGTCCCCACGACTCAAATAAACTAAACCAACACATTTGAACACATACGCATCTCAAGTATACTCGTATCAAATATTCTAAAGTTAACTTCCTCTTTCATCCCGAATTTCAAATTCTCAAGACTATCACTTGTCCACCAATTCTAAGACATAGCTGATTTAATCCTAATTAGCATTACGCTCACCATCAACCCTTAAATCATCAACATCCATAAGTTTTACTTTTCGTTTCATCCGCACGCATTGACGATCTATACATCAACCCACGTAATCATACTACTACCCGAATAAATAAGAGAAGGAATAGGGCTAACGATTACTGTCACCCAATAACTCAATGATATACTAAAAAATTTACCGTCATCAACTATCCGATCAAATGAGATTCCCCTACCACACTCACTTCCTCATGAGATAAAACATAATACAGTCAAAATCTTTGAATTTCTCAAACTACTTGCATTACCTCATACTTAGTTTTCCAAGGAAATATCCAGAAATTCAAAACATTAAACCATCTCGAGCTTACTCAACTTCTTAAACTATGAAAAGCTAAAGAAATTTCTCATCCTCCAAATTTTCACCGCGTGACTATATCTCTAAGGATTACCATTAAAGTAGCAACTGTAACGATCCGAATTTTCACAATCTTTGTTTCAATAAATAGTAATATATTACAACTTACAACTCTAAAAGATATTACAAAGGATCACTAATAATCCGAAATATTCAATAACTGCTCCGTCCCAATACAAAATCATAGCACCCTTTAATATGCCCAAGTATCTATACTCAATTTCCTTTACAAATCCTTAATCGAAACGAGAACGCCACTAAGAAAAGATTCAGAACCAAGTGACAACTGTTTAACTAAAACCCAAAATGCCCTTAATATTGCTCGAGAATTTCTTACTTTCTCAAAATATGTGTAGTCCTTTAAACTGAACGCGCTTACTATCATTAATGATTATAACTTCCACAATATACTCATAACTCATATTGCTTTAACCCAATTCCAGTCATGTATTAAAATGATCCCAAAAGTATCATAACTCAACTTCTTAATCTGACTCGTAATAAATTAAGTATTCCCTCATACTAAACAATTCCGATGCACTCACGTAGATGTACTAAAAGTAAAGAAACATCTCCTATCAAGAAATTCTCAAATTGAATCTTTAACTCTTTTAACCCAACCGATACTATATGTTCACTGGTTCACCTATCAGTATCGTAGCTTATATCAACTCATCATATAACCCAAGTTCCCTATCGATCGAACGACATATCGCACCCAGTATAAATCATACCCAAGATTTCAAAGTTAATATTGCCAACAGAGTAAGCTAAATTCCCAGCACAACCTTGTAATAAAGATTTTCTGATTTTCAATATAGAAGAACCTGTCAAACATACTAATATAGAAATACTCACAACCTAACGGTAGCACACAAGAAATTTGTAAAACATAGAAGGCTAAACCATACCACTTAACTCGTCAATATCCCGCATAGGTGACATAACTAAACTACCTTATATATACCAGTAGCAATCACGTAGTTCCGTATTCGAAAATACACCTCAACATAAATCCTTGAATGATAACCAACATGCGAATATAGCACGAAACATTGTCCACTTTATGAAATAATTATACTCAAGCCCTCAAAACTCGTACTCTCGACTCCCAAGCCAGCTAACCCCAATGGAACCAACACTATTAACACCAATCCTATACTCATTATACTACAAGAGAAGAAACACTCGACGTCAATATCACGACTCATAACTAAACCAACTTCTACCTTAACCTCGTCTTCCAAGAAAACTTAGTTTCCTAAACCGCTCAAAGTTATAACACCCAAGTATTGAACCCTATTCAATATCAGAGTTCTTATTCTCCTTCAAGATCTAAAACCATTGCTCTGATACCAACTGTCATGCCCCGGAAATCTCAAAAATCCATAAATATAAAATTTACATAATATACATCTCCAAAATACAAAATACCAAACACGGGCGCGTGAATTCAACTATGAAATCTATACCATCAAGCAACACCTCAACGAGATTATAACTCGGAGACTAGAAACAAACGCGGAAGCAAGAACAACTATTAACAAAAATACCCAAAGTGCAACCGTATATACAAAACACTGAACGACTACGAACCCACAATAATATGCGTAAAGGCTCCGAAGGGCAACTATCCCAAATGCGATCAACCTGCTCAGAAGATTCCCGCTACAATGGACCTCACAACGCTACCACTTGCTTTCCTAGGGGGGTTAAGGAAAAACAATTTGAAACAAGAAACGGGGTGAGATAAAATCTCAGTAAGTTACTAAATGCATCTACATGGTATAATATCATGCAAATCAACGATATAACTGAACAAGTAAATCACATAACAACAAATGAGAAAGCTCCCTATCGCCAACTGTCCCATACCAGTTGGACATAACGACTAACTCATCATGCAGCACATAAGACTGAAATAAACACATAACAAAGGATACTGAGCCAAGGTTTCACCAAACTGATAGAACAATCGCTGCGCAGCTTCAACCGATCAACCAATCAACAATAGCAGTATAATAACTGAAGAGAACCCCAGTCAGAACCGACCAATCAATCAATCAACCCATCAAGCCATTTTCATAGTAGCATAAAAGCTGAAGAGAATACCCCCGGTACCGGAACCAATAACAAAGTAACGTGCCACAAAGGGCGGGAGCCATGCCACAAAGTCATGCTCCAAAACGTGTAGCTAGAATACTCACAAAAGGAGCTAGATCATCCCAACCAAGGCCAATCTGGAAGAGGAAAATAAGGGCAAAACAATGGATCACATTATAATGGACTCGGCTCGTTGCCATTATAATCTCCCCCATCGCCCGACACAACCACAAATACCAGCTGGACTTTCAAATAAATGCTAAGTAATAAAATACTAGCACGGTAAACAACTAAGGATTCCAAAGTAGGGAACCATACCGAATAATCACCATAAATATGCAACGGTTACTCATGAAGAGTTTAACAACAACGATAACAAGAGTTTCTCATGAAGAGCACCACAACGATAAACGGAATTGCTCATAAGGAGCCCAACAACAATGATTATTAAAACACAATGATTCCATGATAAGGTACCATACCAAATACATCCTAAAGGTGATACCCACAAGTTACTCATAAAGAGCACAACCCAAACGGTCGCTCACAAATAGCACAATGACTATTACCAAAATGACCCTAAACATTTACTCATAAAGATATACTGGGACTATTAACTCCCTATAATTACACCGAGAATTCCAAATAGGAAGACCGAATAAATACACCTTAAAGCTAGTCAACACCGTAGGTACCCAATCACCAATTCACGTCTTACATCCATTCATCAACGAACCAATTCTTAACCTCAAACACCCAATAAAATACCGAAGTGTAAAACTTATAACTTAACTGAACAACCTATCCCATCTTGTATTACTCGAAGAGAGCTTCGAAACGATAGTTTACACGCCTAAAACGGAGTCCGGACGAAGAAGTTATGGCCTCCGGAAGATCGACCTAAATTTTGGAAAAAGTGGGCGGTCGCCCGGAACGCTGTTGCCAAGCTAAATGAGGCTGATTTAGTGGGAGGTCGCCCAAAACTAAGTGGGCGGCCGCCCAGACCCCAAAATACCCCCGAATTTCACTCCTTTTGTCCTAAATCTTGATATAACAACCCTTATACCTCCCCACCATTGTGGAGCTCGACCCAAACCAATTCTAACTCCATTAAAACCCCCATTTAACTCCAAATATATCAAACAACACATAACTCATCACCCCAATCCAACAATCCATCACCTAATCTTCACAAATCACTTCGAGAACAACAATTTCATCCATGGCTTCCTAAATCAATTCGATTGAAACAATCACGAACACATCATAAGATGCCCAAACATTCCCAACAATACTTGATCAAATTCCATAACACCATTGTTCACAAAGGAACCAAATCTAAAGCACTAAAGTGTTCCACGGTATTGACTTAAGTCAACTAGGGTGATACTTCGAGCCTAGATCGGGCTTGAACCATAAAACCATTCGAAAACAAAGGTACTCAGGACAGCTGGTATGGGCGGTCGCCCAGAGCCAGTCCGGGCGGTCGCCCAAAACCCACACCCAAGCCCAAAACCAACTGACTTCATGGGCGGTCGCCCAACCCAAAAGTGGGCGGTCGCCCACTCACTTTTACTCAAATTCTCCGGATCAACTGATCTCATGGGCGGTCGCCCAAACCACCAATGGGCGGTCGCCCACGCACCCAGGTCGCCGGAAAACGGCAAGAACCAAATGGGTTCTTCCATTTTCTTACCCAAAACCAAATTTCTCACAATCAACACTCCCAACTTGATCCCCAAAGTACCCAAACAACATCTAACTGAAAAGGGGACCTAAATAACACCATTTATCAACCAAAACCAAGATTAAATTCCAACATTCATAACAATCACCATTTTTAACCAAAAACCCAAATAAATTTCAAATAAATTCCAAACTCAATAAAACATCAAATATAACAACTTAAGCATTTTATAAACATGATATGAACATTTTAGCATAAAAATAGGGAAAAGCAACTTACCCGGATTTTATCAAAGTTGCCGGAATTCGAAATTTCTTTGTTCTCTACGATCCTAACGACGATCTAAACATGTTTCAAGTTATGAGAAATGAGAGATAATGAGAGGAAGAGGACTAAAAAGAAGAGAGAAGGAAAGAGTTTCTTACCCTTTTTAACCATGGAGGAGAGAGAGAGAGATTGAGTGTGTGTGTGTGTGTGCTGGAGAGTGAGGGAGAAGGTGAGGGAGAGGGGGAACTAGGGAGGGAGTAGGAGGATGATTAATTAGAATTTTACACCTAGGGCCCCTCCCCTACTACTTACCATTACAATTAAACTCCCTACTACAATCAAGTCCCAACACTACTACACTAGCACAAATAACTCAAATAAAATGCTAGGCATAAATTATTATGAAACATAAAATGCACACAAAATTTATTTAGATAAATAAATAATTTAAATAAATAAATAAGAAATAAATAAATAATTAAATATTTATTACTAAGAAAATAGAGGCGGGTTTTCGGGTCGTTACAGTCACACTTGATTTCACAAGGAGTCATGACTCGGGCATTAACTTGGCCATGATTAACCTTAGACATGCATTAAGGATGTGGCAACGTGAGCTAGACCAAAAACCAACCGAAGTCACGGTATTTGTGAAGCCTTCTATGTTCTCTTTTGAGTCAAAATAGAAATTTTCCAATCCGTTTTAACATTATGAGCAATGAATAATCAACAACAATGAGCAAGCATGAATGAGCTATTTACACAAGCAATCAAGCAAGAATCATATGAACAAACAAACAAAGCCAAAACTTGCATGTACAACAAATTGTGCACAACCAAAGAATCATTTGAAATCAACATCTTTCAAGAAGAACAATTCTTTTGAAAATCATTTGCAAGATAAGTTGTGTACAACAAAGAATTCAAAAATCTTTTACAAAATGGGTTATGCACAAGGAGGTTTTGAAAATCCAAATTTATGTCCAAAAGTTTGTGCATGACCAAGCTTCAAAAAACCAAGTTTTGGCTCGAAAAGAGGAAGGTAATGTGCACAAACCAAATAGTAAATGGAACCTGGAAAAGCAGAATTTAAAAGGACACAGAATGTTCCTGCCCTGCACAAAATTGTTAAATTTTGGAACATTCTGTTCCCTGCCCAACATAGCCGTACGGCTATAGAATGCTGGCAATTATTTTTTGCAGTTTTTCATCTTCTGATCATCAAGCCCCAGTTTATTGCACATCCAGAACAGTTTCCACTCCAGAAAGTCCAAACAGAAACTCAGCACACACAAAACAAGCACAAAAGTTAACAAACGGGGGACGGGAGTTTGACCCACACAAAAGTGTCCTCAAAGCTTCTAAAAAGAAGTTTGCGAACACTTTACTCCCCAGCGGGCGCATCCGACACTTCCGGTGGGCTGCGCGTGCGTGTAAGGATCCCGCCCTGCGCGCGGAAACGCGACGAGTTTTGGGGCGAAAAAACCAAACACGGTTAACACGCCAAAAAAATAACGGAGTCGCCGTTTTTTTTTTAATTATTTAACCCAACAAAAGAAAAGGTTAGAGATTCTATTAGTTCGGAGGTCAGGTTACGCCTTGGGAAGAGTTTCACGTCACCCAAGCCGCCTCGGACAAAGCTGAGTCTCCCTTGTGTTAGTTAACGAAAGTGTATGTGTGTGTGTGTGTGTTTTCAAAAATGGGAGAAACTGACTGTTTTGCCAAAACCAGTTAATTATTTAACAGAAAAAGGTTTATTTTGCAAACTTTTTGGTCAGAAAAGGAAAAAAAAACTGGAAAATGCCCTCCCCGGCCACAGTAGCCGTACGGATGGGGAGGGCTCTCCAGGGTATTTTTACAGTTTATTAGAAAGACAGTCCAGTTTCAGTCAAAACAGAGGATGTTTGCTGAAACTGGACTGGAATGTTGATTTCCAGTTTATGATTAACAACAAAACCTTGAAGAGTTCATTCCTATGCACTTTGATCATCAAAGGAATCCCAAGAACAAAGATTTGGGTGTGATCAAAGGCAATCATTGGAGAAATTTATGAAAAGTTGATGAACATGGTATTTAAACCAAAATGACCATTTTGGTGGATAAAGATTGCAACTTTACCACCAAAATGGACTTATTATACAGGATTAAACTTTAAGGGACACAAATATAACATAAAGATCAAATCTTTATGTCCCATACTTGGTGATTTATGGCTAGATCATGGTTGGGATGATAAAGATAGAAATTTTATGTCACGCCCCGGATATCTGACAAATCCATAAATATAGAATTTTCATAATATACATCTCCAAAATGTAATATACCAAACCGGGCGCGTGAATTCAACTATGAACCAATACCACCAAACAACACCTCAACGAGATTATAACTCGGAGACTAGAAACAAATGCAGAAGCAAGAACAACTATTAACAAAATACCCAAAGTACAACCGTATATACATAACACTGAACGACTACAAACCCACAATAAAATACATAAAGGCTCCGAAGAGCAACTATCCCAATTACGATCAACCTGCTCAGAAGATTCCCGCTATAATGGACCTCACAACGCTACCACTTGCTTTCCTGGGGGGGGGGTTAAGGAAAAACAATTTGAAACAAGAAACGGGGTGATATAAAATCTCAGTAAGTTACTAAATGCATCTACATGGCATAATATCATGCAAATCAACGATAACTGAACAAGTAAATCACGTAACAACAAATGAGAAAGCTCCCTATCGCCAATTGTCCCATACCAGTTGGAAATAATGACTAACTCATCATGCAGCACATAAGACTGAAATAAACACGTAACAAAGGATACTTAGCCAAGGTTTCACCAACTGATAGAACAATCGCTGCGCAGCTTCAACCGATCAACCAATCAACAATAGCAGTATAACAACTGAAGAGCACCCCGGTCAGAACCGACCAATCAATCAATCAACCCATCAACCCATCTTCATAGTAGCATAAAAGCTGAAGAGAATACCCCCGGTACCGGAACAATAACCATAAGAGTGTCACCAAGGACAAGAGCCATGCCACAAAGTCATGCTCGGTAGCTAGATACATTCACAAAAGAAGCTAACTCATCTCTTCTAAGGCCAATCTGGAAAAGGGGTAAAGAAGGGGGCAAAACAATGGTCAACATTATAATGGACTTGGCTTTGCCATTATAATCTTTCCCATCGCCCGATGCAACAAATATGCCAGCTGGGCTTCCAATTAAATGCTAAGTAATAAATACTAGCTTAATTAAACAACTTAGGGTTCCAAAGTAGGGAACCATACCAAGTAATCACCATAAAGATGCAACGGTTACTCATGAAGAGTTTAACAACAACGATAACAAGAGTTTCTCATGAAGAGCACAACAACGACAAACGGAATTTCTCATAAAGAGCACAACAACGATGATTATTAGAATACGATAATTCCATAAAGAGGAACCATACCAGATACATTCCAAAGATGATACCCACAAGTTACTCATAAAGAACACAACCCAAACGGTCGCTCACAAATAGTACAACGACTATAACTCAAAATTATACTAAACGTTTACCCATAAAGATGTACTTGGACTATGAACTCAACCATCTCATCACACCTGAAATTCCAAAGTAGGAAATCAGAATGAATACACCTTAAGGTTAATCAAACCGTGGTACCCAATTACCAATTCACGCTTTACCTCCGTTCATAACGAACCAATTCTAAACACCCCAAACGGATCCAAAAGGTTACACTTATTAGAACATGATCACGACCGGACTAAACCCTACTCTTTGGTGCTCAATAACAACCCTCTAGGTACTATAGAACATCGCCTAAAACCTAGACCAAGTCATACTCAAAAATCAATTCGATTGGAACAATCACGAACACATCATAAGATGCCCAAACATTCACAAACAATACTTGATCATATTACATAACGCCATTGTTCACAAAGGAACCAATTTCAATTACTAAAGTGTTCTACGGTGCCCAACTAAGTCAACTAGAATAGTACTACGGAACCTAGATCGAGACTACACCTTGATATTGAACCTCAAAAATAAGACAACCATTCTGATCTGGAACCATACGTCCAATAGAACCATTGCATAGTACTCGAAAAGAGCTTTCCAACGATAGTTTACACGTCCAAAACGGAGTGCGGACGAAGAAATTATGGCCTCCGGAAGATTGAACGTAAAACGGACAATTTTTATAAAGTGTTCGGCCGGACAAGATGAAAAATCCCTGTTTTAGCTCCGAATTTCACTCCTTTCGTTCTAAATCTTTGGAGTACCTATATATACTTCTATCCTAACATTTAAAGATAAGAAAACTCAATTCATGTGCCTCTAAAACCCAAATAAGCCCAAAATTATTAAAGAACATAAAACTAAATTTTACAACACAAACCTAATCACAAGGGACCCAATTCTATCACTAGAGTGTACTACAATGCTCACTAAGGTCGACTAGAAGGACACCCAAGACTTAGACCAAAACGCATTCTTCAATCACACAAAATAACAAATGAAAACATTCAGAGGTTCTGTGCGGCCGCCCACTCTAGCTTGTGCGGTCGCCCAAAAAGCCAACAAACAAGAACAAAACCTTTCAGATAGATGTGCGGTCGCCCTACCAATAATGGGCGGTCGCCCAACCCTCTGGTCTGTCGGAAATCGGGAAGAACAAACTGGGTTCTTCCATTTTCATACCAAAACACATTTCCACCAAAATCCAACCTTCTAACTAGTATACTAATGTACCCAAAACAACTTATAAGTCTAAAAAGACTCATATAACAACATTTAACAACCAATATCAAGATCAAATCCAACATTTAGAGAATCACCATTTTCTTGACCAAAACTCTAATAAATTCCAAATAAATTCTAATCTCAACCAAACTTCAAATATAACAACATTTAGCATCATATAAACATGATATGAACATTTTAGCATCAAAATGGGGAAAAGCAACTTACCCGGATTTTCTCAAAGTTGCCGGAACTCGAATATTTTTGGCTTCCTACGATCCTATCGACGATCCAAACAAGATTCATGTTTTGAGAAATAAGAAATAATGAGAGGAATATGATGGAAATGTAGAGAGAAGGTAGAGAGAAACTTACCCATTTCTATGGAAGGAAAGAGAGAGATGAGCTGGGAGTGGAAGAATGGTGAGGTGAAAGTGAGGGAGGTGAGGGGAAAAGAGGGAGTAAGTAGGAGATTTACACATAGACCCCCTCCTCTACACACTAACTCAATCATCTTATACTCCCCACTAACAACTAAGACCCAACACTTCTACACTAGCACAAATGACCCAAATAAAATGCTAGACATGAATTATTATAACACATAAAATGCACACATAATCCATTAACTAAATAACAATTTAAATGAATAAATGAGCAAATAAATAAATGATAATTATTTATTACTAATAAAATAGAGCCTAGTTTTCGGGTCGTGACATTCACTCCCCCTTAAAGAAAATTCGACCCGAATTTTAACGAGGCTTACCCGAAAGACCAATTAGCTACGGATACGAAAGTTCTGCCATTTCTCAAATTCCTCAATTGTCCAATCTAACCCACTACAAGGTAACCTTAAATGATGCTTACGATAACACCACCTCTTGAACCGAATCATTCCATCATTATCTTCATTACTAATCAAAATCCGTACTCAAAATCGAAGAATCCAAATTATTTCCACACATAATTCTCGAGATATCTCAAGCTCGCCTTATTCATAACCTTAACTACACCGCAAAGGTACTTCCATTTGTAAATCGCATACTTAGTATTATTCCCCTGAAATTCAAAACATTACCATCTCGAGCTTAATTAGCTTTTAAAATATGAAAGGCTAAAGAAATTTTCCATCCCCATAATATTCACCAAAGGCTATATCTCTAAGGATTCCCATTATAATGCTCTCGCTCTAGGTAGCACCTTAAACTAGTGGTGTAATATAAACCCAAAATTTTAATACAAAATGTCCACTTAAATCTACGCCATAATATCATCGTCATAACACTCCAATCCTTGAAAGCCTAAAGTAATTACGAATACTCAATAGTCCGAAAATGATCTAAATTTTATCTTCAAGGGATTCCCTCTAACTCCCTTTTTTGTTAATAATCTGTGCTCATATACCCAAGGAAATCAACAACCTCAAATCTTCAATAGCTAACCCAAGTTAGTCTTTCACGCATACATTTATTAACCTAATGATACTTAGGCTCAATAGTACTACCATCAAAATAAGCCAATTAGCTAGTAACGTTCCGACTGACCCAATACCAAATCATGATATTCTTTAATTATGCCCAAGTATTGATACTCAACTTTCTTCACATACTCTTGATCCAATTCGGGAAACGCCACCGAGAAGGGATTTAGAACCATAAAACCACTATCTAACCAAAATTTCAAAATGCCTTTAACATAGATTGAGAAATTATTACTCTCCCAAATTGTACTTAGTCCTTTCTAACTTAACACGCTTATCACCATTAATGATCATAACTCCTACAACAACTCATCATCCATAACAAATCGCACACCTCTCCATACTAATCCATTCCGATATATTCACGGAGAGGTACTAAAAGTGAGCAAAATTTTCCTCAAGAGATTCTCATTGAATCCTCAACTCCTATAACCCAACCGATACAATATGGATATTGATCTAAATATTAGCATTACAACCTTGTACCACAACAACCCAATTTAACCCGAGTTCCCTATCGATCAAGCGACATATTTCCCCCAATATAAATTATACCCAAGACTTCAAAATTAATATTGCCAACAGAATAAGCTAAATTCCCAACACAACCTTATAATAAAGATTTTCTGATTTTCAACATAGAACCTGAACATTATATATATACCTAGTATGCTCCTAAACAAAGTCAAACATACTCATATAGAAATATTCTCCACCTATCGATGGCACGCAAGAAACTCGTAACACACGGAAAGCTAAACCGTACCACTTAACTCATCAATATCTCGCAAAGGTGACATAACCAAATCATCCCATATATACTAGTAACAATCACGTAGTTCCGTATTCGAGAATACACCTCAACCTAAATCACTTAATAAGAACAAACATACGAACATAGCACAAGACATTTCCACATTACGAGATAGGTACGTCCAAGCCATCAAAACTCGCACTCTCGATTCCCAAGCCGACTAATCCCCAATGGAACCAACACTATTGACACCAATCCTATACTTGATAAACCACAAGAGAAGAAACACTCGACGTCAATATCACGACTCATAACTCAACCAACTTCTAACTTAACTTCATACTTTCAAGAAAACTTAGTTTCTAAACCACTCAAAATCATAACACCCAAGTATTGAAACCTATTCAATATCAGAGTTCTTATTCTTTTTCAAGATCTAAAACCATTGCTCTGATACCAACTGTCACGCCCCGGATATCTGACAAATCCAAAAATATAGAATTTTCATAATATACATCTCCAAAATGTAATATACCAAACCGGGCGCGTGAATTCAACTTTGAACCAATACCACCAAACAACACCTCAACGAGATTATAACTCGGAGACTAGAAACAAATGCGGAAGCAAGAACAACTATTAACAAAATACCCAAAGTACAACCGTATATACATAACACTGAACGACTACAAACCCACAATAAAATACATAAAGGCTCCGAAGAGCAACTATCCCAATTACGATCAACCTGCTCAGAAGATTCCCGCTATAATGGACCTCACAACGCTACACTTGCTTTCCTGGGGGGGGGGTTAAGGAAAAACAATTTGAAACAAGAAACGGGGTGAGATAAAATCTCAGTAAGTTACTAAATGCATCTACATGGCATAATATCATGCAAATCAACGATAACTGAACAAGTAAATCACGTAACAACAAATGAGAAAGCTCCCTATCGCCAACTGTCCCATACCAGTTGGAAATAACGACTAACTCATCATGCAGCACATAAGACTGAAATAAACACGTAACAAAGGATACTTAGCCAAGGTTTCACCAACTGATAGAACAATCGCTGCGCATCTTCAACCGATCAACCAATCAACAATAGCAGTATAACAACTGAAGAGCACCCCGGTCAGAACCGACCAATCAATCAATCAACCCATCAAGCCATCTTCATAGTAGCATAAAAGCTGAAGAGAATACCCCCGGTACCGGAACAATAACCATAAGAGTGTCACCAAGGACAAGAGCCATGCCACAAAGTCATGCTCGGTAGCTAGATACATTCACAAAGGAAGCTAACTCATCTCTTCCAAGGCCAATCTGGAAAAGGGGTAAAGAAGGGGGCAAAACAATGGTCAACATTATAATGGACTTGGCTTTGCCATTATAATCTTTCCCATCGCCCGATGCAACAAATATGCCAGCTGGGCTTCCAATTAAATGCTAAGTAATAAATACTAGCTTAATTAAACAAATTAGGGTTCCAAAGTAGGGAACCATACCAAGTAATCACCATAAAGATGCAACGGTTACTCATGAAGAGTTTAACAACAACGATAACAAGAGTTTCTCATGAAGAGCACAACAACGACAAACGGAATTTCTCATAAAGAGCACAACAACGATGATTATTAGAATACGATAATTCCATAAAGAGGAACCATACCAGATACATTCCAAAGATGATACCCACAAGTTACTCATAAAGAACACAACCCAAACGGTCGCTCACAAATAGTACAACGACTATAACTCAAAATTATCCTAAACGTTTACTCATAAAGATGTACTAGGACTATGAACTCAACCATCTCATCACACCTGAAATTCCAAAGTAGGAAATTAGAATGAATACACCTTAAGGTTAATCAAACCGTGGTACCCAATTACCAATTCACGCTTTACCTCCGTTCATAACGAACCAATTCTAAACACCCCAAACGGATCCAAAAGGTTACACTTATTAGAACATGATCATGACCGGACTAAACCCTACTCTTTGGTGCTCAATAACAACCCTCTAGGTACTATAGGACATCGCCTAAAACCTAGACCAAGTCATACTCAAAAATCAATTCGATTGGAACAATCACGAACACATCATAAGATGCCCAAACATTCACAAACAATTCTTGATCAAATTACATAACGCCATTGTTCACAAAGGAACCAATTTCAATTACTAAAGTGTTCTACGGTGCCCAACTAAGTCAACTAGAATAGTACTACGAAACCTAGACCGAGACTACACCTTGATCTTGAACCTCAACAATAAGACAATCATTCTGATCTAGAACCATACGTACAATGCTCACTAAGGTCAACTAGAAGGACACCCAAGACTTAGACCAAAACGCATTCTTCAATCACACAAAATAACAAATGAAAACATTCAGAGGTTCTGTGCGGCCGCCCACTCTAGCTTGTGCGGTCGCCCAAAAAGCCAACAAACAAGAACAAAACCTTTCAGATAGATGTGCGGTCGCCCTACCAATAATGGGCGGTCGCCCAACCCTCTGGTCTGTCGGAAATCGGGAAGAACAAACTGGGTTCTTCCATTTTCATACCAAAACACATTTCCACCAAAATCCAACCTTCTAACTAGTATACTAATGTACCCAAAACAACTTATAAGTCTAAAAAGACTCATATAACAACATTTAACAACCAATATCAAGATCAAATCCAACATTTAGAGAATCACCATTTTCTTGACCAAAACTCTAATAAATTCCAAATAAATTCTAAACTCAACCAAACTTCAAATATAACAACATTTAGCATCATATAAACATGATATGAACATTTTAGCATCAAAATGGGGAAAAACAACTTACCCGTATTTTCTCAAAGTTGCCGGAACTCGAATATTTTTGGCTTCCTACGATCCTATCGACGATCCAAACAAGATTCATGTTTTAAGAAATGAGAAATAATGAGAGGAAGATGATGGAAATGTAGAGAGAAGGTAGAGAGAAACTTACCCATTTCTATGGAAGGAAAGAGAGAGATGAGCTGGGAGTGGAAGAATGGTGAGGTGAAAATGAGGGAGGTGAGGGGAAAAGAGGGAGTAAGTAGGAGATTTACACATAGACCCCCTCCTCTACACACTAACTCAATCATCTTATATTTCCCACTAACAACTAAGACCTAACACTTCTACACTAGCACAAATGACCCAAATAAAATGCTAGACATGAATTATTATAACACATAAAATGCACACATAATCCATTAACTAAATAACAATTTAAATGAATAAATGAGCAAATAAATAAATGATAATTATTTATTACTAATAAAATAGAGCCTAGTTTTCGGGTCGTGACACTTTATCCGTACGACTCGACTTGGCGAGCTTCTCGATTTTTCTAAGTTTAATTCCAGTTCAGTCCTGGAATATCAGGTTTATCCTAGTTAGGTCCTGGCCTATTGGTTTATCCCTGAATGGTACCAAAAATTTCTCTAAGTAGGTCAATTTCAGATTGGGGTACTTACAGCGCGTCTCGCCCCAAAAGCCGGACTCGCGCGCTTCCCATTTTAGTAGTTACGATTTGCAGTCTTTTCCCTCCATTTTTCTTGATCACAAAGAACTATTTTTTACATCCATATTCATCCCCCCTTATTTCATAACTCCCAAATCCCATATTCTAGCCTTTTACCTAAAACAAAATATTTGATCTTTATTTCATTTGATTTGCTATTTTATTATTGAATTTTCTTTATTTTCTTATTGGTTAGAAAAGATTCTTTCCCTCCTTTCTCTACCTATTTAAACCTCTCATTTCTACCTTAGAAGGGGACCCAATTTGAGACTTGAACCTAAACTTTACACAAATTCTCTCAAACACATTTCTCTACAAAAATTCTACACAAATTGTTGCACAACAATTTCTCTACAAACAACTCCATCTCAAGTCAAAGTTCAAGTCTTCTTTCTCCTTCTAAAGGTATAACTTTTCTTCTTCTTATTTTACTTGTCTAGTAATGTATGCAATCCCCATCAATTGAGACATGACTAAATGACCACTTTACTACATTAAAGTTGGTTAAGGTTATCTCCCTACATTTCAACTTTAGTTTAATTTACCATTCTTCTCTTAATGTAATCTTTAGCATTAAATCAATAAAACAATTCTCTTGTATTCCCCTTTTCTTTACATTATAATTGTTAGTACTATTAATAAATTGAAGTAATTTTTACATTAGAACACCTTTAGTAGCAAGACCCGTGTAAGCGGGGCGGAGTAGGTGTTTAAGTACTTCCCACTCCGTCACCTAACCCCCGAACCCTTCTCTCCCGAATCTTTGGTTTCGTAATATTAAAAAAGGCTATTTCTTTAGGTTTTTCTTATGTTCCTTTAAAAACATAGGTGGCGACTCTACAAATTAAAACAAGTTAGACATCCTAGGATGCTTCCACAGCTCTAGCCAAGTAGTGGGCTCTCCCGGGGTATCTGCAGTGGTGACTCAGCTGGGGATAATTTAGAGGGTTAAACTTGCGTTTTAATCTTTTGGTGTGATACCGCTAGAGGGTGAAACTTATCATCTTCAAAGTTCGTGTTCAAGCTTTGTGTTTGTGATCAAGTCTTCAAGCCTCCACCGAATTCATGGTTGCAAAATTCAAAGTCATCAAGGGTTAGTATTCTAGTATTCATTATGCAAGTATTTGATATAATCATATGAATGGATCTATGGGCTTTGGGTTTCTATAAATTTTAAATGCTTAATTCAGCTGCGCATGTTACTAGGAAACCCAACAGTGGTATCAGAGCCCCGTTCATGTTGATTATTTCAATACTAGATCATGTTGTGTGTATATAAATTATTTATGTGCCTAACATGATATGAATATTGGGATTATGATGTTTATGTGTTATATGCATTTTATGTGGTTTATTGTTTTATAAACTTTAATCGCACTATTCAATCGCAATTAAAAATTATGGTGGATTTAAAAACACCAAATTTTGAAAGTTTAAAAATTTTGGAATTTTTCCAGAGGTCCGACCGGACCCTAGTGCATACCCGGCAGGACCTAGGGTTTTGGTGTAGGTTTGGCTTGGTGTTCATGGTGGATCTTGGGGTTTAATTTTTCTATTTATTTTAAATCTTGTGAATTCTAAGATTAGATCAAGTTTTGGATGGCTAGCCTACGTTCTCGAGACCGTGTTTCCCAAAATTGATCGCAATGAAAGATTCAAAGATAAAACGTAGTTAGAATTATGAAGAGTTCATAATTGCTAAAATTGAGAAACAAAGTTCTTGATTCAAGTTTGGAGATCCATGTGGAATTGTGAATGCAATTGGCCTACGTCATCAAGACCATCTATTGCTTAGTTTCGGCCACATGGACTACTTTCTTGGTTTCTTGAATTAGTGCGGAATTGTGGTTGCCTTATGGCTTAGTTCGGCTGTACTTCTCGTTGTCTTGATTTGGAGATGATAATCAAAGTTCAAATAGTTTCATCCTCATAATTATAGAGAAACTAATGACACATAAATATTATGCTTAAATTAATGGAAATTAATTTAGTGATTAAACTTGATGCTCAACATATTTATCTTATGTGCTCATAAATCTGTTGTATGCTATATGGTGATGAACCTTCTTAAAAATTTTAAGTCCATATGCCATGCCATGATTAAAACACTTGTAAATACACGGGTAATTTCATGTGGGCTCGCCATAGCGAGGTGCATTGATTTTATTCTTGTATGAGCAAGACAGATGATGTGGGCTTGCCCTAGCGAGGTACATCAACTATATGTTTAAAATGGTTGGACTTAATTGGGCGTGAAAACAGTTTTGGGCCTAAGGCAAAGATGAGATTAAACATGCTTTTGAAATTGGATCTCTAAGAGTCATATGGGATATGACTGACATGTTTGTCTACCTAATTAATTTAATTTTGAGCGGTGCGCCAAAGCGTACTTGAAATAAATTAAAGTTGGATCTTAGCCCAAATTTAAAAGAATCTCATAAAAGGATCTAAGAGTCATATGAGATATGATTGACATGGTTGTCTACCTAATTAATTTGATTTTGAGTAATCTGCCATAACGGACTTGAAATTAAATTAAAGTTGGATCTTAGCCCATTTAAATTATATTATACATTGGATGTATAAGAAGGTTATATAATTTAGTGGGAGTATTTTTTTTTTTTGAAAAATACATCATTATCTCTTTAATGAAATTGGTACTTGTAAAATTTTGGAAATTTTGCATAGTTGTATGACAACTAACACTCAATCAATTTCGTTGCGATCAATCCTTTAGAAGGATAAGCTTCAAGAGAATGGTACAAACTTCATGGATTGGATCCTGAGCCTAAGAATTGTTCTAAGGCAAGAAAATAAGTTGTACATTCTTTATGGGCCTATTCTTGAAGAACCTGAAGCCAATAGAGACAATCACAAGAATCATGAGAATGGTTCTAGAGGTGTGAGTTGTCTCATACTTTCGACCATGTGCTCAAAACTCCAACAAAGTTTTGGAACTGTTGGAAGCCTATGAGATAGGCGTGGAGTTAAGAGACATGTTTCAAGAGAAATCTAGGCAAGAGAGGTATAAAACCATTGCTGTATTCACTTCTTACAAAATGAGTGAAGGGCAACAAGTGGGTCCTCACATGCTTAAGATGAAGGGCTACGTGGAGCATCTTGAGAAACTTGGCTATCCAATTGGATTGGAGTTAGCCACGGATCTCATTCTTAATTCATTGCCTAAAAGTTATAATCACTTTGTGATGAACTATAATATGCAAGGAATGAATGAGAATTTCTCCGAGTTGCATGGTATGCTAAAAACTGCGGAGAAGAAGATAGTGGAGAAAGGTTCTCCAGTGCTCATGGTTCATGATGGAAAAGGGCCAAGTGCCAAAGGAAAGGTAAGACAAAAGTTGTCAAACCTAAAGAAAATAATAGTGGCTAAAATTATAACTCAAATTGATACAATTTGGTAACGTGGCAATTGGATTGGCCATCTAAAACTGTAGTCAAAATTCTGGATGATCAATAAAAGAAGATGGTAGTAGGACTACCACTTAGGACATTTATGTTATAAATTAATCTTTTTAATTTTAATTATTGGGTATTGGATACCAAATATGGGTTCCACATTTGTATAAATGTGCAATAATTGATGAATTGAAAGACTACTTATAGTAAAGTTTGATCTATGAATGGTAATGATGCAAGAGTTGTAACATTGTTCGTAGAACACTTATGAAGTGACTTTACTCATGAAGTAGAAAAATATTATTTTGTTATAAGATAATGAAGGATATTTATTTCTTATTAGGAATAAGAAAAGTGCTTTATTTATTATGATTTACTTTATTGTGTTATCATATAAATAAATCTTATATCCTAAATCTTGAAGGACGGAATATGTAGATACCCCGGGAAACCACAACTTGGCTAGAGCGGTGAATTATCCTAGGATGTCTAACTTGTTTTAGATTGTTTAGAGTCGCCACCTATGTTTTTAAAGGAACATAAGAAAAACCTAGAAATAGCCTAATTTATGTACAAAACCAGAGATTCGGGAGAGAAGGGTTCGGGGGTTAGGTGACGGAGTGGGAAGTACTTAAACACCCACTCCGCCCCGCTTATGCGGATCTTGCTACTATTGGTGTTCTAATGCTAAATGTCCTTCAATTTATTAACAGTGCTAACAATTATAATGTAAAGAAAAAGGGGAAGAAAAGAGAATTGTTTTATTTAAAAATTTATGCTAAACAATTACATTAAGAAATGTATAGGAAATTAAAGTAGAGATTAAAATGTAGGAAGATAACCTTAACCAACTTTAATGTAGTAAAGTGGTCATTTGGTCATGTCCCAATTGATGGGGATTGCATACTAGTAAGACTAGAATAAAAGAGAAGAAGAATAAAAGTACCTTTAGAAAAGAGGACCTTTGACTTGAAGATGGTGTTGTTTGTAGAGAAATGGTTGTACAACACTTTGTGTAGTGTTTGTTTGTAGGGAAAATGTGTTGAGAGAACTTGTGTATAGTTCTTGTAGGGAAGATGAAGTTGGTTCCCTTTTCTAAGGTAGAAATGAGAGGTTTTTATAGGTAAAAAGAGGAGGGAAAACTTGGAGGGAAATTGGTCAATCCATGTGCGATGGAATTGACCAATAAAAAAAAAGATAAATAAAATGAAATAAATAAAAGAAAATCAAATAATAATAAAAAAAAATATTTTGTTTTTTAATGAAAAGGCTAGAATAAAGGATTGGGAGTTTTTGGAACAAAGGGGGGATGAACTTGGATGTAAAAAGAGGTTATTTTGTAAACTAGGAAAAGGAGGAAAATAAGGTGCAATCCGTTACTGCCAAAGTGGGAAGCGCGCGAGTCCCGCTTTTGGGGCGAGATGCGCGCGCAGCCCGTTAGCAGTTCCGGAAGCGCCCACGGCAGAAAAGGATAGAATGACAGAATGACCCTAAAAGTTAACTCTGTTATGCAGTTTAGTCCAAAACTAACGGAATCAGTTAGGAACTTAACCGAAGTAACAGAAATCAACAAAAATAAGTTAAATAAAAGTACTTTGTATGCAATCGGGGTGAGAGGTCCAAGGCGGGGTGTCTACAGAGCCCCTCGGCGACGTGGATTGCAAAGCAAAACGCGTCGACGAAAGTAAAAACACCCGCCGAGGACATCGACAAAGAAAAAGAAAGAAAGGAAAGCAAAGACTCGATGAAAGCAGTAATTTGAAATTGCTAGAGATAGGGGTGCGCTCCCTGTGTGAGCGTCTTTTGTTGGTAGAGGGGGTGGCATGATCCGTTGGTAAACCTGCCGGCTGAATCCGTAAGTGAGGCCGTTAGTGAACCCTTGAATGAGGCCGTTAGTGAACCTTTGAATGAGGCCGTTAGTGAACCCTTGAATGAGGCCGTTAGTGAACCCTTGAATGAGGCCGTTAGTGAACCTTTGAGGAGGTCGTTAGTGAACCCTTGAATGAGGCCGTTAGTAAACCTTTGTTGAGGAGGCCGTTAGTGAAATCCGTTGATGAGGCCGTTAGTGAACCTTTGAGGAGGCCGTTAGTGAACCTTCGTTGACGAATCCGTTAGTGAAATTCGTTGATGAGGCCGTTAGTGAACCTTCGAAGCCGTTAGTGAACTTTTGTTGACGAATCCATTAGTGAAATCCGTTGATGAGGCCGTTAGTGAACCTTCGAGGCCGTTAGTGAACCTTTGTTGTCGAATCCGTTAGTGAAATCCGTTGATGAGGCCGTTAGTGAACCTTCGAGGCCGTTAGTGAACCTTTGTTGACGAATCCGTTGATGAGGCCGTTAGTGAACCTTCGAGGCCGTTAGTGAACCTTTGTTGACGAATCCTTTAGTGAAATCCGTTGATGAGGCTGTTAGTGAACCTTCGAGGCCGTTAGTGAGCCTTTGTTGTCGAATCCGTTAGTGAAATCCATTGATGAGGCCGTTAGTGAACCTTCGAGGCCGTTAGTGAACCTTTGTTGACGAATCTGTTAGTGAAATCCGTTGATGAGGCCGTTAGTGAACCTTCGAGGCCGTTAGTGAACCTTTGGTGACGAATCTGTTAGTGAAATCCGTTGATGAGGCCGTTAGTGAACCTTTGACGAATTGCTGCTTTGAAGCCGTGTCCTGTTTGGCGTTGCAGTTGACTTTTGCGGGGATGCGGGCATGGTTGACTGTGGACCATTTTCTGCTGGGGATGAAGTGCCTCGAGTTGCAGATGCTGTTTGACTTCGCGGTGGTACCTGTTATGTGCTTTGCAGGTATATGTGCTAGTGCAAGAAGATGCATGAAGTGTGAAATGAAGAGAGAAATTGTGCTCATGGTGCAATGTGATTTGAAAGCAGTTTTGCGTGAGAGAGAGATTTGTAGGAATGGAGAAAGTGATTTTGTGTGCGGTGTGATTTGAGGAAAGCCTCGGATGCATTCATACCTTCACTTACCATTGCCGCTTGATTGGAGATGGATTGCCGAAGGATGTTGATACTTTTGATGAAGATGATGAACTGCCGTTGCCTTCGATGGAATGTTGTTGAGATGACATTCTGAATGATGGGTTGGTCGTGCCAAAGGCTGCCTACGTATCCTTTGAAGGGAATCAGACCATCGTAGTTCAAGGATGATGGAGAATGCTGGAGGAGAAGCTAGGAGCAAAGCAAAGTAAAGCACATACTTTTGCACATAGAAGGAGAAAAAGAAAAAGAAAAATCTTTGTTTTTTTTTTTTTTAGATTAGAAAGGAAAGAATATGCACACATGTGAGGAAAAGATTTTTTTTTTAGTTCGTGGGTGAACCATTTTAACCATTGTGTGCTTGTGAAGCCAACCCAAGATCAAGTCATGTTCAGTCGAAGTCCGGATTGCCTCGCTTGAATTCTGTTGTCGCCGGTGTGCCCAACGAAGATTGATGTCTAGCCCCAAGAGATTTGTCGATTATGGGGCTTCAAAAGGCTTTTGATGTCGAGATGAGGGGTTGCTGATTGTAAAGCCCCTAGAATGCCTTTGATGCCAAATTTTGAGGGACTTGCATAGCTCCAAGATAAATCAGCTCTTGGCCCATTCGAGTAAATCGCCCTTTGTTGTTGTAGTGAGCAAGCCCCAAGAGGAGATCGTTGATGCCAAGCTTCGAGAGATTGCAAAGCCCCAAGTGTCGTGGGCGGGATGTGAAGACCTTTCATTGTAAAGCCCCAAATTATCTCGTGATTGGCTCGGCATTGAGAGCGGATGTACCGTTTGGTAGAATTCTTGATAGAGATCTCCTTCTTTCTCTTACTGGGGAGATGAATGGCCTCATTGTGGTCGATACCCAAATGGCTGAGGGCTTATGTCAAAGGATGCGGTAATGTCTTGCGGTGCCGTCGAGGTCACGAAGGATAAGGTCTTGGCGTGATAAAGTCTCAAATGAGTATGCTTGCTTGACTCTTCTTAAGTTGAACTAATGACGGATCTTCGGATGCAACTAGTGCTGTGGCCCAACTTTATCTGAGCTGCACCTTGTGCTTTTGATCTTGGAGAAGGGGGTGCTAAATTGCAGAAACATTGGGATTGGCCGTGGCATTTCCCGCTATAACCCTGTTTTGATTAGAGTTTAGCATATTGAATCTTTTTCCTTTTCTCTAAGACTTCCTTCAAAATCTCGCTGTGAGTTCTAACAAAAATCATCAACTTCATTCATAACATCGGAGTCTTCATTTAAAACCAAGAGGCCTTTGACTTGAAGTGTTGAGAGACCCTTGAATCTTGATTGTTCTCATGGAGCCATAAGACTACTCCACATTGCACTTGCTCGAGTATTGTTTCCCAAAATACTGTCGGTCGCGAAGCCCTAATACTGCCCTTTGCTTGAATTACTGTAATGCCGTTGCCCAAAAGATTGTAGATTGCGAAGCCCGTTGAGACCTTTGGTGCCAAATTGAGGAAGCTTCCAATGTTGCACATGACTTGGCTGGGGATACTGCTGGGGAGTTAATTGCTCTTTGCCGAGGGAGCCTTTAAGACTTGACCGTAGCCCCTAGGGTGCCATCATTGGTTGCGAGAAAGGTCCACCCTTGATTGGGAAAACGAGCACGGGCACACATGACAAGAGGGCTTTTTGACATCCCTTTTGAGGGACTTTGAGGATAGTCTCACACATCTTTCTTGAGCATAGCCCCTAGGGCGTATTGATTGCCAAATGAAGCAAAAGAATCCCTTGTTCTTGAGTCACATAGCCCCTATGATGTAATCTCATTTAGGAGCTCAAGTCCAAGCACAACAGATCCATTGAAAGAGTTTATTCCAGCCCAAGAAAAACTTAAAGAATGGAGTCCTATTGAATCTAACATGAAATTTTGTGGTAGAGAATGTTGGCCCACTAAAAGAACACAATTTGGAGCCCAAATTGAATCCAAAATAAGTCTCTTCAAGTCAGCCCAAAGAGAGATCCGAATTTCTCAAGTTGCATGAAGATTCTAGAATGAAGATAAGGTTGATACATTCACCACATGCTCTTGGAAAGCTGGAAAGTCTTTGGATTTCATCATAATAATTGTAGTCTTTATCTTGTAATTTAAATCTTATTGCTTACATCATAGATGACATCATTTACCTAGGAATCATCACCATTCCATCCTATAAATAGGCCATTTGGACACACAAGTCAGATTATAATCAATTTAAGAGTTTTATTCTACTATTTGGTTCTTTGAAAAACTTAGACGTATCAAGTGTAATTTTCTATACTTGTGGCGTCTTCCTAGCTTATCAACCAATTTGGGTGTATTGGTTGTGGCGCTTCTAAACCAAGTATCCTATCTTCTTAGGTAGGGGGTGCAGTTTTACACCTACGAACGACTTTTCTTAGAACGATCCTCGGCTACAAGGTAATTCTGATCCCATTCCTTGTAGAAATCACATCATTTGGTATCTAGAGCCCGGTTTCTAAGAAGTCGTATACTATCATTCTCTACTATTCTCTTCTCTTGTCTTCGCATCTTTTGATTTTCTTGGTATTCCATTATTCATAATTGATATTGGGCTTTGTCACAAGTTGGCAAGGAATTTTATCATTGAATCTTGGAGGGTTAAGAAATCAAATTTCTTCTAACAATCATAAAAAAAAAGAAGAAAAAAAAAACTCATTGGAATCGTCAATTTTGTTGTTATTTTCATCATTTTCTTGTTATTATCAATCTTGCGAAGTGATTTTCACAAATCACCTCTTTCCAAAATAAGTCACTATTGTATCATTGGAATCATCAAATCTAATTCTTCATTTCATCAGTTCTTGTTATTATCAATTTTGCATAGTGATTATCAATATCAGCTCTATCTTTAAGAAAGAAAAAAAAGCAATTCTGAATTTTGTTGGGGTTATATCCTCGAGCATGGAAATATTTTTAGGTGAGATGAGAAACATGTTCAAGACAGAATTTGAGTTGTTGCACAAGAAGCTTGATAGGATCGAACACTCATACTACAAGCAGCATACCCCTCCGCCAAACTCGGGAAAAAAAGAAAGAGTTTCACCATTACGAGATAAAACAAGCCTTGAAATTATGGAAGAGCAATGCATCAGAAATATTGACAAAATTGTTTTTGCCTTTGATAGAGAAGTTAGTGAATGTCAAAAGAAAGAGAGAAAAGATTTGAGTGAGAGGGAAAAACAGATTGAGAGTCAAGAAGGATTTGAGGTAGAAGAAGAGAGTGAGCCAAAAGAAGGTTGCAAGAGAGAAGAAGAAAAAGAAATTCTAAAGGAGTGTGAAAAGAAAATGGAAGAGATTGGGGCAGGCTATTGTGATAAGTTAGTTGGAGCTGAGGTGGAAAACGAAGACAATCAAAATGATAAAGAAATGAAGATATGTGAATATGGGCCGGTTGATTTTCGTGGAGCTATGAATCCTTATTATGACGATCCATATGATATTCCTAGCCCAACAATGTCACCAAATTGGTTCATAAGCAACTTGAAAATTTCTCACCAAATATGGAGCGATTGGATGAGTTTCATTTTGAATTCTACCAACTTCCATGATTACTGGTCATACAAAGGTGATACAAGAGTTAATTTAAGGAGATGGAAGGTGAAACTAAATGAGGAGAATATTTATGACAATTATATTTTCAAGAATGGTGTTACTTATCCATTTGATCCGGGTGTGGATTTGAGGATAAATCACTCTCAAGAAAGGGGGAATGATGTAATCTCATTTAGGAGCTCAAGTTCAAGCACAACAGATCCATTGAAAGAGTTTATTCCAGCCCAAGAAAACTTAAAGAATGGAGTCCTATTGAATCCAACATGAAATTTTGTGGTAGAGAATGTTGGCCCACTAAAAGAACACAATTTGGAGCCCAAATTGAATCCAAAATAAGTCTCTTCAAGTCAGCCCAAAGAGAGATCCGAATTTCTCAAGTTGCATGAAGATTCTAGAATGAAGATAAGGTTGATATATTCACCACATGCTCTTGGAAAGCTGGAAAGTCTTTGGATTTCATCATAATAATTGTACTCTTTATCTTGTAATTTAAAGATTATTGCTTACATCATAGATGACATCATTTACCTAGGAATCATCACCATTCCATCCTATAAATAGGCCATTTTTGTAGTCCATTTGGACACACAAGTCAGATTATAATCAATTTGAGAGTTTTATTCTACTATTTGGTTCTTTGAAAAACTTAGACTTATCAAGTGTAATTTTCTATACTTGTGGCGTCTTCCTAGCTTATCAACCAATTTGGGTGTATTGGTTGTGGCGCTTCTAAACCAAGTATCCTATCTTCTTAGGTAGGGGGTGCGGTTTTACACCTACGAACGACTTTTCTTAGAACGATCCTCGGCTACAAGGTAATTCTGATCCTATTCCTTGTAGAAATAACATCACCCTAGGGCATCACCATTTGTTGAGAAAAGCAAGAGTGACTCGTCCTCGTGTGAGGGAATAAACATGAGAGGATATGAAAAGATCTACTCCATTTCTCGGGAGCCTTTCGGCGTACTTTAGAAGCACATACTTGAAGAAGCCTTGAAAACTGAGACACATGTTGTTGCTATTTGCTGCCCAAGCCAATTGACTAGCTAGGGATTATTTGTGCAACCTCGTGCCCTTTTATGATGGGCTTGTTCTCGGATGGATCTTGGTTACCACGGGCCTTCTTTCCATGAACCCAAAAATGCACACTGCTGGAGAATGATGCCGATAACCCAAGACAACCTTTGATGGTGCTATATCTTGTCGAGCTTTTTGCAATCCCAAAGGTGACTCGGTGGGGAATTGACTTGCTGAGGAGATTCAATGTAGAACTTGTCTTCTTTAGAGGCCGGGGATCTCCATTTCTCTTTCCCTTCTCTCTCTCACTCTCTCATTTTTTTTATGACGCACCCTGTTTTTTGCCTAGACCGCCCTTTCGGGTTTTCAATCTAGCGGGTATCTCTTTTGCGTTTTCATCATTTTTTTTGACTCAATTGATGAGGAAGTGTGCATTGACTCTAGCTGAGGAGATAAGACATGTGATTTTACGGTGGAGACCTTTTGTCACTAATGATGAGTGACATAGTCTTGACTAGGGAAGTGTCCCTAGTATTGACATGTATTTTTTATTGAATTGAATGACTCGCGAAGACAAGTAAGTCATTAAGAGAGAAGAGAAGGAAAGCCCCAATTTGATTGCAAGAAATTGGGAGTATGCAGAAAGAATAGAAGTCCCTAGACTCGACAAGGAGCGCGAAATGATTCCAAATCTAAGAAAGTTGTTCAATCTTTTTGGTGATTAATTCATTGGAAAATGAATCGTACAAAGATGTCTTGACAAGTTCGAGATGAAGGCCAATCACCATAACGCGCTAGGGCTAAACATATCTTCTTTCTTGCATGAGACCGGACCCGCAGGTTGCCTACGTTCCTCCAGTGTAGAGGCTCAGGTCACCGTAGTTCTTGTTAATTCTCCATTCTTCGGGATGGAATTGTTGCTTCGTCGTGTAGCTTCGTCCTCCTTTGGTGGATGGAATGATGTTGATCTTGATGTGAACTTCTTTGATTGAGGATTTTTTTTTTTATCCCCCTTTGAAAACTTTGCTTGATGTCTCCATGGTTGTTGCTCCACCTTTCTTTGTCGCTTGATGTATTGGATTTGATGTTGTCGCCTTCGTCACGATGTTTAGCCCCTAGGCGTTCAAGTGATGGTCTTCGTTCCAAAACTCGTTTAGACATCTTTTCATCATTTTGCCAAGAATTAGATTGAATAACTTGGAGGAGTGTATGAGGACAAGAACGACTTTTTTTATTCGATGATAAGACTCGACACTTAACATGGGACGAGAGAAAACATTGATGCACACTAAAGAGGACTTTTGAATCCTTTTTTTTTTTAAATCCTATTTTCTAAGTAGAGAAAGAGAAACGAATATTGCTGTCGTAGTCCCCATTGTCGTTGCAGTCTTCCATGTCACTACATTCGTCCATGTCGTTCCTCGGATTGCTCGGGAACCCTTCATCGTTGAATCTTGTCTCGTAGGAAGACTCGGCCATTTCTCGGAGCAAATTGTAGACTCTAATTCCCGCATCATACATGCTTGCAAAATCGGAGTGAAAAGCCCCACTAAGATTAGTGCGGTAGTCCATTTTCAAATACTTCAAGAAGATGTCCATTTGTTCCTTCTTGGAAGGCCTATCAACCATCTCAGCTAGCTTGTCGTTCCAACGGCGATAGAAGCCCCCAGATGATTCATCACCCATTTGCACGGTGCTCTCCAATTCTTTCTTGGTGGGACGGAACATGGAGTTGCCTTGGTATTGTGACTTGAAGGCAAGCATAGCGGCATCCCAATTGAGGCGGGTGGAAATCGGAAGACCCATGTACCAATCTTTTGCGACCCCATCGAGAGTAAGCGGGAAGCATTGTGCCATTATTTAAGGAGACACTTTCTTTGGCAGCATGGCCCAAATGTAGGAGTCGACATGAGCGTCGGGGCAAGAGGTGCCTTTGAACTTGCCAATATCGGGCATCTTGAATTTTTCAGGAAGAGCCTCCATTGTGTTCATGAGGAGAGAAGCTTGATGGAGATCGGTGCTTGGGCCCTTGTGCAAATTTATCCCACTAAGCCTTTGGTCAATGTAGGACATGAGAGTGTTGACCAAACCGGTATCAATGCTTTGGACCATTCCTTCATTCGTGAGCCCCTTTAATCGGTTCTTGAGTTGAGCAACTTCTTTCTCGTGGACCGTTTTCACATGCTTGTAACGAGCTCGCCATAGATCATCCTTGCGGCAGACATTCTCGGCTAGTGTATCAACTTGCTCTTTCAATGCTTCCCCCATGCGGATTAAGCCTTCGTTGGACACGGGAATGCCGTTGTCGTTGCCATTTGAAGCCATTGGACCTATGGAGAGAACACGGTTGATTTTAGGATGGCCCCACAAACACCTTTTGAGTAAAGTAACTTCACCCACAACAAAGGAAAAAGACTCAACCACATAAAGAAAAAGACTATTTTTTTTTATTTACAAAGTCGGAAGGACGGAGTCCTTTTTGGGGTTTCTAAAAAAATAGTGGAATCGTCACACTAGTATATAGACCTTCTTGCGGTCCCATATACTCATCGGATTCCACCACGCTTGTGAGACCTACATGTGTCGGGATTAAACTAAATTAATGTAGTAAAGCATACATGCGGGGACGAATTTTTATTTTCGTCCAAAATAACCACTTTTGGGGACGGATTTTTATTGCGTCCGTTTCAACAAGTTGGCATGTATGATTTGAAGACATTAGTTTAGGGAAATCTCGGTACATGGAAACCGACTTGAGTCACGGAGTGTTAGACCCTAACTAGAATTGTGTGGCTTGTGCTCAGCTTGAATATGAGGCTCAAAGGTCACCCCCGGCATCTAGTCATGAACTACACCACGGGCTGAGGTTTACCGCTTCGAAAGAGCCAAGGTCGAGTGGAGCTTGAAACTTTCTAGGACGGGCCTCGACGGGTTTGGGGTTGGACTTGTGCGACTCGATAGTGAGCAGTTCATAGGAATATGTGCATGTAGTGTGAGGTCTAACAAGTGACAAAATATTTTTTATATTTTTTTTTTCAAAAAAAAAAAAAAAACACAAATAAGCACATAATTACAACTTTCGAATCACCCGTGTGACCGATAAAAATAAACAGAAAGTAAAAACTATTTTGTGCAGGCCCGGTGCCCACACACTGTCAAAACCACTCTGTTCTGTGCACTATTCTGTTTCTGGAAAATGCCCAGAAGCGCGCGCATTAGGATGCCTACTCGGGAGGCGCGCGCATTAGACAAAGAGGGGCAGAGGCGCCCGCATCTGGGTAACAACCTGTAAATCAGCGGGTTCAAGGGATTGCCTTGACCCTAAATAAAAATGCTTTCCCCTGCAGAATTTGTTAGCACAGAAACATGGAATGGAAGGACAAGAAGGAATACGGGCGATTCTGGTAATTGGGATTGGGCGCGCGCATTAGGCCAAGGAGGCCAGAGGCGCGCGCTTCCCACCCTTTTTACCAAAATGCCCAAAAAACAGTAATAAGAACACCAAAAGTTAACAACGCAAGTTTAACCCTCTAAATCGTCCCCAGCGGAGTCGCCACTGTAGATACCCCGGGGAATTATCCTAGGATGTCTAACTTGTTTTAGATTGTTTAGAGTCGCCACCTATGTTTCTAAAGGAACATAAGAAAAACCTAAAAATACCCTAATTTATGTACAAAACCTTGTTCGAATACATAAAAGTTGACAAATCCTTCTCATATTCACCAACAACCTTGGAATCAAGAACAAAAGAGTTGGAGGCCATGGCAAAAGTTGATTACAAGCTAAATCGAACAAGGTGAAATTATAGCTGTTAGGGGATCTTTTGGCCAGCAAATGTCAAGCCCCGGATTTCGCTTCCCAGAAGCGCGCGCATCCCATGGCCACTAGCCGAGGTGCCCGCCTCCCGTCACAGAGATGCTTCAATTAACCCTTGACAAAGAAAGAAATCACGCAAGAGAGAAGCTCAAGCAGCCCCAAGACCAACAGGATCAGCATTCCTCATCAAAGCCACAACAGTCTCTGCCCTCGAACACACAGCTGGGCGCACATTAATTCGGTCCGCCCCTAGGGCATGTCTAAATTGGTGTAAGATAGAAACTCCCACTAAATCTTAAAGCAGGGCGTGTCTTTCCTCAAAAGTCAAAATCGATCTTGATATTTTCCTCTCTAAAGGGAAAGCATCTTTTCGGTCCACGATCAACTATGCCCGCACCCCGGGAAAAGTCAACATCAAATGCAGCCACCAATGGCAATTCGGTCAACAGTGAGCCACTAAGTTCACTACTTCTTGAAACAATGCAACGGATTCGTCAAAAAGAGTTTACTAACGGATTCGTCAGTAAGAGTTTACTAACGGATTCATCAAACGGATGCACTAACGGATTTGTCATGCAAGGGTTCACTAACGGACTCATTCAAGGGATTCACTAACGGATTTATCAAACGGATGCACTAACGGATTCGTCAACAAGAGTTTACTAACAGGCTCATTCAAGGGATTCACTAACGGATTCATCAAACGGATGCACTAACGGATTCATCAACAAGAGTTTACTAACAGACTCATTTAAGGGATTCACTAACGGATTCATCAAACGGATGCACTAACGGATTTGTCAACAAGAGTTTACTAATATACTCATTCAAGGGATTCACTAACGGGCTCATCAAACGGATACACTAACGGATTCGTCAACAAGAGTTTACTAACAGACTCATTCAAGGGATTCACCAACGGATTCATCAAACGGATTTACTAACGGATTCATCAAAAGTTTACTAACAAACTCATTCAAGGGATTTACTAACGGATTCATCAAATGGATTCACTAACGGATTCATCAAAAAGGTTCACTAACGGCCTCATTCAAGGGTTCACTAACGAGCTCATGCAAGGGTTCACTAACGGACTCATCCAATGGATTCACTGACGGGTTCATCAAGCGGATTCACTAACGGATTCAGCCGGCAGATTTATAAACAGATCATGCCACCTCATCTATCGACAAAAGCCGCTCAGACAGGGAGCACACCCCTATCTTTCGTAATTTCAAATTCATGCTTTCGTCGAGTCTTTACTTTTTTCTTGGTGATGTCCTCAGCGGATGTCTTGTTTTTCGTCGGTGCATTTTGCTTCGCAATCCACGCCGCCGAAGGGCTCTGTAGACACCCCGTCTTGGACCGCTCACCCCGATGCATGGTTGATTTTGTGTTTCTCCCTCTTTCATGTGTTTTTTGTTAGTTTCTGTTACTTTTGTTAAGTTCCTGACTGACTCTGTTAAGTCCAGGGACTAAACTGAATAACAGGGCTGACTTTCCAGTCCATTCTGTATAAAATGCCTTTCTCAAATCGCACGCCTCCGCCTGTAGGGGTCAGATGCGCGCGCCTTCCACCCCCGAGGTGGGAAGCGCGCGCCTCTGGGCGTTAGTTACAGATTTCTGTATAAGAATCTCTCCCTTGCTCATTTTACATGATTTGCCCGGGAAATTGATCTTTGTGGCTTGGTTTTGGCACCAAAAGGACACCACTTTGCAACTATATAAACCCCTCTAATTCACCTTGGATAGGAGGACTTTTGAACATTACTTTTGAAGATTGGATAAAAATACAAAAACTTCTTCTTTGCACTCTTCTCAAACTACACAAGTACTTGAAGATATTGGAAGTCTAGGTAAACTATATTCATTCTTCTCCTCCCTCTCTACTTCATCTCTATTCTCTTTCTTTTTACTTTAAATCAAACGTGCAATCACTCCCAAATCATTTTGGGACATGACACCAAAGGCTACTTCACTCCATTGAAGCTAGTCAAGGAGTCATCTCCCTACATTCTAAAAAACTCCCTTTTTAACCCCTTTTATTATTATCGAAGAATAAGAAGAACATTTCAATTATGTAGATTTTGAACAAGCAAGACCAACATTAGTTGGGCGAGATAGGTGTTTAAGTACTTCCCATCTCGTAACCTAACCCCCGAACCTCATAAACAAGAATCTCTGTTTTCGTAAATCAAACTTAGGCTATACATTAGGTTTTTCTTATGTTTCCTCAATAACATAGGTGGCGACTCTAGAAAATTAAAACAAGTTAGACATCCTAGGATAATTCACCGCTCTATCCAAGTTGAGGTTTTCCCGGGGTATCTACAGGTGGCGACTCACAACAAACGAGCAACATTCAAGTCCTTACAATCCAAACCGAGCGGTGAAGGCACCGGGGGGAGGGGCGCGCGCTCACAGGGGCGACTCTATAGGGGATGATCATCATAAGAGAGTTAGACTTGTGTTGAAATCATCGTCGTTATTCTTTAAATTCTGCATTCTGTACTTTTATCTGATCCCAGACTGGGATGCCTCGTATGAGGGATCGCTGTCTCGTACGAGACATCTTAGTTCTGTCCGACTGATCTGGTTCTTTGGTTTGAAAAAGGAATTTCGTTCGGTTCAAACACGTATACAGGGTTCCAGATATGTTCCCCCCTGTTTCTGAGTCTTAGGACCTTCCTAACGACGAAAAAACTCCCCGTTTATCATAAATCTAACCTTTGTTTTGCAGGAGTACTTGCTAATTGGTTTTATTATCAGCTCTTCTCATGTTTACTTTATGTGTGAACTACGAAGGCCTGAGTTCTTCCACAAGAGGGAAACGTAGGTAGCCACTTGGGCCGGCCATTGCATGTTTTGTTTTGCTTTCAAAAAAAAACATTCTACTTTATCTTTGACACCTAGATCTTGACTCTCACACAAGTGTACACATGTAGAATAATTGCATTGCATACCCTTAAACCCGGGTCCCAATCAGAGGACGGATATCGGTCAGCACCCCCATTCTAACGAATGGCCCTTGTCGGTTTCTCCAAAGATGGTGTACCCACCCCGTGACACGCTCCTAGACTATGCTCATGGGGAGCCTTAGCCGTAAGCCCTGCATCAGCCTCATGCATACATACTAGTCAATAAGACATTCCTCAAGACCGGTCAGTTCGATTCATAGGGTTATTTTAATCTTTGCCTAAGATAACGCTTCTCCTACAATCTGTAATATTCCTTTCATGAATTCTTGACGAATGTCCCTTCGGTTAAATTGTCGGACAAAGGATGATGATGGTGAGATGAGAATTTTTCTATGAGGATTCGAGTCTAGTCTCTCTCACCGTCAAAACCCTACGTTTGACAATGTCCCGTTCGGTTATCCCTTTCAAGAATTCATAAGGTTTGAGTGCATTAAAAACATTGTTTAACAAAGTGCAAAACAACTACGGAATCACTTAGGTTTGGCTAATTTGATGGTGGATTCCGATGAGAATATGGGACCTTTGCCCAAATTGTCCGTTTGAGAGAGTGCAATACAGGTGAAAAACAAGGGGCTCATATTCTAGGGTGACAGATTCCACTGTTCTAGGATGAACTAGAGAGTAACCTCTCAAAATGGATTAAATTCTGTCAGACTAAATAGGATTAAAATCTGCAATCTGAATGGCAGGCTAGATGTCTCGTACGAGACATCTTCCTTTTCTGTGCTTCAGCCCGTGTTGGTTAACCTAATCTCATAAAAGCCGACTTATTGGGACCCCAGCCTGGATTTGACACAGTTTATACACTCTAGGTCCGTCCGATCAGCAAGGTAGCTCCATACTCCCAACACAATCGCTTCGGTAGTCTACATCCGTGATCCCAAGACCAAGAGGCTAGAATAGGTTGCAGTAATGGTCGCTACCCCCATCACTGATTTGGAAACCGCTAAGACCGTCATTGCACGACTTGAGCAGCAAGTCAAAGAGCAAGTTGAAATTATCGCCCGTGAGAGTGATCGTCACGCCAAAGACATAGACTCCGTCCTACAAGAGCTCCAAGAACTCAAAAGGAGTAATAAAAAATCAAAATCCCCCTCGAAAGATGGGGAATCCCATGCTGTAGATGCCCCGGGAAAAGCACAACCTGGCTAGAGCGGTGGAAGGATCCTAGGATGTCTATTCGTGGTTTAATGTGTTTGGAGTCACCACCTATGTTTTAGAGGAACATAAGAAAAACCTAATATTTATAGCCTAAGTTTGATTACGAAAATAGGCCTGACTAGAATGTTAACCCTGTTATTCAGTTTAGTCCCTGGACTTAACGAAGTCAATCAAGAACTTAGCGGAAGTAACAGAAACTAACGAAAAACACTTAAAATAAGGAGAAACATAGGATCAACCATGCAATCGGGGTGAGCGGTCTAAGGCGGGGTGTCTACAGTGCCCCTCGGCGACGTGGATTACAAAGCAAAACGCGTCGACGAAAGAAAGTACACCCGCCGAGGACATCACTAAGAAAAAGCAAAGACTCGATGAAAGCAGGAATTTGAAATTACAAGAGATAGAGGTGTGCTCCCTGTGTGAGCGGCTTTTGTTGATAGAGGACGTGGCATGATCCATTTGTAAATCCGCGCGGCTGAATCCGTTTGTGAATCCATTTGTTGAATTTTGTTTGCCGGATCCGTTAGTGAATCCATTAGATGAATCTGTTAGTGAATCCCTTGAATGAGTCCATTAGTAAACTCTTGTTGATGAATCCGTCGGTGAACCCGTTAGATGAATCCGTTAGTGAATCCCTTGAATGAGTCCGTTGGTGAACCCTTTAATGAGTCCATTGGTGAACCCTTATTGACGAATCCGTTGGTGAACCCTTTTGATGAATCCGTTAGTGAATCCACTGAATGAGTCCATTGGTGAACCCTTGTTGACGAATCCGTTAGTGAATCCGTTAGATAAATCCGTTAGTAAATCCCTTGACTGAGTCCGTTGGTGAACCTTTGTTGATGAATTCGTTAGTGAATCCGTTTGATGAATCCGTTAGTGAATCCCTTTGAATGAGTCCGTTGGCGAACCCTTATTGACGAATCCGTTAGTGAATCCGTTTGATGAATCCGTTAGTAAATCCCTTGAATGAGTCCGTTGGTGAACCTTTGTTGATGAATCCGTTAGTGAATCCATTTGATGAATTTGTTTGTGAATCCCTTTGAATGAGTCCCTTAGTGAACCCTTGTTGATGAATCCGTTAGTGAATCCGTTTAATGAATCCGTTAGTGAATCCATTGGATGAGTCCATTGGTGAAACCTTGTTGACGAATCCGTCAGTGAATCCGTCGATGAATCCGTTAGATGAATCCGTTAGTGAATCCCTTAAATGAGTCCGTTGGTGAACCCTTGTTGACGAATCTGTTGGTGAATCCGTTATGTTTCTTAAGAAGTGTTGATTTCAGCAGTTCCTCATGGATCGAATTTCTGCCTGTAGCTGTATCTGATGTGTGCCGTTCGGAGCTGCACTTGCTGTTAACTTTATGACTTTTGTGGGGTGCGGGCACAGTTGACTGCGGACAAAAAGATAAGGTTTTCCTTTTAGAGAGGAAAATGTCGATATTGACCTTGACTTAAAATGAAGGACACAACCTACTTTTAGTGAAAGTTTCTATCTAATTTCAATTTAGAC
This sequence comes from Campanula takesimana, assembly GCA_026119855.1. Classification (NCBI taxonomy): domain Eukaryota; kingdom Viridiplantae; phylum Streptophyta; class Magnoliopsida; order Asterales; family Campanulaceae; genus Campanula; species Campanula takesimana. The sequence continues at coordinate 238,272 of JAOWBW010000956.1, read as the reverse complement.
GTGCCTTAGGGGCAGACCAAATTAATGTGTGCCCAAGTGTGTATTCAGAGGAGGAGTTATGGTCTCGATCCTGCTGTCCTTGGGAATGTCTGAGCTCTGCTTCCCTGTGATTTCTTTCTTTGATAAGGGCCAATTGAGGCGTTTCTGGTATGGGAGGCGTACGCCTCGGCTAGTGACTATGGGACGCGCATGCTTCCCAAGTGGGTGGTGGGAGGCGCGCGCCTCTGGGGAACGAATTCCGGGGCTTGACATTTGCTGGCTAAAAGATCCCCAACAGCTATAATATCAGCTTCTGTACGAACACATTCTTCCAAAAGCTTTTTTCTGCCACTCTTGAACATTCTTTCTTCCTTGATTTTGGTTGTAACCAACATTTTTCATGGCTTCCAATTCTTTTGTTCTTGATGACAAGGCTTTTGGTGAGTATGAGAAGGACTTGTCAACTTTTGTTTACTCTTTCAAGACTCATCCTTAGAAGGCTTTTGTGAAGGATTTTGGGTTCCGAATTCTCTTCACACTACGGACCTTAATGACGGATTGGCATTTGTTGAAGGCTGCTGCAGCCTTTTGGGATTGCGACAGTCATACCTTCAACTTTTCGGCAAATGAAATGGTGCCGACTGTTGATGACTTTGGTGCGATGCTTGGCATGCCATTGACGGGCCAAATTGCCATCCCTAAATACCATAGGGGTGTGATCGATTCTTGGTCTGATGTGTTGAACCTCCCTGTTGGAGATGTGAGGAAGATGTTGCATGGCACCGTGGTTGATATTACTGAGTTTCCGATGTTTTTCAACTTGCATTCGGAGGACATGGCAGTTCAGTATTTCAAAAGAAATGCCATGGCAGCTTGCCTTTTTAGTGAGGTTCTTTTCGTTACCCCATTCGGGACAGCGGATGCGTAGTTAGCTGAGATTATCTTGCAGGCCATGGAGAAACAATGTAGTATAATCCCTCTCGTAGTGGGGGAAACGTTGCACGGTCTTGATGAGTTGCATCGAACGGGTGAGATGTGTCGGGGGTGCCCCTTGCTTCTGACCATATGGCTCCGGGAACACTTCAAGATTTATTCTTCGGAGGGTGACTTGTCTCCTTTTGCTGTTCACAGGAGAAAATTGCTGACTCGGGATTTGTCTGAAGACGGTTGGAAGAAGTTCTTTGCATCCCGAATATCGGCTAACATTGAGTGGTGCCCTTCCCCCTGGGGTCTCTGTCCTTTCGTAGAATGGACTCTGGGTTTCGAGCATGTGGTCTTACCAGGCTTGAGAGACTCTTCATTTTACCATCTAGAGCGGGTTTTGAGGCAATTCGGTCGCCAACAAATTATTCCCTTCCTGAGGAGTGGGGTGCTCCGTCCAGTGTCATATATGGGTCCGGACTTTTCAAGGGAGCTTCAATCAGCTTGGGGAGATGACCGTCATTGGTGGGCTTCCGCCCCCATTTATCGGGGTAGCATTTTCCTCCCTGAGAGTTATCTGGATTATCTGTTCGGCACCCTTTATCGCGGCATCGCTTGGGTCGACGTGCTTCGCGCTGAGTTGCTAGGAAAGGACTTCGAGCCCAGCAGCGCTTTGAGATATAGGGAGGCTGCTGCTGATTCCCACAACATTTTGGCTGACCCATTTCGCAGTCATTTGGATAACTTTTATGCTCGGAGGCGCGTCGTTGCTCAGAAGGTTTCGGTCCGCCTTAGTGTTCCTAGACCTCCCAAGAAAAGTAGGATTGAGAGCCGTTCGGGTGGCCCTTCGAAAGCTAAGAGAAAATTAGATTTTTCCTAGTACCCCCAAGATTTCAATTAATAGACCACTTGTTAGGATTTAATGTTTTTATGTCTTTTATTGCTCTACATATCCGTTGTAATGGAAAGAATGATTTGAGAGATGAATAAAAATTGAATTTTGTTATGACATGATTGGGTAAAAATTATTGTTTTAGACCGCACTCGAAGGTTGCCTACGTTCCTCTCGTAGAGAGGCTCAGGTCTCCGTAGTTCAAACAAATGAAGACCATTTGTTTTTGTGCACCCTGTTTTTTTGCCTAGACCGCCCTTTCAGGTTTTCAATCTAGCGGGATTCTTTTTTCCACTTGCTCTAATATTTGCCTAGGCCTCCCTTGCGGGTTTTCAACCTAGCGAGTGTTTTTTTTTTTTAATGGTCTTTATTTGTTAAGAGTAGAACTTCTTGAACTTGTCGAGGTTGACCTCCTTTGGCAATTAATCACCATCCAAGTCTACGAGTCGGACTGCACCGCCGCTTAATATCTTCTTGACCACGTAAGGACCGATCCATCGAGGTCCCCACTTCCCAAGGGGATTCATGGCATTGGGAGGATGTTGTCTTAGGACTAAATCTCCCACTTTGATATTTCGAGGCTTCACCTTTTTGTTGAAAGCCTTTGCCATTCTTTGTTGATAAGCCCTTGTCCGTTGGAACGCTCTTAACCTCTTTTGGTCGAGTAGGGCTAGTTGATCGTATCGGCTTTGCATCCAATCAACCTCGTTGACTTGGTTCTCGAATAAGACCCGTAGAGAAGGAACCTCGAGTTCGATTGGGAGTACGGCTTCAGAACCACAAACTAATGAGTACGGAGTTTCTCCCGTTACTGACCGTATTGACGTGCGGTAGCCCCATAATGCTAGTGGTAATTTCTCGGGCCAATCCCTTTCTGTTGAAGCCATTTTCCGTATGATGACCTCGATTGTCTTGTTTGCTGCTTCGACCGCTCCATTGGCTTGGGGGCGGTACGGGGATGACTTGTGCTTGGTAATCTTGTAGTTAACCAAAAGTGCATCCATTTCTTTCTCAAAGTGACAACCATTATCGGAGATGATCTCATGAGGAATACCGTATCGGCACATGATGTTGTTCTTCACGAATTCGGCCACTTTCTTGGCGTTGAGAACTCGGTAAGCCTGTGCCTCGACCCTTGTGAAATAATCCACGGCCACTAGAATAAATTATTGTCCGTTGCTTCCCGTAGGGTGGACTTTTCCAATGATATCTATGCCCCAACAAGAGAATGGCTAAGGTGTGGTCATGTTATACAGTTGTGAAGGTGGAGCATGTTGCAGATTAGCATGGAACTGGCACTTGGCGCATTTGTTAACTTTCTCGATGTAGTCTCTTTCCATTTTAGTCCAATAGTAACCAATACGGAGTATCTTCTTGGCTAACATAATCCCATTCATGTGGGGTCCACACTCGCCTTCGTGGACTTCGTTCGTGATTTCTTGAGCTTCGGACTCATTTGCACACAAAAGATTGATTCGTTGATGATGTCTCTTGTAGACTTAGTTCCCAATCAATACATATCTGGTGGCTAGCTTTTGTAGTGCTATTCGAGTTTTCCCATTGCTGTTCTCGGGAAAGGTGCCGTTGTTGAGAAAATTCAGGATGTCCGTGTACCATGGGGGTTATCTTGGACTTCATTGATCTCAATACTCATGCAGTATGCCGGACTAGTTCTTCTTGAAATTTTGAAGGGTTTCACCATTTTTTCCTTTGGGCATTTCAACCAACGAGGCTGTTGGTAGTGGTGCCCAAGGCACGTTTAATAAACGTTGTAATTGTTATCATTTGTTTCATATCAATAAAGAGATGTTTTGATTATTATTATTGTTCATGTTTACTTATAATAATCCCCGTCCCTAGTACTTGTTAAGCACTAGTATAAAGGCTAAATGATCATGGGATGATCATGTTAGATTTATGGGTACTTGTTTGGAACAAGGTACTGGACATGACCCGCTGTATGAGATTTATGTCATGGTCTATGTCGTACATATATCTCATATTAGTTATGTCATTTGAATCCTTAGACATGAAGTTATTATAGTCTTCCACTTGATGAACATTGTGTTTGACATATTCAAACGCTACCTTAACACGGTAGTTATAAAGGGTATGATTGGCATAATCGGATTCCCGTTGGGAAGAATAGTAAGCTAAATGGATTTGTCCCTCCACGGAGAGATGTCAAGCTTGGGCCCCTCGAAGGAATGATGTTGATGAAATGTTCGGCCGGACTCAAATGAATTGATTGGATCAATAGCATTTGAATTATCAACATATTCGGAATCGAGAAAGTATTGAATAAAACAAGTTGACTGTTTGACCATGACTTGTGTTCAATGACATCGTGGACAAAGGGATTGTGACATATTCTAAAGGAATGCAAACTTGTATCTAGTTACACTATTTGGGTAGGTATGACGGTTTGCTAGAACCTAATCATATCTTATGAGTTCATGTTTGAGCCCATTGCCAACTTAGTGTAATCCTAGAGGTCACACACAAATAGAACGAATCATAAAGGACTAAATGGGAATTATGGAAAAATGTCAGGTTTTGGCTTTGGCACGACCGTGCGCCTTTAAACGGCACGACCGTGCCATAAATCCAAACCAAGGCAAAAGGCTCGGTCCGTTTGGCACGACCGTGTCAAACATAGGGGCACGACCGTGCCAATATTCGGGGAAGGTCTGGCAGGTTCGATCCATTTGGCACGACCGTGCCAAATAAAGGGGCTCGACCGTGCCAGAATTCCTGGCAGAATAAGAACTTGCCTTAATTAAGGTGACGGGATTTAGGAATCCTAGGTCATTAAGAGTTAATGACTAGGTCCTATAAAAGCATCTTTTCACCAGCCATTAAGCAAGAAATTCCTAATTGATTGAGAGAATAATATTCTTGATTAGATCAAGAAATTCATAGTTCCATATAGTCAATATAATTGTGAAAACGTGTTTCACAATTCTGTTCTAGCAACCAAGATCAAAGAAGTTCCTTTGATATTCGTTCGAAGTGTGGATACCGCTAGAGGGTGAAAATCATCATCTTCAAAGTTCGTGTTCAAGTTTTGTGATCGTGATCAAGTCTTCAAGTTTCTCCACCAAAGATCAAGAGAAAATTCATAGCCATCAAGGGTTAGTTATTCCTCTATTCATCTTGTTGTATTTGATTTAATCATATGAACGGATCCATGGCTTTGGGTTTCAAAATTTTAAATGCTAAATTTCCGCTGCGCATGTGTCTTCGAAACCCAACAGTGGTATCAGAGCACCGTTCATGTTGATTATTTCAATACTAAGATCATGTTGTGTGTATATAAATTGTTTATGTGCCTAGCATGATATGAATATTGGATTACGTGATGTTTATGTGTTATATGATTTTATGTGGTTTATTGTTTTAGAAACTTTAATCGCACTATTCAATCGCAATAAAAATTATGGTGGATTTAAAATTGTTTGGATTATCAATTTTTGATTGGATCAAAGTTTTGATATTCTAGGGATTCAAGAATAAATTTTTATTCAAGGTTTTGTTGATCATGGTGATTGGATCACCTAGAACACCAAATCCTTATTGAATCGGGAAAAACAATTTTGAGACAAATTTTGGAACTTTAAAATTTTGATTTTCAGAAGGGTCCGACCGGACCCATACCTTGACCCGGCCGGACCTAGGGTTTGGCGCGGGGTAGGGCTTGGGTCTTGGGTGTGGATCTTGGGTTTAAATTTCCTATTTGTTTTAGTCTTGTGAGTCTAAGATTGGTTCAAGGTTTGGATGGCTAATCTACGTTCATCGAGATTGTGTTTCCCAAACTTGATCGCAATCGAAGTTTCAAAGATAAAACGAAGTTAGAATTATGAAGAGTTCATAATTGCTAAAATTAAGAAACAAAGTTCTTGATTCAAAGATTGGAGATCCATGTGGAATTGTGAATGCAATTGGCCTACGTTCATCGAGACCATCTATTGCTTAGTTTCGGCCACATGGACTACTTTCTTGGTTTCTTGAATTAGTGCGGAATTGTGGATGCCATATGACTTAGTTTCGGTCGCACTTTTTGTTGTCTTGATTTGGAGATGATAACCAAAGTTCAAATATTCTCATCCTCATAATTATAGAGAAACTAATGACACATAAATACCATGCTTAAATTAATGGAGATTAATTTAGTGGCTAAACTTGATGTGTAACATGTTTATATTATGTGCTCATAAATGTGTTATATGCTATATGTGATAAACCTTCAAAGAAAGTTTTAAGTCCTTTTGCCATCCCATAATTAAAACACTTGTTTATACATGAGTAATTTTATGTGGGCTCGCCAAAGTGAGGTGCATTGATTTTATTCATGTTTGAGCAAGATGAGTGAATAAGAGTTTCCTATGCGTTTAAAATGGTTGGACTTAATTAAGCGTCAAAACAGTTTTGGGCTTAAGGCAAAGATGAGATTTAACATGCTTTTTGAAATTGGATTTGTCACGACCCGAAATATAGGCTCTATTTTATTAGTAATTAAATGATTTTTATTTAATTATTTGCTTATTTATCTATTTAAATTATTATTTATTTAAATATTTATGTGTGCAATTTATGTGTCATAATAATTTGTGCCTAGCATTTTACTTGAGTTTTTTGGGGCTAGTGTAGAAGTGTTGGGTCTTAATTGTTAGTATGGAGTAATGTGTGTGTGTAGTATGAGAGAGGGGGCCTAAGTGTAAGTTTTTAAAATAATTTCCCTACTCCCTCCCTACTCCTCTCCTTCTCCCTCCTACACTCCACCCCATTCTTCATTCCCAGCAAACTCACTCTCTCTCTCCTCATTGGTAAGTTTTCTTCTCCTTCTTCTCTCTTCATTTAAACCTTCTTCCTCTCATCTTCTCTCATTTCTTAAAGCGTGAACCATGTTTAGATCGTCGATAGCATCGTAGGAAGCCAAAAAGATTTGAAATCCATCAACTTTGAGAAAATTCATGTAAGTTGCTTTTCCCCCATTTTAATGCTAAAATGTTCATATCATGCTCAGATATTGTTTGATGTGTTCCATTTGAAGTTTGGATGAGTTTTGAATTTGTTTGGAATTTATTTGGGTTTTTGATCAAAAATGGTGAAATCTTGATTGTTGGGTTTGATTCTTGATTTCGGTTGTTAAATGTTGTTTTAGGAGTCTTTTTAGACTTATAAGTTGTTTTGGCACTTTAGTATATGAGTTGGAATGTTGGATTTTGGGTTGATTGTGTTTTGGGTTTGAAAATGGAAGAACCCATGTTGTTCTTCCCGATTTCTGGAAATCCAGAGCATTGTGCGACCGCACAAAACTTCCTGGGCGGCCGCGCATCTTTCTGAAAGCTTTTGTTCTTACTTTGAGACTTTTTGGGCGACCGCACAACCCACTTTGGGCGGCCGCACAGTCCTCTGAAAATTTACATTTGTTAAAGTTGTGTGAATGAAGGTTGCGTTTTGGTCTAAGTCTTGGGTGTCCTCCTAGTTGACCCTAGTGAACTTTGTTGTACACTTTAGTGAGAGAATTGGGTCCTTTGTGATCAAGTTTGTGTTTGAAATTCATTAATGGTGAATTGGGATTTTGAAGCACCTTTATTGTGCATTGTTTGTTCATTTCATCTTCTTGGTGATTAATTGGCATGATTCCCTACTTTGGAATCCTTGGTTGTTTATCGTGCTAGTATTTTATTACTTAGCATTACGTAAAAGTCCAGCTGGTATTTTGTGTGTGTTGGGCGATGGGAAAGATTATAATGGCAAAGCCAAGTCCATTATAATGTTGACCATTGTTTTGCCCCCTTCTTTACCCCTTCTCCAGATTGGCCTTGGAAAGGATAAGTCAGCGTTCCTTTGTGAATGTATCTGGCTAGCGGGCATAACTTTGTGTCATGGTCCTTGTCCCTTGTGACACTTTTATGGTTATTGGATCCGGTACCGGGGTTTTCTCTTCAGCTTTCATGCTATTATGAAGATGATGATTGGTTGGTTATTGAAGCTGCGCAGCGATCCTTTATTTGGATGTTCCGGTTTGGAAAACCTTGGCTATATCCTTTGTTATGTGTTTATTTCCGCTGCTATCTGTTCTATGATAATTGCTATGTGCTACGTGATAATTATTATTGTTTATTGCTTATTGCATCATAGCATGTCATGTAGTTGCATTAGTAACTTATTGAGATTTATCTCACCCCCTTTTCTTTTATCTTTGTTTTTCCTTAACCCCCCCCCCAGGTGCTAAGGATTAGTCTCGCTGATCACGAGGGCGAGGACGTCGAGTGTGGATCCGTTCTTTTGGGAAAGGTTATTATAGGTTGGTTTACATTATGTAAATGTGTAACCATTTTGGGATAGTTGTACCAAACAATGACGTCACTAAGATTTGTACATTTGTGTTTTGTTGGGCATAAACTTGTGGAAGTTTATGATAGTTGTATTTGGTTTTTATTAAACTTGGTTTTGTAAAACTTTGGATCATCACCACTTTTGGTATTAAATGGAATTTTTAACTTCGGTATTTCATAGTTTTGGTTTCTAGAGTCGACGTCCAGATCGCGGTCTCGGGCCCGCGGGGTCCGGGGTCGCGACAGTTGGAATCAGAGCTATGGCATTAGCTCTAAGTATAAGTCTAGGTGGATTAGTATGACCTAGGTGGGTAGTAGAGTGCGGAGTGATTAACAATTGATGTTTTATGCAGGTAATTGTTCTCAATGTCTGGAAGAAGATACAGAGGAGGTGCTAGTGGGGCACAGAATCAGAATGATACAAGGGAAGAAGCCCGTGCCATGTTTCAAGGCATGTTTGAGGCGGCCATGAAGGCCATACATGATCAAGGTCCGAGGGTAGAGCAAACACCACCCCGCTATGGATTGGAGCAATTTCTGAAACTTAAACCGGTTGAATTCGATGGGGAACCCGATGTTAGGAAAGCTGAGTTATGGATAGAGTCTATGGAGAAGATTTATGATGTGTTTGGGTGTTCGGATGAGGACAAGGTCCGGTTTGCGGCTTACAAGCTTGTGGGAGCCGCCGAGCATTGGTGGAAAGGTATTAAAGCTACTTGGGATGATACTCGCACGGTGTATGCGTGGGAGTTGTTCGTTCGCAAATTCAAGGAGCATTTCATTCCGGTTGTTGATCAAAACCGAAAAGAGATCGAGCTACTCAACTTGGAGCAAGGTGTGTTGTCTATAGCACAATACTTGGCTAAGTTCATAGAATTAGCCCGGTATTGCGACTATTTGGTGAGGACCGAGGAACAAAAGGCTATGAGATTCATTCGGGGATTGAAGACCTCCATCCGTACTCAACTGATTGCTCAACGGATTGTGACTTTCCAAGATGCGGTGGACCGAGCCTATTTAATAGAGCAAGATATTGGGGAGCATAAAAGGAAGACCGAGGTAGCCAACCCGAGTAAGCAAGGAGCTCAAGGCAAGCCACAACACCGTTCCGATAATCGAGGTAACTTTGGGGGACAATCTCAGTCCCGAGTGCAACCGATCCCAAGGAACCCGGGTACCACTTCCGGGAACCAAGGGAGCCAAATTAGGAAACCTTGTACCTTTTGTCAAAAGGTAGGCCATGCGGAGGATAGGTGTTGGAAAAAGCAAGGCAAGTGTACCAATTGTGGTGAAATGGGGCACTTTGCGAGAGAGTGCACGAGGTACCGAGGTCAGTCATCCGGGTCAGGAGTTGGTAATAATCAGGGTCAGAAAAGGGATGCAGCTGGGAAGCCCAAGGTTCAAGGGAAGGTCTATGCTATGAATCAACAACAAGCTACCGATGATCCATCCGTTATTGGAGGTATTATTTCTGTGTCTAATGTGAGCGCACGAGCGTTAGTAGATCCAGGATCATCTCATTCATACATTTCTGTGCAATTTGCTTCCATGTTAAATGCTGCATTCGAGTCCTTACCGTACGTGCTAGAGGTGTCGACCCCTATAGGAGAATGCTTGATTTCGGATCGAGTCTTTCGTGCTTGTGATGTGGTCATTTGTGGTCGGGTCCTTTGTGCGGATTTGGTAGTTCTTCCTATCCAAGACTTTGATGTCATTTTGGGTATGGATTGGTTGAGCAAGTTTCATGCTTCTGTTGATTGCCGTAAGAAAACTGTTACTTTTTCTATTCCCGATGTGCCTAAGTTTGTTTTTGAGGCTAGTCCTCTGAGTAGAAAGGTTCGCTTAATTTCTTTTATGAAAGCGAGAAAGTTATTGTATAGTGGTTGTGAGGGGTATTTGGCTAGTGTTCTTGATACTAGGAAAGAATTCCCTAGTTTTGATAGTGTTCGGGTAGTCCGGGAATTTCCCGATGTTTTCTCTACCGAGTATGATATGCCTCCCGATCGTGAGATTGAGTTTTGTATAGATCTTTTGCCGGGTACGGCTCCGATTTCGAAAGCACCTTATAGGTTAGCTCCCGCAGAGTTGAAAGAATTGAAAGTTCAGTTGCAAGAGTTGCTTGATAGAGGGTTTATCCGCCCTAGTGTTTCCCCGTGGGGAGCACCGGTTTTATTCGTGCGGAAGAAAGACGGTTCCTTGAGATTGTGTATAGATTACAGAAAGTTGAATCAGGTTACGGTGAAGAATAAGTATCCTCTACCGCATATCGATGATTTGTTTGATCAGCTTCAAGGGTCCGTGGTTTTCTCGAAACTTGATTTGAGGAGTGGGTACCATCAGTTGAAGGTTAGATCGGAGGATATTCCGAAGACTGCTTTTCGCACTCGGTACGGTCATTACGAGTTTTTGGTTATGCCGTTTGGGTTGACTAACGCGCCGGCCGTGTTTATGGATTTGATGAACCGAGTTTTCCATCCGTATCTTGATTCGTTCGTGGTGGTTTCATCGACGACATTCTTGTTTATTCGAAATCTCGAGAGGAGCACGAGCAGCACTTGAGGACAGTTTTATCCGTTCTTGCGAGGGAGAAATTATTTGCGAAGTTCAGTAAATGCGAATTTTGGCTCGAGAAGGTGTCATTTCTGGGTCATGTGATTTCTAAAGATGGGATTTCTGTGGATCCTTCGAAGATAGAGGCAATAGTGGATTGGAAGAGGCCCAAATCAGTGACAGAGATTAGAAGCTTTCTTGGTTTAGCCGGGTATTACAGAAGATTTATTGAAGGGTTTTCGAGGATTGCTACTCCGATGACTCAGTTGACCCGGAAGAATGTTCCGTTTGTGTGGACCGAGAAATGTGACAAGAGTTTCGAGGAGTTGAAGAGGAGGTTGACTACCGCACCGATCTTGACTTTGCCTAATGGGAGCGATGGCCTAGTGATTTATAGTGATGCTTCGAAAGAGGGTTTGGGTTGTGTGTTGATGCAGAATGGGAAAGTAATTGCTTATGCTTTGAGGAAGTTGACCCCTAGTGAGCAGAATTACCCGACTCATGATATGGAGTTAGCGGCTATTGTATTTGCGTTGCACAAGTGAAAGCACTATCTTTATGGGGCGAAGTTTGAGATTTTTACCGATCACAAGAGTTTGAAGTACCTATTCTCTCAGAAGGAATTGAACAACCGACAGCGCCGATGGATGGAATTGTTGAAGGATTATGATTGCACGATTTCTTATCATCCGGGGAAGGCGAATGTGGTAGCCGATGCGATTAGTAGAAAATCTTATGTGGCTTCGATGATGGTCCGTGAATGGAAAATGCTTGAGGATGTTCGAGATTGGTCTCCTCGTGAATCGAGACATGGGGCTATTTTTGCGAATATTAGAGTATCTCCGACCCTAATTCAGAGGATAAAAGAGGCTCAGAAAGAGGATCCCGAGTTAGTGAAGGTAATGGGTAAATTGAAGGAAAAGAACTTCGAGGATTTCTCTATTAGCCCGGTGGGAGTGTTGACTTTCCGTGGTCGTTTGTGCGTACCCGATGTTGATGGAATTAAACAGAGAGTTTTAGATGAGGGTCACAAATTGAGATATACTATTCATCCGGGTAGTACGAAGATGTATCAGGATTTGAAGCAACAATTTTGGTGGATTAATATGAAGAGGGAAATAGCGGAGTATGTATCGAGGTGTTTAACGTGTCAGCAGGTCAAAGCCGAGCATCAGAGACCCGCGGGATTACTTCAGCCGTTAGAGATTCCCGAGTGGAAATGGGAGCATGTGACTATGGATTTCGTTACGGGATTACCTCGTACCCGTAGGAAGTATGACAGTGTTTGGGTAATAGTGGATAGATTGACCAAGAGTGCCCATTTCTTGCCTATTGACATCAGGTATTCGATGGAGAAGCTTGCGACCCTTTATATTGATGAGATTGTTAGATTGCATGGGGTTCCGGTTAGCATTGTGTCAGATCGAGACCCGAGGTTTACTTCTAGATTCTGGAAGGCATTTCAAGAAGCTTTGGGTACAGATTTGCGATTCAGTACAGCTTTTCATCCTCAGACCGATGGTCAATCCGAGAGGACTATTCAGATTTTGGAGGATATGTTGCGAGCTTGTTCGATAGACTTTTCCGATTCTTGGGATTCGCACCTACCGTTAGTGGAATTCTCTTACAACAACAGTTATCAGGCTAGTATCGAGATGGCACCGTTTGAGGCCTTGTACGGAAGAAAGTGTAGATCGCCTATTTGTTGGGATGTGGTCGGTGAAGCGAAAGTTGTGAGTATTGATTTGCTTCGGGATTCTGTTGAGAAAGTTAAAGTTATCCGGGATAGATTGAAGACAGCCCAGAGTCGACATAAGAGCTACGCAGACAACCGAAGGCGAGATCTTAGTTTCAGGTTGGTGATTTGGTATTCTTGAAAGTATCTCCGAAGGTGGGTATCCGAAGGTTCGGGAAGAAGGGTAAGTTGGCTCCGAGGTTTATTGGCCCGTTTGAGATTTTGGGAAAGGTTGGACTTCTTGCGTATCGACTCGCGTTACCGTCATCCTTGGACAGGTTGCACAACGTTTTCCACGTTTCTATGCTTCGGAAGTATGTTCATGATCCGTCTCACGTGTTACCGAGGATACCGGAGGATATTGAGCCCGATATGTCTTATGAGGAACGACCGGTTCGGATTCTAGATTCTAAAGTCCAAGAGTTGAGGAACAAGAGCATTGCGTTGGTTCGAGTTCTTTGGAGGAATCATCTTATCGAGGAGTCGACGTGGGAGCTTCGTGATGAGATCGAGAGGAAATTTCCGTGGCTTTTTGTTTAAGGTGAGTCTCGTTAAAATTCGGGTCGAATTTTCTTTAAGGGGGAGTGAATGTCACGACCCAAAATATAGGCTCTATTTTATTAGTAATTAAATGATTTTTATTTAATTATTTGCTTATTTATCTATTTAAATTATTATTTATTTAAATATTTATGTGTGCAATTTATGTGTCATAATAATTTGTGCCTAGCATTTTACTTGAGTTTTTTGGGGCTAGTGTAGAAGTGTTGGGTCTTAATTGTTAGTATGGAGTAATGTGTGTGTGTAGTATGAGAGAGGGGGCCTAAGTGTAAGTTTTTAAAATAATTTCCCTACTCCCTCCCTACTCCTCTCCTTCTCCCTCCTACACTCCACCCCATTCTTCATTCCCAGCAAACTCACTCTCTCTCTCCTCATTGGTAAGTTTTCTTCTCCTTCTTCTCTCTTCATTTAAACCTTCTTCCTCTCATCTTCTCTCATTTCTTAAAGCGTGAACCATGTTTAGATCGTCGATAGCATCGTAGGAAGCCAAAAAGATTTGAAATCCATCAACTTTGAGAAAATTCATGTAAGTTGCTTTTCCCCCATTTTAATGCTAAAATGTTCATATCATGCTCAGATATTGTTTGATGTGTTCCATTTGAAGTTTGGATGAGTTTTGAATTTGTTTGGAATTTATTTGGGTTTTTGATCAAAAATGGTGAAATCGTGATTGTTGGGTTTGATTCTTGATTTCGGTTGTTAAATGTTGTTTTAGGAGTCTTTTTAGACTTATAAGTTGTTTTGGCACTTTAGTATATGAGTTGGAATGTTGGATTTTGGGTTGATTGTGTTTTGGGTTTGAAAATGGAAGAACCCATGTTGTTCTTCCCGATTTCTGGAAATCCAGAGCATTGTGCGACCGCACAAAACTTCCTGGGCGGCCGCGCATCTTTCTGAAAGCTTTTGTTCTTACTTTGAGACTTTTTGGGCGACCGCACAACCCACTTTGGGCGGCCGCACAGTCCTCTGAAAATTTACATTTGTTAAAGTTGTGTGAATGAAGGTTGCGTTTTGGTCTAAGTCTTGGGTGTCCTCCTAGTTGACCCTAGTGAACTTTGTTGTACACTTTAGTGAGAGAATTGGGTCCTTTGTGATCAAGTTTGTGTTTGAAATTCATTAATGGTGAATTGGGATTTTGAAGCACCTTTATTGTGCATTGTTTGTTCATTTCATCTTCTTGGTGATTAATTGGCATGATTCCCTACTTTGGAATCCTTGGTTGTTTATCGTGCTAGTATTTTATTACTTAGCATTACGTGAAAGTCCAGCTGGTATTTTGTGTGTGTTGGGCGATGGGAAAGATTATAATGGCAAAGCCAAGTCCATTATAATGTTGACCATTGTTTTGCCCCCTTCTTTACCCCTTCTCCAGATTGGCCTTGGAAAGGATAAGTCAGCGTTCCTTTGTGAATGTATCTGGCTAGCGGGCATAACTTTGTGTCATGGTCCTTGTCCCTTGTGACACTTTTATGGTTATTGGATCCGGTACAGGGGTTTTCTCTTCGGCTTTCATGCTATTATGAAGATGATGATTGGTTGGTTATTGAAGCTGCGCAGCGATCCTTTATTTGGATGTTCCGGTTTGGAAAACCTTGGCTATATCCTTTGTTATGTGTTTATTTCCGCTGCTATCTGTTCTATGATAATTGCTATGTGCTACGTGATAATTATTATTGTTTATTGCTTATTGCATCATAGCATGTCATGTAGTTGCATTAGTAACTTATTGAGATTTATCTCACCCCCTTTTCTTTTATCTTTGTTTTTCCTTAACCCCCCCCAGGTGCTAAGGATTAGTCTCGCTGATCACGAGGGCGAGGACGTCGAGTGTGGATCCGTTCTTTTGGGAAAGGTTATTATAGGTTGGTTTACATTATGTAAATGTGTAACCATTTTGGGATAGTTGTACCAAACAATGACGTCACTAAGATTTGTACATTTGTGTTTTGTTGGGCATAAACTTGTGGAAGTTTATGATAGTTGTATTTGGTTTTTATTAAACTTGGTTTTGTAAAACTTTGGATCATCACCACTTTTGGTATTAAATGGAATTTTTAACTTTGGTATTTCATAGTTTTGGTTTCTAGATTCGACGTCCAGATCGCGGTCTCGGGCCCGCGGGGTCTGGGGTCGCGACAGGATTTCTTAAAGAATCTCATGAAAAGAACTGAGAGTCATATGAGATATGATTGACAAGAGTTGTCTACCTAATTGATTTAATTTTTAGCAGTGCGCCAAAGCGTACTCAAAATTAGATTAAAGCGGGATCTCAACCCATTTAAATTATACTATACATTGGATGTATAAAGAAGGTTGTATAATTTAGTGGGAGTATTTTATTATTTCTTTAATGAAAAAAATTGGTACTTATTAAATTTTGAAAATTTTGCATATTTGTAGATAATGACTAATAACACTCAATCAATGTCGTTGCGATCGATCCTTGAGAAGGATAAGCTCGAAGAGAATGGTACTAACTTTATGGATTGGATCCGTAGCATAAGAATCGTTCTTAGGCAAGAGGATAAGTTGTACATTCTCGATGGGCCTCTCCCTGCTGAACCACCGCCTACTGCCCCTAGGGTAGAAAGGGACAATTACAAGAACATCGTAATGATTCTAGAGATGTAAGTTGTCTCATGCTTGCTGCTATGTGTTCAAAACTCCAACAAAGTTTGGAACATTTGGAAGCCTATGAGATAGGCGTGGAGTTGAGAACCATGTTTCAAGAGCAAGCTAGGCAAGAGAGGTACAAGACCATTGTTGCATTCACTACTAGTAAAATGAATGAAGGGCAACAAGTGAGTCCTCACTTTCTTAAAATGAAAGGTTATGTAGAGCACCTTGAGAAACTTGGCTATCCAATCCCATTGGAGCTAGCCACGGATCTCATTCTTAATTCATTGCCTAAAAGTTATAATCAGTTTGTGATGAATTATAACATGCATGGAATGGATAAGAATCTCTCTGAGTTGCATGGGATGCTTAAAACTGCAGAGATGAAAATTGTGGAGAAAGGTTCTCCCGTGCTTTTGGTTCATGATGGGAAGAAGGCTAATGCCAAAGGAAAGGGTAAGGCAAAAGTTGTCAAACCCAAGATAAGCAAGGCAAAGGTTGCCAAGGCTTCTGAGGCAAAACCTGATTCACAAAAGGATGCAATCTGTTTCCATTGTCAAGAAATTGGTCATTGGAAACCTAATTGCAAGGCTTTCTTGGAAGAGCAATAGAAGAAGAAGAGCAGCAAGGCTGCGTCGACTTCAGGTATCTATATGATAGATATTCTCCTTTCTACCACTGATTTTTGGGTATTGGATACCGGATGTGGTTCTCACATTTGTCTAAATGTGCAGGGACTAAAGAATAGGAGACTGCTTAAAGAAGGTGAAGTAGATCTACGCGTGGGGAATGGAGCAAGAGTTGCTGCATTAGCCGTAGGGACTTATGAAGTCACTTTACCTTCCGAACTAATTCTTGTTTTGAACAATTGTTATTATGTTCCGGATTTAAGCAGAAATATTATTTCAATTTCTTGTTTGGATAATGAAGGTTTTAAGTTTCTTATTGAGAATAAGAAATTTTCTATTTATTTAAATGATGTGCTTTATGGTATTGCTAATTCATTTAATGGCCTTTATATCTTGGATGTCAAGAATGAAAATAATGTCTATCATGTAAATAAGAAATCTAAACCTAATGATGTAAATCATACTTATTTGTGGCATTGCCGTCTTGGTCATATTAATGAGAAGCGTATCTCAAAACTCCATGGGGACGGACTTTTGGGTTCATGTGACTTAGAGTCATATGATACTTGTGAGTCATGTCTTCTTGGAAAAATGACTAAGACACCTTTTACCAAGTTGGGTGAAAGGGCAAGCGACTTATTGGGGTTGATACATTCCGATGTATGCGGACCATTAAGTAGCAATGCTAGGGGAGGATTTCAATACTTCATAACCTTCACTGATGATTATAGTAGATTTGGGTATGTTTACCTAATGAAACATAAAAGTGAAGCATTTGAGATATTTAGAATATTTCAAAATGAAGTAGAAAAACAACTTGGCAAAAGTATAAAATCACTTCGATCAGATCGAGGTGGAGAATACTTAAGTCAAGAATTTGATGATCATCTAAAGAATTGCGGAATAGTTTCTCAATTGACTCCACCCGGAACACCACAATGGAATGGTGTGTCCGAGAGGAGGAATCGGACCTTGTTAGACATGGTTCGATCAATGATGAGTCAAGTTGATCTTCCAATATCCTTTTGGGGTTACGCCCTAGAAACCGCTGCTTTCACACTAAATCGTGTTCCAACTAAATCGGTCCAAAAGACTCCATATGAGATGTGGAGCGGAAAGAAGCCTTGTCAATATTTCATGAAGATTTGGGGTTGTGAAGCTTTTGTCAAAAGACTTGTCTCAGACAAACTTGCACACAAATCTGATAAATGTATTTTCATGGGATATCCTAAGGAAACTAAAGGATATTACTTTTACAACCGAGAGGACAACAAAGTGTTTGTTGCCCGAACTGGTGTCTTTCTAGAGAAAGAGTTTCTCTCCAAAGAAATCAGTGGGAGTAAAATAAATCTTGAAGAAATTCGAGACCCAGAAAATAACATTGAACCAATAGAGGAACAAGAACAAGAACCACAAGGAGTTGTGGAACCTGTTCAAAATACACAAGTAACTCGCAGATCTAGTAGGTTACGATCCGAGCCCGAGAGATATGGATTTCTCGTAACGGATAGTAATGAGGTAGAAATCATTGAGAATGATGAACCGTCAACCTACCAAGAGGCGATGTCTTCTCCTGATTCGGACAAGTGGCTTGGAGCCATGGAATCCGAATTACAATCCATGCAAGACAATCAAGTTTGGAGTTTGATTGATGCGCCCGAAGGTGTAAAAACCATAGGATGCAAATGGGTCTTCAAGAAGAAGACTGACATGGATGGGAAGGTGCATACTTACAAAGCTAGGCTTGTAGCGAAGGGTTATAGGCAAGTTCATGGTATTGACTATGATGAGACCTTTTCACCCGTAGCAATGATCAAGTCTATAAGAATTTTGCTTGCCATTGCCGCATATCATGACTATGAAATATGGCAGATGGACGTCAAAACCGCTTTCCTGAATGGAAAACTACAAGAGGATGTGTATATGACACAACCAGAAGGTTTTGAACAAGATTCTAAGGTATGCAAATTGCAGAGATCCATCTATGGATTAAAGCAAGCTTCTAGGAGTTGGAATCTCCGTTTTGATGAATCGGTCAAAGAGTTTGGTTTCATCAAGAATGAAGATGAGCCTTGTGTATACAAAAACATTAGTGGGAGCATAGTGCTATTCCTTATTTTATATGTGGATGACATATTGCACATTGGAAACGACATTCCTACATCAGTCTGTGAAGACTTGGTTAGGAAAGTGCCTCGCAATGAAAGATATGGGTGAAGCCGCATATATTCTTGGCATTAAGATCTATAGAGATAGATCAAGGAGGCTACTTGGTTTAAGCCAAAGTACATACATTGACAAGGTCATTAGAATATTTCGTATGGAAAATTCTAAGAGAGGCACCTTGCCCGTATTACAAAGAGTTTCTCTAAGCAAGACTCAATGTCCTAAGACAAAAGATGAGCGTGAGAAAATGAATGATGTTCCATATGCTTCGGCAATTGGGTCCATCATGTATGCCATGATTTGTACTAGGCCGGATGTATCTTATGCTTTGAGCATGACAAATAGATACCAATCCGACCCTGGCGAATATCACTGGACAGCTGTAAAAGCGATTCTTAAGTACTTGAGAAGAACTAAAGACTCCCTTTTGGTCTATGGAGGAATGGAAGATGATCTCGTTGTAAATGCCTACACGGATGCAAGCTTCCAATGTCACGACCCGAAATCTAGGCTCTATTTTATTAGTAATAAATAATTATTATTTATTTATTTCCTTGTTTATTTATTTAAATTATTATTTATTAAATAATTATGTGTGCATTTTATGTGTTATAATAATTATGCCTAGCATTTTATTTGGGTCATTTGTGCTAGTGTAGTATTGTTGGGTCTTAATTATTGGTGGGAAGTTGTTTATTTTGAGTAGTGTAGGGGAGGGGCCCTAAGTGCAACATTTTGAAATAATTTCCCTACTCCCCTCTCCTCCCTCACCTTCTCCCTCACTCTCTCCATCCCTCTCCCAGCAAACTCTCTCCCTCTCTCCTCCATTGTGGTAAGTTTTCTTTCCTTACTTCTCTCTTCTTTTTCTTCATCTTCCTCTCATAATCTCTCATTTCTTAAAACATGAACCTTGTTTAGATCGTCGATAGGATCGCGTAGAACCAAAAAGAATTGAATTGCGTCAACTTTGAGAAAATTCAAGTAAGTTACTTTTCCCCCATTTTGATGCTAAAATGTTCATATCACGTTTAGATAATGCTTGATGTATTATATTTGAAGTTTGGTTGGGTTTTGAATTTGTTTGGAATTTATTTGAGTTTTTGGTTAAAAATGGTGAATTGATGAATGTTGGGTTTGATTCTTAGTTTCTGGTTGATAAATGGTGTATTTGGATTCCCATTCTAGTTATAAGTGGTTTTGGTACATTTTAGAACTTGTAGAAGGAGTTGATTTTGAGTATTTGGTGTTTTGGGAGAATTTGGGTCGATATTTGTAAAACCCAGCTCTGTTTTCCTCCCAGCCCGCAGACCAGGCGCCCGCCCACCTTGACCCGAGCGCCCACCTGCCCCCCTTTTTTCCAGCGACCCAAACCTACTGGCCAAACAAGCGCCCATCCGCCCCAGGCCAGGCGCCCGCCCGCTCGCTGTTCCTGGATTTTGTCCTTTTTGCTTGTTTTAACTAAATGGCTTAACTAGTTTAGGATGCCTTCTTCTAATTAACTTAAGATAACACTGTGGAACACTTTATTGATTGGATTTGATTCTTTTGTGAATAAATATGATATGGAATTTGATTAAGTATCATTTTGGGAATGTGGTTCATCCTTGATGTGCGGTTTGTATTGGTTTACCTTTGTGGTGATTTAATTGGATTGGTTCCCTACTTTGGAACCTTAAGTTGTTTATTCATGCTAAATTATTATTACTTAGCATTTATTTGGAAGCCCAGCTGGCATATTTGTTGCATCGGGCGATGGGAAAGATTATAATGGCAAAGCCAAGTCCATTATAATGTTGACCATTGTTTTGCGCCCTTCTTTACCCCTTTTCCAGATTGGCCTTGGAAAGGATAAGTTAGCTTCCTTTGTGAATGTATCTAGCTACCGGGCATGACTTTGTGTCATGGTCCTTGTCCTTTGTGACACTTTTATGGTTATTGGTTCCGGTACCGGGGTTTTCTCTTCGGCTTTCATGCTATTATGAAGACGATGATTTGTTGATTATTGAAGCTGCGCAACGATCCTTTATTTGGATGTACCAGTTTGGAAAACCTTGGCTATATCCTTTGTTATGTGTTTATTTCCGCTGCTATCTGTTATGTGATAAATGCTCTGTGCTATGTGATATTTATTATTGCTTATTGCTTCTTGCATCATAGCATGTCATGTAGTTGCATTAGTAACTTATTGAGATTTATCTCACCCCCTTTTCTTTTATCTTTGTTTTTCCTTAACCCCCCCTCCAGGTGCTAAGGAATAGTCTCGCTGATCACGAGAAAGAGGACGTCGAGTGTGGATACATTCTTTTGGGGAAGGTTATTATAGGTTGGTTTACATTATGTAAATGTGTAACCATTTTGGGATAGTTGTACCAAACAATGACGTCACTAAGAATTGTATATTTGTATTTTGTTGGGCATAAACTTGTGGAAGTTTATGATCGTCGTAATTGGTTTTTATCAAACTTGGTTTTGTAAAACTTTGGATCATCACCTTTTGGTATTAAATGGAATTTTTAACTTCGGTATTTCACAGTTTTGGTTTTAGAGTCGACGTCCAGATCGCGGTCTCGGGCCCGCGGGGTCCGGGGTCGCGACAGTTGGTATCAGAGCTATGGCATTAGCTCTAAGTATAAGTCTAGGTGGATTAGTATGACCTAGGTGGGTAGTAGTGTGCGGAGTGATTAACGGTTGATGTTTTATGCAGGTAATTGTTCTCAATGTCTGGAAGAAGAAACAGAGGAGGTACTAGTGGGGCACAGAATCAGAATGATACAAGAGAAGAAGCCCGTGCCATGTTTCAAGGCATGTTCGAGGCGGCCATGAAGGCCATACATGATCAAGGTCCGAGGGTAGAACAACCACCACCCCGCTATGGATTGGAGCAATTTCTGAAGTTGAAACCGGTTGAATTCAATGGGGAGCCCGATGTAAGGAAAGCTGAGTTGTGGATTGAGTCGATGGAGAAGATTTATGATGTATTTGGGTGTTCGGATGAGGACAAGGTCCGGTTTGCGGCTTACAAGCTTGTGGGAGCCACCGAGCATTGGTGGAAAGGTGTTAAAGCTAGTTGGGATGACACTCACACGGTGTATGCGTGGGAGTTGTTTGTGCGCAAATTCAAGGAGCATTTCATTCCGGTTGTTGATCAAAACCGAAAGGAGATCGAGCTACTCAACCTGGAGCAAGGTGTGTTATCTATAGCACAATACTCGGCTAAGTTCATAGAATTAGCCCGGTATTGCGACTATTTGGTGAGGACCGAGGAACAAAAAGCTATGAGGTTCATTCGGGGATTGAAGACCTCCATCCGTACTCAACTTATTGCCCAACGGATTGTGACTTTCCAAGATGCGGTAGATAGAGCCTACTTGATAGAGCAAGATATTGGCGAACATAAGAGGAAGACCGGGGTGGCCAACCCGAGTAAGCAAGGAGCACAAAGCAAGCCACAACACCGTTCCGACAACCGAGGTAACCCGAGAGCATCATTTCAGTTTAAGGGGCAGACCACACCGAGGAATCCGGGTCCTACTCCGGGGATTCAGAATAGGAAGCCTTGTGTCTTTTGTCAGAAGGTAGGCCATTCGGAGGATAGGTGTTGGAAAAAGCAAGGCAAGTGCACCAATTGTGGTGAAATGGGGCACTATACGAGAGAGTGCACGAGGTACCGAGGTCAGTCATCCGGGTCAGGGGTTGGTACTAATCAGGGTGATAAAAGGGATGCCGCCGGCAAGCCCAAAGTTCAAGGGAAGGTTTATGCCATGAATCAACAACAAGCTACCGATGATCCATCCGTTATTGGAGGTATTGTTTCTGTGTCTAATGTGAGCGCACGACCGTTAGTAGATCCAGGATCATCTCATTCATACATTTCTGTGCAATTTGCTTCCATGTTAAATGCTGCATTCGAGTCTTTACCGTACGTGCTAGAGGTGTCGACCCCTATAGGATAATGCTTGATTTCTGATCGAGTCTTTCGTGCTTGTGATGTGGTTATTTGTGGTCGAGTCCTTTGTGCGGATTTGGTAGTTCTTCCTATCCAAGACTTTGATGTCATTTTGGGTATGGATTGGTTGAGCAAGTTTCATGCTTCCGTTGATTGTCGTAAGAAAACTGTTACTTTTTCTATTCCTGATGTGCCTAAATTTGTGTTTGAGGCTAGTCCTCTGAGTAGAAGGGTTCGCTTAATTTCTTATATAAAAGCGAGAAAATTATTGCATATTGGTTGTGAGGGGTATTTGGCTAGTGTTCTTGATACTAGGAAAGAATCCCCTAGTTTAGATAGTGTTCGAGTAGTTCGGGAATTTCCCGATGTTTTCTCTACCGAGTATGTTATGCCTCCCGATCGTGAGATTGAGTTTTGTATAGACCTTTTGCCGGGTACGGCTCCAATTTCGAAAGCACCTTATAGGTTAGCTCCCGCAGAGTTGAAGGAGTTGATGGTTCAGTTGCAAGAGTTGCTTGATCGAGGGTTTATCCGCCCTAGTGTTTCCCCGTGGGGAGCACCGTTTTGTTCGTGCGGAAGAAAGATGGTTCGTTGAGATTGTGTATCGATTACAGAAAGTTGAATCAGGTTACGGTGAAGAATAAATACCCTCTACCCCACATCGATGATTTATTTGATCAGCTTCAAGGGGCCGTGGTTTTCTCTAAACTTGATTTGAGGAGTGGGTACCATCAGTTGAAGGTTCGATCGGAGGATATTCCGAAGACTGCTTTTCGCACTCGGTACGGTCATTATGAGTTCTTGGTTATGCCGTTTGGGTTGACTAACGCGCCGGCCGTGTTTATGGATTTGATGAACCGGATTTTCCATCCCTATCTTGATTCGTTCGTGGTAGTCTTCATCGACGACATTCTTGTTTATTCGAAATCTCGAGAGGAGCATGAACAACACTCGAGGACAGTTTTATCCGTTCTTGCGAGGGAGAAATTATTTGCGAAGTTCAGTAAATGCGAATTTTGGCTGGAGAAGGTGTCATTTCTGGGTCATGTGATTTCTAAAGATGGGATTTCGGTGGATCCGTCAAAGATAGAGGCTATAGTGGATTGGAAGAGACCCGAATCAGTGACAGAGATTAGAAGCTTCCTTGGTTTAGCCGGGTATTACAGAAGATTTATTGAAGGGTTTTCGAGGATTGCTACTCCGATGACTCAGTTGACCCGGAAGAATGTTCCGTTTGTGTGGACCGAGAAATGTGACAAGAGTTTCGAGGAATTGAAGAAGAGGTTGACTACCGCACCGATCTTGACTTTGCCTAATGGGAGCGATGGCCTAGTGATTTATAGTGATGCTTCGAAAGAGGGTTTGGGTTGTGTGTTGATGCAAAATGGGAAAGTAATTGCTTATGCTTCGAGGAAGTTGACCCCTAGTGAACAGAATTACCCCACTCATGATATGGAGTTAGCGGCTATTGTATTTGCGTTGCACAAATGGAAGCACTACCTCTATGGAGCGAAGTTTGAGATTTTTACCGATCACAAGAGTTTGAAGTACCTTTTCTCCCAGAAAGAGTTGAACAACCTACAGCGCCGATGGATTGAATTGTTGAAGGATTATGATTGCACGATTTCTTATCATCCGGGGAAGGCGAATGTGGTAGCCGATGCGATTAGTAGAAAGTCTTATGTGGCTTCGATGATGGTCCGTGAATGGAAAATGCTCGAGGATGTTCGAGATTGGTCTCCTCGTGAATCGAGACATGGGGCTATTTTTGCGAATATTAGGGTGTCTCCGACCCTAATTCAGAGGATAAAGGAAGTTCAGAAAGAAGTGTTGGTGTTGGTGCCCTAGGCACGGTTGTTAAACGTTGTATAAGTTATCATTTTATTCATGATGATAAAGAGATAATAAGATTATTATTGTTGCTCATGTTTGCTTATAATAATCTCCGTCCCTAGAGCTTGTTAAGCACTGTATAAAGGGTAAATGATCATGGGATGATCATGTTAGATTTATGGGTACTTGTTTGGAACAAGTACTGGACATGACCCGCGGTATGAGATTTATGTCATGTCGATGTCATATATAAATCTCATATTAGTTATGTCATTTGAATCCTTAGACATGAAGTTATTATAGTCTTCTTCACTTGATGAAACATTATGTTTGACATATTCAAACGCCTGCCTTAACACGGTAGTTATAAAGGGTATGATTGGCATGATTGGATTCACGTAGGGAAGAATAATAAGCCAAATGGATTTGTCCCTCTTCGGAGAGATGTCAAGCTTGGGCCCCTCGAAGGAATGATGTTGGTGAAATGTTTGGCCAAATCCAAATGGATTGATTGGATCAATGTCATTTGGATTATCAACATATTCGGAATCGAGAAAGTATTGAACATACAAGTTGACTTGTTGACCATGACTTGTGTTCAATTACATCGGAGACAAAGGGATTATGACATGTTCTAAAAGGAATACAAACTTGTATCTAGTTATACTATTTGGGTAGGTATGACGTTTGCTAGAACCTAATCATATCTTATGGTTTCATGTTTGAACCCATTGCCAACTTAGTGTAATCCTAGAGGGTCACACACAAATAGAACGAATCATAAAGGACTAAATGGGAATTATGGAAAATATCAGTGTTTGGCTCTGGCACGGTCGTGTGCCTTAAATGGCACGGTCGTGCCATAAATCCAAACCAAGGCAAACTTGTCGACATGATTGGCACGACCGTGCCAATTACCAAGCACGACCGTGCCGAAAATGGGCGGCTGGGGAATTCGCGCGGACTAGATGGCACGACCGTGCCAGATTGTAGGGCACGACCGTGCAGTCAGTCGGCCAGAATTCCTTGTTGCCTAATTTGGTGACGGGATTTAGGTTTCCTAAGTCCTTAAGGGTTAAGGATTAGGACATATTTAAAGATCCTTTCAGCAGTCATTAAACACATGATTATGAGTGCCTCCATAAGGTTTTGAGAGGTTATTTTCTTGTTCTAAGATCCAAAAGGTGAAGAACAAGAATATTCATAATTCCATATAGTTCTTACAATTGTGAAAGCGTGTTTCATAATTTGGTCTAGCAACCAAGATCAAGTGTTCTTGATATTCGTTCGTGGTGTGGATACCGCTAGAGGGTGGGAACCTTATCATCTTCATAAGTTCGTGATTCTTGCTTTGTTCGTGATCAAGATTTCAAGCCTCCATCAAATTCAAGGTTGCAAAATCAAAGGCATCAAGGGTTAGTATTCTAGTATTCATTATGTTGTATTTGACTTAATCATATGAATGGATCTATGGGCTTTGGGTTTCATAAATTTTAAATGCTTAATTCCACTGCGCATGTTACTACGACGAAACCCAACAGTGGCATCAGAGCCCCGTTCATGTTGATTATTTCAATACTAGATCATGTTGTGTGTATAAAATTGTTTATGTGCCTTGCATGATTTGAATATTGGGATTATGATGTTTATGTGGTCTATGTGTTTTATGTGGTTTATTGTTTTATAAACTTTAATCGCACTGCTCAATCGCAATTAAAATATGTGGATTTAAAATTGTTTGGATTATCAATTTTTGATTGATCAAAGTTTTGATATTATAGGGATTCAAGAATAAATCGTTTATTCAAGGTTTTGATGATCATGGTGATTGGATCACCAAGAACACCAAATCCTAATTGAATCGGGAAAAACAATTTGAGATAAATTTTGGAACTTTAAAATTTGGATTTTTCGCAAGGGGTCCGACCGGACCCAAGCCTTGACCCGGCCGGACCTAGTTTTGGCGCGGAGGTAGGGTTTGGGTTTTGGGTGTGGATCTTGGGTTTAAATCTCCTATTTGTTTTAGTCTTGTGATTCTAAGATTAGTTCAAGGTTTGGATGGCTAATCTACGTTCATCGAGATTGTGTTTCCCAAACTTGATCGCAATCAAGGTTTCAAAGATAAAACGAAATTAGAATTATGAAGAGTTCATAATTGCTAAAATTGAGAAACAAAGTTCTTGATTCAATGATTGGAGATCCATGTGGAATTGTGAATGCAATTGGCCTACGTTCATCGAGACCATCTATTGCTTAGTTTCGGCCACATGGACTACTTCTTGGTTTCTTGAATTGTGCGGAATTGTGTTGCCATGGCTTAGTTCGGCCGCACTTCTTGTTGTCTTGATTTGGAGATGATGACCAAAGTTCAAATAATCTCATCCTCATAATAATAGAGAAACTAATGACACAAAAATATTATGCTTAAATTAATGGAGATTAATTTAGTGGCTAAACTTGATGCGTAACATGTTTATCTTGTGTGCTCATAAATGTGTTGTATGCTATATGGTGATGAACCTTCAAGAAAGTTTTAAGTCCTTTTGCCACGCCATGATTAAAACACTTGTTAGTGCATGGGTGATTTTAATGTGGGTTCGCCCTAGCGAGGTGCATTAACTTTATCTATGTATGAGCAAGATGGATGATGTGGCACGCCTAGCGAGGCACATCACCATGCGTTTAAAATGGTTGGACTTAATAAGGCGTCAAAACAGTTTGGGCCAAGGCAAAAGATGAGATTAAACATGCTTTTGAAATTGGATCACTAAGAATCATATTGGATATGATTGACAAGAAATTGTCTACCTAATTAATTTGATTTTGAGCGGTCCGCCTCCGTGGACTCAAGATTAAATTAAAGTTAGATCTTAGCCCAATTTAAAAGAGTCTCATGAAAGATCTAAGAGTCATATGGATATGATTGACAGGGTTGTCTACCTAATTAATTTGATTTTGTGTACCATCCATAGCGGACTTAGAATTAAATTAAAGTTGGATCTTAGCCCATTTAAATTATATTATACATTGGATGTATATGATGGTTATATAATTTAATGGGAGTATTTTTGGAAAATACATTATTTATCTCTTTAATGAGATTGGTACTTGTAAATTTTGGAAATTCTGCATAAGTTGTAGATGACAACTAAAATCATTGCGATTAATCCTTGATAAGGATATGCTTCAAAAGAATTGTACAAACTTCATGGATTGGATCCTGAGCCTAAGAATCGTTCTAAGGCAAGAAGAGGGGTTGTACATTCTTGATGGGCCTATTCCTAAAAGAACCAATGCCGGAGTAGACAATCACAAGAATCATGAGTATGGTTCTAGAATATGAGTTGTCTTATGCTCGCGATTATGTGCTCAAAACTCCAACAAAGTTTGGAACTGTAGAAGCCTATTAGATAGGCGTGGAGTTGAGTTACATTTTCAAAGAATCTAGCAAGAGAGGTATAAAACCATTATTGCATTCACTTCTTGCAAAAGAGTAAAGGGCAATAAGTGGAACCTCACATGCTTAAGATAAAGGCTACGTAGAGCATCTTGAAAACTTGGTTGTCCAATTGGATTGGAGCAAGCCACGGATCTCATTCTTGATTCATTGTCTAAAAGTTATAATCACTTTGTGATGAACTATAACATGCTTGGAATGAATAAGAATCTCTCCGAATTGCATGATATGCTGAAAAAACTGTGGAGATGAAGATGGTGGAGAATGGATTCTCCATGCTCATAGTTCATGATGGAAAGAGGCCAAATGCCAAAGAAAAGTAAGACAAGAGTTGTCAAACCTAAAGGAAATAATTTTGTTATATAATAACTCTAATAGATGCAATTTGGTAAAATGGCAATTGGATTGACCATTTAGAATTGTAGTCAAAATTTTGGGTGATCAATAAAGGAATGGTAGTGGGACTACCACTCGGAATATTTATGTTATAAATTATTCTTTCTAAATTTAATTATTGGGTATTGGATACCAGAATAATTAGTAAGATGAAAGACTACTTATAGTAAAGTTTTATCTACAAACAGTAATGATGCAATGGTTGCAACATTGTTCGTAAGAAACACTTGTAAAGTGACTTTACTGATGAAGTAGAAAACATTATTTTGCTATAAGATAATGAAGGATATTAATTTCTTATTTGGAATAAGAAAAGTGATTTATTATTATGATTACTTCATTGTGTTATCATATAAATAATCTTATATCCTAAATCTTGAAGAACAAAATAATAAAGACTATAACATAAATATTAAAATTCTTTATGCATTATTGTTTTGATCAATAAATGAGAAATGCATATCTAAAATTCCATGGGACGGAGTTTTAAGTCATATGATTTGGAATCACATGATTTATGCAAATCTTATTTACTTGGATCAAGACATCTTTTACTATGATTGGTTAAAAGGATAATATCTTATTGACCCAATACATTTCGATGTGTATGGTGCCTTAAGAAGAAATGCTAAAAGAGAATTTTGGTTATACTTGGTAAAACTATTCAAAAATTATGATTGGATCATGATGATGAATAATTAAACCAAGAATTTGACAGTCATCATTAAAGTTGTTGAAATGTTTCACAAATTACTTCACTAAGAATATCATTCTAAATGATATGTCCTGCGTGGAAGTATAAGAACCTTATTGGATATGGTTCGTTGGATGATAAAGTCAAAGTGATCTTCCATTATTCATTTGGGTTATGTATTTAAAACCGCTATGATTATACTAATCTGAATTCCATCAAGAGAGGTTAAATGGTGAAAGAAAACTTGGTTTGTCTTTCATAAAGATTTAAGATGGTGAACCCTTTTTGAAAGGAGTTGTCTTGGACACACTCACATTTAAATCTAATAAATATACTTTCATGGGATATCCTAAGGAACTTGAGGATAATAATTTTACTCATAAGAAACAATGGTTTGTTGACTATGATGATACTTTTCTAGATAAGTGGTTTATCTCCAAAAGAATCAGTGGGAGTAAAATGTATCTCGAATGGTTTGAGACCTAGAAAATATATTTTAAACCCTGAGATGGAAGTTGAACAAGTTTTCACAAGGGGTTGTGAAAATCCGTTACAAGATATACAAGTACTTGCACACATGATAAAATACAAATATATTAGAAGAAATATTGGATATTTCGAGATAGAAAGTATTGAGGTAAAGTTCATTTAGAATGAAGTATTTACCACCTATCAAAGATGCAATATCAACTCCACATTTAGATTAATGGCTTGGAGTCATAAAATCTAAAAGGCAATTCATGTATAATAATCAAGTTTGGAACTTGATCATTCTAACCTAAGGTGTAAAACCAATGAGATGAATGACTTTTCCTGGAGAAAAACTTACATGGGTAGCAAGAAACTTATTAGAATTTTCATAGTCACATGTTCATATTTGGAATATGAATTTGGCAAAATGATGTCAAAACAAGCGTTCCTTAACGGGAACTCACTTAAGGATGTATTGGATACAACCTAAAGGTTTTGATAGTCAAGAAAATTCTAAAAGGTATGAAAGTTGCGAAGATTCATGGATGGATTGAAGCAAGCTTTGGGAGTTGAATCTCCGTTTTGATAAGTCATAGAGCTTGGCTTGATCAAGAACGAAGATGAATCTTGTATATACAAAAAGATTAGTGGGAGCATGGTGCTATTCCTTATCTAATAT